>CM053758.1:18655165-18731561 GCA_028658305.1 Pachyuromys duprasi
GGGAGTGGGAGGGTAGGAGGGACTGAGGGAGGGGGCTACGCCTGGGATTCAAAGTACCTAACCTGTGATTGAGATAAAAATAAATAAATTTAAAAAAATGGGGCATGAAATTAAACAGAGGTATCAAAAAGATGAATTACAAATGGCTGAGAAATATTTTAAGAAGTGTTCAACATCCATAGGCACCAGGAAAACACAAAACTAAAACGACTTTGAGATTTCATCTTACCTCAGTCAGAATAAATGACATTGAAAACAGTGAGGACAAATGCTGGCATGGATGTGGGGGAAAGGGAACACTTATTTACTGCTGACGGGAGGGAGTGCAGATTGGTGCAACCACTACGGACATCAGTGTGGGGGTTCCTCAAAAAGCCAGAAATAGATTTACCACACGGTCCAGCTATACCACTAGTAACTTATATAATGAATATAATGAATCTCTCTCCCCACAAACACACTATATATACATATATATACACACACCTATATATGTATCTCTATATATCTATACATACACATATATAGGTATGTATATGTGTATGGGATTTATTAGAATAACTTACAGGCTGTGATTCATCTTATCCAATAATGACTGCATATGAATGGATGGTCCAAGAATCCAGTAGCTGTTCAGTTCACAAAATTGAATGTCTCAGTTGGTCTTCAGTATATTCTGGAATTCCTAGGAAGTAGGGCCTAATGCCCCTGAAGAAATGGAGTTGCTGGCAAACACAAGCACAAGTAGGCAAAGAGACAGGGTTTTCTTCTTCCACGTCCTTTATGTAGGCTGTCAGCAGAAGGTATGGTCCAGATGAAAGTCTTAGCTTCCCACCTCAAAGGTCTGGATTAGAGGTGGAACTTCCCACTTCAAATGATTAAGAATGAAAAATCTTTTACAGGTATGTTTCAGTCATTTGAGATTTTCTTAATTATAGGTGTAGTCAAGTAGACAATCAAGAATAGTCATCACAAGTCCACCCCTTGTCAACTTGACACACACTCATATCTCCTTATGCCATGCTTGTCTGTGTTAGGATTACTATTGCTGTGATGAAATACCATGATAAAAACCAGCTGGTGAGAAAAGGGTTTATTTAAAACTTCCATATCAATAAAGCAGGTGAGGACAGGTGCTCAAACTGGGCAGGAACTTGGAGGCAGGAACCGATGCAGAGGACATGGAGGGGTTCTGCTTACTGACTTGCTCCTCTTGGCTTGCTCAGCCTGCTTTCTTATAGGACCCAGGACCACTCACAGTAGGCTGGGACTTCCCCATCAATCACTAATTAAGAAAATGGGCTATAGCCCTATCTTTTAGAGGCATTTTCTCAATTGAGGTTTTCTTGTTTGAGATAACTTTAGCTTGTGTCAAGTCGGCATAAAACTAGACAGCACACATGCTTAATTTTCAAATGAAAACAACAATCAGCTTATAATTACACCTAAACATTTTATAACTATCCCAGGTACAATCACAAATATTTTTGTTTTGTTTTGTTATTTTTATTTTTATATTTTTGTTTTATATTAATCACAGGTTATGTACTTTGTATCCCAGCTGTAGCCCTCTCCCGCATTCCCTCTCCATCCCTCCCATCCCTCCCTCCCTCATCTCTTCCCTGCCTCTTTCCAAGTCTGCTGTTAGGGCAGGTCCTCTTACCCTTCCTTCTAATTCTAGCTTATCAGGTCTCTTCAGGTCTGGCAGCAATGTCCTCTTCTGTGGCCTAGCAAGGCTGCTCCTCCCTCGTGGATGAGGGAGTCAAAGAGCCAGCCATTGTGTTCATGTCAGAAATAGTCCCTGTTCCCCTTACTAGGGTACCCACTTGGGTATTGAGCTACCATTTTCTACCTTCAAGCAGGGGTTCTAGGTTATCTCCATACATGGTCCTTGGCTGGAAAAACAATCTCAAAAAAGACCCCTGTGCCCTGCTATATTTGGTCCTTGCAGAGCTCCTGTCCTCTCCAGGTCATACTAACTACCCCTTCTTTCATGTGATTCCCTGCACTCTGCCAAAGGGTTGGTTATGTGTCTTAATATTTGCTTTGATACACTGCTAGGTAGAGTCTTTCCGAGGCACTCTGTGGTAGACTCTTGTCCTGCTACTTGTTTTCTCCTACATTCAATGTCCATCCCATTTGTCTTTCTAAGTGAGGATTAATCCTCTTACCCCAGGTCCTCTTTCTTGTTTATTTTCTTTAGGTGTATAGACTTCAGTATGTTTATCCTATCTTATAGGTCTGTATAAGTGAGTATATACCATGTGTGTCTTTCTGCTTTTGGGATACCTCACTCAGGATGATTGTTTCCAGGTCCCACCATTTGCCTGCAAATTTCAGGATTTCCTCCTTTTTAATTGCTGAGTAGTATTCCATTGTGTAAAAGTACCGCAATTTGTGTATCCATTCCTCAACTGAGGGACATCTGGGTTGTTTCCAGGTTCTGGCTATTACAAATAAAGCAGCTACAAACATAGTTGAGCAAATGTCTTTGTTATGTACTTGAGCATCTTTTGGATATATGCCTAGGAGTGGTATGCCTGGATCTTGAGGAATCACTATTCTTAATTGTCTAAGAAAGTGCCAAATTGATTTCCAGAGTGGTTGTACAAGTTTGCATTCCCACCAGCAATGGAGGAGGGTTCCCCTTTCTCTACAACCTCTCCAGCATGTGTTGTAACTTGAGTTTTTGATCTTAGCCAATCTGGTGGGAGTAAGGTGAAATCTCAGGGTCGTTTTGATTTGCATCTCCCTGATGGCTAAGGACATTGAGCATTTCTTTAAGTGTTTTTCTGCCATTCTACAGTCCTCTACAGAGAGTTCTCTGTTTAGCTCCATACCACATTTTTTAATTGGATTAATTGATTTTTTGCTTTTTAACTTCTTGAGTTCTTTATATATATTGGATATTAGCCCTCTGTCAGATATAGGGTTGGTGAAGATCCTTTCCCAGTCTGTAGGCTGTCATTTTGTTTTGATGACAGTGTCTTTTGCTTAATTACAAATATTTAATTATTCCTAATGTGATATAACTGCCCCTCATACAACCACAAACACACTGTAAATTTAGAATAGGCGGCAATGTCCTGTGAAGGACATTCTTTTAGTATCTTAAGCTTAAATATGATACCAACTGATATTCTCTCAACTGATGAAGAAATTGAGGAAAGAGAACACAAATATCTGTACAGACACATTCTTAACCACATATGACAGAAACACTCTAATCCTCTTTTCTGTGTCTGGTCACGTGGCCTTAGCTGGTATTTATAACTACCCTTCTCTATTACTCAGTTTGTATTTCCTCCACCCTTAGCAAACAGTTCAGCAGGTCTTGACTCTTTTCCTGGAGGAGTGACCCATACTTTTATATCTGAAGGGCCTGTGCCCTTGCTCATCTTGCCTGGATTAGGGTGTTGTGGTTTCCCATTGAGAGAAAGAAGATTTATTAGGATGGCATCTGTGCTCAGGTTCAGCTAATGGCCTGTGAATGGAAGGTCCAAGAATACAGGAATTGTTAGGTCCATGAGGCTGGTCTTCAGTATACACTGGAATCCTGAAGAAGTAGGCCCTAATGCTATTGAAATAATGGACTTTCTAGCAAGGACAAAAGAAAGCAGGTGAACAGAAAGAGCTTTATTCTTCCGTGTCCTTCATATACGCTTCCAGCAGAAGGTGTGGTCCACATGAAAAGTTTATTTTCCCACCTCAAAGATCCAGATTAGATGTGGGACTTTCCACTTCAAATGATTAAGAAAAAAAAAATCCCTCACACATACGCCTAGTCATTTGGTTTTAGTTAATTCCAGATATAGTTAAGTTGACAACCAAGAATAGCCACCACAGGCATGTACCCAAAATAGTGTATATCTTCCTACAGAGATGCTTGCTTATCCGTGTTCATTGTTGTTCTTCTGTTCAAAATAGCCAAGAGAAAAAAAACAGCCTAGATACCTATCAAATTGTGAATAGATAATGAAAAATGTGTTACATTCACACAATGAAAATCATTCAGAAGTTTAAAAATAAAATTAAAAAAATAAATTAAAAAAAGAAAAATGAATGTACTTACATGTGTCAGTAGGTGGCAGATAGGAGAGAGGGCATGTCTCTGCTCAGTGTTCTGACCAGTGAACATGTGAATGCTTAGTAGCCTAACACTCTTTAGAAAGAAGCGAGCCTGAAAAAAACACCATTTTGGTGCTACATTGGCCTAGGGAGCCAGCCCATGCTCGAGATGACCCCTGTCCAGTGCCCTAAAGCATGAGCAGAACATAACACTCCTAAGACCACTTCTGAGATTACCCTGTGTACTCAGAGACCCTTGGCAACATAAGAAGAGCAAGTAAGTGGTGCAAAAATGGAAGAGAAAGAGAAACAGAAAAATGTGGGCACAGTGAAGAGAGGCAGAATAGGTCGAGACTGGAGGGTTGATGTGAGTAGCCGGCCATGCCACCTGGGATCATGATGGGCTTCTGGCCTGTGTTGCCACCAGGGGTCACATCTGAGTCTGTGGCCCTTCCACAGCAGGGGTCTTTTACCACCAAATGCCAGCCTATGTCCATGATCTGGGCTGCCACTTGGGGACATATTAATGTCTGAGGCTGTGCAGTCCTGGCCCTATCCCTCAACCTGAGAGCATTGTGGGGGTGTGAGAGCAGGAGAGCTGTCCCTGCCCCTCACCAGCTGCAGAACTTGGGAGAGCAGGCCCTGCACCTTGCCTGGGCAGCACAGTAGAGCTGACTCTGGTGGTGTGGGTTCAGGTGAGCCAGCCCTGTGTGTGTGAGCTGACCCCACAACTTGTATGTCATGTGGCCGCATGGGTAAGGGAAAGATGCCAAAGATGCCTTCCTCTCTCCCTTGTCCATCCTCACCTCTGGCAGGTAGAGGAGCTGGTCCTGGTGTCGTAAGAGTGGGGTAAACTGGCACTGTCCATCACCAGCTGCAACACCCGGGAGATTGGGCCTTGCACCTTGCTTGGACAGCAGGGTAGAGCTGCCCCCAGTGGTGGGGTTGCTGGTGAGCAGGCAGCCCCGAGGCATGACAGTGGGATAGTGTACCAGTGTTGATAGTGTAGCAAAAGCAGAGGCCTTGTACCAGACCAACAAGCCATTGCAATTAACATCTGCAAGCAAAAAATTGTAGACAGGAGGATACATATACTGTAGGAAACACAGTGACACACTGCAGCTGTTCTGTGTTGTGGGGGAGGTTGCAAGGGTGGAAGGAGGGCACCAGGGGAGGAGGAGATGATTGGGATTTGAGTCCGTGATGTAAAATTCACAAAGAACCCATAAAAAGTTTTAAGAAAAGGAAAGAAAGGAAGGAAGAAAATTACAAAATTTGTACTTAAACGAATCATTTTACAATGATAAAGAAACAATCATTCTGGGTGAGGTAACTCAGACCCAAGAAGACGAATGCCACATTTTCTCTCATTTCTGCATCAGTTTTGAATCTTCAGATGTATGTGTTTATTGGGGAAACACATATAGGTCAGTAAGGGATCATGGTTGGGGGTTTTTACAGTAAGAGAGGTTGACTGCAGCGATATAAAGAGGAAAGGGTTAAACTGGGTAGGGAATGTGAGGGTGGGGTAGAGGAAGGAATACAGGGCAGGATAATTAACCCTAAAGACCTTATAAAAGAAAAAAACTTAAATTGAAACCTAGTACTATAGATACTTCCTAAAACATATGCATACAAACGTAGTTTAAATGGAGTCACCCTGTAACAGGTTGGTAGTGGCCTTATGAAGAACTGTAGGCTATCAAATAAAAAGCCTAGTGCCAGGAAGGAGTTCCTCTTTTGGAGTTGTTGGCCAGTGTGGTCCTTCAGATGCCCTAACATTACAGGCTACTGCTATTGTTCTTTGTTACCCTCCAGAACTTGATGGTAAGACCTTATCCTGAAGACATCACATGGTTGAGTCATGGAGCATGCAGAAGCCAAGCTGCCACTGGCCTGGAAGCTTCATGCCTACTGGCTACCTTCTTAGTGCTGGGAGGTGCTTATGTACTCTACCGAAGGAGGAAAGTAACCATTAATCTTTGTTATCTGTTAACCCTGTAGGATACAATAATGATTGGCCTTGCAAGACCTGCCCACCGGTACAATAGTAGCAGTGATGTCATGGGAGCAACCAGCCACTTTCTGATTGTATTTAAAACCTGAGACACAAGATGGAACATATAAATGGTACCATTACGGGGGGTGGGGCTAATAACCTGATCCTGGTCATGTCATAGGCCCTAAGTGGGGCCCTCCTACTACTCTTCTCCTAATGGAACATAGTATTGAGCCCACTCCTGATGATTTAATCTCTGTACCTATAGATTAGTGACCCTGTTAACCCTCATCAGAGAAGCTCCGTTTTGTAGTAGATGGTGATTAACACAGACATCCAACCGTTTAAGGTGCATGAATAAAAGATTGTGGAGTGCTTCGTGCCAAATGGGGCATCCATACCACACTCCCTCCCGCACAGGCTCAGGGATCATCATGAAAGAGGGGGTGAAAAGACAGTAGGAGCCAGAACCTATGGATGACAAGGAAACTGTTTTCTACACACAACAGGACAGCTGCACGTATGAACACACAGTAGTTGGGACGGCATGCACAAGACCTGGGTAAGTTCAGGATGGACTCAACATGGAGTGGGGGTGGGGGAAAAGTGGACATGAAGCTCTACCCTTAGCTGAGGAGCTACTGGATATTGAAAACTACTGAAAGAGAGTCAGTTTTCTTTAAGGACATGGTCACCCTGCAGGTTGGTAGCACTCCAGTGGGTGGTCCCACGCCTGTGGGTATATGGACAGCACAAATTGGACTTGCTAGGTTTAAAAAAAATATGACCCAATGTTGGGTAGGTAGAGAATGAGGGGTGGATCTAGGCGGAGTCTAGATGGAGAGGAGAGTGAATGTGATCAAAATGCACTGTAGGTAATACTTAGATAATTAACACAGTAAAAGCAAATTAATTAAGCCAATGGTGGTACATTCCTGTAATTTCAGTACCCATAAGGCTTACATAGGGGTTCTAGAGTTCAAAGACAGGCCAGGCTACATAGACAAGAGAAACAAAGTAAATTTCTTTAATAAATATGGTATTTTACATTGCTTTAAGATTTTACTTTCTAAAGGGGAATCTACACTTCCGGTGTATGCAAAGACCCAACACCTAAATGAAGCCAACTGAATTATTCATGAGGGCAAAGCAATGGCCAGTTGACCTTGCGTCCTAGCTCTGAGAGGTGACAGCTGTGTGGATTTCAACACGCTGCTGGGCCTGTCAGTCCATATGTGAAGTAGGATATTATCAGCGTCTGCCTACATGAGGGCACAGGTGAAGGCCCTGTGAATCGTGTGGGTGTGCCTGGCTCTAGCTGCATGTGCAGTGTTCCCAGCAGCAAGTACTTCTGCTTTTTTCTAGTTCCCCACGAGGCCTTTTCACGCCCTTTCACAACCTGCGTTCTTTGTCTACAGGGCCCATTCTCTTGTCTCTTTACCCATGTCCGTGTTTCCCTCGGTCCCAGCTCACCAGAGCCTTCTCTCCCCAGGCCCTCTCTCATGGGTGTACCCATCATCTGCATGCTTTTGCACATTTGTGAGTAAGCATGCATGAATGTGCGTATGTGCACGCATTTGTGTGAGGCTATACACACATACATCAGGGAGCAGGTGTTGTGTATGCGTGTGGAGGCCTGGATTTGATATCCGGAACCATCCTCCATTGTCCTCCCGCCTTAGGCATTGAGGCAGGACCCCACACTCAAACTCCAGAGCTCACTGATATGTCTGGTCTCTCAAGTCAGCTTTCTTCCGGGATCTCTTATCTCTGCTTTCCAGGGCTGGACCACCATACTCACAGAATATTTACATGAGTTTCTGGGGATCTGAACTCTGGTCATCATGCTCTACAGCAAGCACTTTACCTGCTAGGGCATCTCCCAAGTTCCACCGGAGACTTCTTATGCAAACCTACACACACTCCAAGTTCCCCAGGCTTGCCAGTCACTGTGTGCTTCGTGGCACTTATCAGCCATATCTTTATTGCTATTGCTTCATGAGAAATACTATCAGCCTCTCCAAAAGACTAAACTTTTGTAAGCAGTGTTATGGGTTGAATTTATTTGTTGAAATCCCAGTCCTTAGAACCTTAAAATAGCTCTATTGGATTTGAAAACAGGATTTTGGTTGCCTGCTTATTCACTTGCTTTTGTGTTATTAGGGTTGAATCCAGGGACTTACACATGTTAGGTGAATGCCCAACCACTGGCTACCCCTTCTTTTTACTGGCTTAGTTTTGAGACAGGGTCTCATCAAGTCATCCAAGCTGGCATTGAATTTACTCTGTGTCCCAGGAATCCCCTGGAGCTTGTAACCTCCAGCCTCTTACTCAAAGTCAAAGTTTTTAAAGAAGTGTTAAATTTAAGGTAGGTCATGAGCATCCAAATGTCCTCATGTAGTAGGAAATGACAGGAAGTGACACGTGTCCTTAAAAGACAAAGAAGTTGAGATGCAAGTGTATGCACATCTTTCGCCTGTGTGGGAGAAGAGCACTCAAGGCATAGGGCCAACACAGCACTTGCAATGTGAGGAGAAGCCTCTGGATAGAGCCAGCTTACCAAAACTTTGCTGCTAGAGTTGCACCCTGGAACTGAGAGAAACTGAAGCCACCCCATCCTGGGACTTGCCTGTAGTAGACTTGGCAAACATACAGGTTGACTTTGCTTGTCATCATCTTCACAGGCCCCAGCACTAGCCGATGCTCAATAAATACATATTAACCAGTGAAGAGAAGTGCTGGGATTTGGGTAGTGGTCACAGGCATTGCTTTGGGTCTCCACCAGCTTCTCCCTTTTGTGCTTAGCCTCAGTCATTGAGAGCCACGCCTTCCAGATTCAGGGCCTAGAAGAACATGGCTTCTCACAACTGTGCCCTGGGATATTTACTACTCTAGAATGAGCATTGATTTGTGAGCAGAGAGCTACATATGAGACATGGGGGTGGTCTTGGAAGATTGATTCCTTTTGGGGGGGCTGCATATGTGTGTATAGTGAAGTATATTGTATGTGCATGTGTTCATGGGTGTGCACATGCATATTGGGACCAGTAGTCAATGAACTCACAGCTCACGGATTGGCTAGAATGGCTGGCCAGGAAGACCTGGGGATCCTCTTGTCTTCCCCTCCCCCTAAAGTTAAGGTTCCTGATGTACATAACCACAGCTGGCTTTTACAGGGCTATGAGAGATCTGGAAACCAGGTGCTCACATTTACACCGGAGATGCTTTGGATCAGCACCCTCTCCCACATGTCCATTGAAACAATTGTTTCTATTTCTTAAGAAAACCTGGGAGATGGTTAAGTGTCAAAGGAAAGGAACTGGTGGTCTCTCCAGTGAGCTTCTTCACAGCTGCTTCCCAGTGGCGGTTTTCCCTTTAAACTTTAATATAACTTATGTCCCCTTCCACCCCAGGATGCGGGCTGTGCTTAAGTACTTGAATAGTTACATTAATTGCAACCAAGCTAGTGTTAATTGATTTAATCATGTTTCTATTGTTTTGGCATTTGTGAGTGTTTTCTATTTAAAACAATGCATCCCTGAATATCTTTGTATATCAAATACTTTATGCATTTTTGAATATTTTCTTTTGTAGTCCCGATATTGTGATTCCTAAATGGAAGGGTATGGACAATGTTATGGCCTAGATACTGTGACCAAATGGCTTCATCCAAACGGTCACATTTTACATTCCCACTGGCATAATGAGAACACGGATACTCTAAGGCTGTGGTGATCTGTATGTCTCAGGAACAGCAGAATTCCCTTAGTAAAACCAATGCTGAGGGATGTCTCTAGAGGGGGACATTAAACCATGGACATTTGCTAAACTGGGCAGCGGCTTGTGAGCCCTGGACCAGGGGTGCTCTCTTTCAGCATCGCCCGTAATGTCCGTTTGGAAGCTGACCATCTTCATGCCTATTCTTTGAAGGGATAGTGTTCCAAGGAGGGGCTGGCCAACCCCAGTTCCTTCTCCTTTCAGAATCTTGAGAGCATTGCATGGGTTGTTCCTCATCTCCCCCATTCTTGGTTTCTCAATTTACTCCTTTGGATCTTTCCAGAAACCGTCTTTGGCAGTTCCGAAATGAAAGCCACCTAGTGACCAAACAGACACAATCATGCTTAGAAACCCTCACTTCCCAGAGCGACTGTTGTCCTCAGTCATTACTCTTACTACTTCTTCGGAAAGCACCCACCGTTCAAGGTTTTCCTCACTCGACCACAGTTAAAACTGCTAGTGCTTGGAGTACGTGGGCGTTCACCTCCCACCAGACCCTTTGCTTCTCACCTATAGGTCAGTTCCCACAGTAAGAACGTCATGCGCATTGGGGAGGATCCAGTAAAGAAAGACAGATAGGCTGAAGCAGAAACTGGCAGATGCATATCTCCAGCCCCGAGCCTGGCCCTGGGAGGCCAGGCCAGGGAGCAGGGAGCTGTCTGGTTTCCCAGCTTATATCTTAGGACCCTGGGTGTTTACCTTTCTCGGGTACTTGTATGGAGCAGTTACTGTCTTCACATGCTCCTGGAGTTCCTTCGTCAGGGCTTCAGGGTCGTGAGACGCATAGGCTGGAGAAAGGACTATAAATGCCTTCACCACCTGCAGGGAAGGGACCCCAGAAGGGATAAACCCTTCAGGAATGATGCTTTTTCTCCTCAAGCTAGCCTTGAGCATGTGTGGCTACCTCAACTCAAACACGAGGGTTCTACTAGTTCCTTGACACACTGACATGAGCAATACTGTTTTTCCTACTGCCTTCCTGTTCATGAGAAACTACTGAAGCATTGGCTTTTATGGAGTCTTTTGGGGGCCTCACTTTTCCATGCCACTCCCCAAACTTGTAATAGCTCCATTTGGAGCCAGCATGAATTCTCTTAAGACGCAAAGGCAGAGAGGAAATAGCTTCCCAATGCCAATGACCACTTACTCCCAAGTTTTCTTGCAGGAGAATAGAGAAGCAAGGGTTGTCCAGGCAGGGCTGAGGAAAACACAGCCCTGTTCATGAGGCCTCTGGGTCTCTGAGTGTGCTGCATGGAAGTGTCCCATCAGAAAACATGGAGCCACACCATTTCTGCTTCAGTCATTTCAAGAGACGTTATGCACCTTGGCTTTGTCTGCCCAGGTTTCTCCTACAATTTGCCTCCTGATAAAGAGGGAACAACTGTTTAAAACGTAATTTCTAGGATGATGAGGTGGCTCAGAGGGTACGTGCATTTGATGCTGAGTCTGGCAACCTGAGCTCACTCCATGGAGCCTACATGGTTTGACTCTTAGAAACTGTCCTCCTCTTACCTCCACACATGGGCTGTGACATGTGTGCACAATTATTCACACACACACACAAACACAAATAAATACACTTTAAAATACCTTCAAGCTGTGTCTCCTAGTAATGTCAGAAACTACACCCATAAAGTCTCACCAACATGACTACCTCAGTGTGAGCTGAACAAGGACAACACCATATGCCAGAGTATGCAGGGAAAAGTCCACAGGTGTCAACTGTACACAGAGAATTACAGGCAACCAGGGAGTGCAGTGAATGGAGAGACAGTCTCTCCCAGCGAAGAGTACACCAATACCAATATCCAATACCAAATGGTCAATCCCGAAAACATATATACAAGTAGGATTATAAGGACTGAGCAGGTAATATTTGAGAATATATATGAATATACAAATGCATATATACATGTAATAACAATTAATGATAAAAGAGGCCATAAATTTGAAAAAGGGCAAGAAGGGGTCTATGGGAAGGATTGGAAGGAGGGAAGGGATAAATGTAATTATAGTATAATCTCAAAAATAAAATAAAGTAAGTTTTTGATAGCAAAGGAGGAGCTTACAAGGCCGCTTGGTTGCAGGTCTACACCAACAGTAACTCTGCTAACTTCCTTTTGTTAATGGGGTAGTTGTCCTTGCACACTTCCCAATGGTGTGAGCACACTATCATTTCGTTCTCAGACAAACCTGGCTTTTGAGAAGCTCTGCCTCTTCCCATGATTACTACTAAACATTTACTGAGCACCTATTATGTGCCAGACTGTGTTTCAAGTAGTACCACACTTCCTTCTTCCTGTATCAAACTCAGCTGGTAGTCACTTGGCAAAGGGGGTTCAGGCCAAAGCTGGTGTTCTGGACCCCCTCCACAATCAATCGGATTCAGCAAACCTGACTTGAAGCCTACGAATCTGTATTTTAAAGAACAAGAACTTCAACGAGGCAGCCACAAATCATCCTTTGGCCCCAACACTTCTGAGATTACAGACTGATATCACTCCAACTTTTACAGAGCTTTGCGCTTTAGGATCGGGCTGTAGCTGTAGCTTACATCTGAATCTGAAATGTCTGCCGTACACGCAGTTTGAATGCTTGTTCCCCGGCTGGTGCCGCTACTTGGGGAGGTTCTGAAAACTTTGGGAGGTGGGGCCTCATTGGTGGAGGTAAGTCTCTGGGGGCGGGTCTTTGACGGTTACATAGAGTCCTTGGTTAGTGCCTGCTGTCTACTTCCCGGCCTGCTATGATGTGAACAGCCTGTCCCACATGCTTGCGTGCCATCCCCAGTTAAACCATGAGCCTCATTACTCTCTGCCTTCCTTTTCCCATCACAAAGGACTAAACCCTTGACACCCTGAACCCAGAGAAGTCTCCCCTCCTTTGGGTTGTTAGCCTAGGAGCTGCTCTTTCCTTTCTCTTGGGACCCACAAAAGAGGGGTTCGCCTTTGTCTTCTGAAAGCACATTAAATTTGGTTCATCTTTTTAGTATATTAACACCATTTAGAAAGCACTCTGTCATCCCTCAACTTGGCTATCGCTTCTGGCTACAACTCCCATAGGTTATGTCTGGTGGGCCTGCTAGGTTCTCACCTGAAAACAGAAAAGGGCTTAAAAAAAAAAAAAACAACCCAAAACTGGAGAGGATTAATGACAGCCTGTGTCCTCCACTGAGGTCTCCTCCCCCAATGGGCAGCCTCATTTGGATTGTTTGGATTGTCTGCTGTCCAAGTAAAACTAAACTTTGCATTTTCCCATCTCATCTTTGTAGAGTGTACTTATGATTCTGAAGAAGGTTAATGGGAAGGAATGTGTAACTGAGGGTGAACTTTCGTCTTTGTGGTACTAGGGGTGGGGCAGAGACCAGAGGAGGGTTCTGGCATTCCTGCGTGTTCCTTTGGGTATTAATATCTAGAAAACAAGGAGGTTGTGCTCCTGCCTGACAGCTTACCTCTCCTCGGATGGGGTCTGGGCTGCTGACCACAGCACACTCAAGGACAGCCGGGTGCTCAGCAAGCACACTCTCCACCTCAACAGGTCCAATCCGGTAGCTGAAAGAGAAAAGTCAACTTTTGCACATGGTCTCCCTAGCCCTACAGACCCTCAAGAACAGGAAGAGCAAACCATCTGACCTTGAAGAATTGATTACATCGTCATTTCTCCCCAAGAACCAAAAGTAGCCATCCTCGTCCATACGGGCTAGGTCCCCAGTGATGTAAAAGTCTCCTTGCTCTGACGCAGCTGTCTTCTCAGGATTGTCCTAGAGGACAAGGGAAGACCATGGAAGATCATTAGGGCGCAACCACTTAGCCTAGCTCCTGTTTGCAGAGCTCATCCAGGGTCCATCTACCCTTCAACGGGTAGTCTCAAGGCTCAAGCTGTCTGGAATTTCCTAGAGTGCTGGAGTCCTACAGATCTGGGATTTCCCTTCTTTTGGTTGGATGAGAGTTGCCAGGTGGGATGCAGAGCAACTGCCCCTAGAGCATCCTTAGAAGAGTTGAACTCCGGAGGGTACACACAGGGCAATTGGCTCTGGATACGGGAATACACTGAGAATAGTAGAAAGTAAAGGGTTGGCTTGAAACCCGATTGATAGGGCAGAGTAAAGGAAAACACAAGCTATGATTTAAAACATTACTTGTGTGTGTGTGCGGGCATGCATAGGCACACACACTCACACATACATACATCGGTGTGTTTGCATGTGGACACATGAATGTCATTAGCGGAAGTCAGAAACAGCTTCAGATGTCAGTCCTTTCCTTCTGCTTTGTGTGGAGGAGTCTCTCATTGTTTATTTGCACTAGCTGGCCTTCGGGGACGCTCCTGTCTCCATCTCCTCTTTGGTGCTGGGATTTCCGATGCTCTTGCTACTGTGTAGAGCTTTAGGTAGGTTCTGAGAATTCAGACTCAGGTTCTCACACTTGCATGGCAAACGTTTTACTCCCAATTTCAATTTCAAAAATTATGAAGACATTACAATTTAACAGAAAAAAGTTACTAGGGCATGAAAAAATATGGGTGACTGGCAAATAAATCACCCTGAGTCTAAGATATAAGAAAATGCATCTTGTATGACTCCAGGTATAGTTTTTAGGTAGAAAACAAAATTCCTATATAGTAACACTTTTCTAGTCGCCTGGCATGTGGGATAAAGAGGGTTGAATGTGAGGCGGCTCATGGAGTGCTCGGTGTGATGACAGTGTTTATGCCTTGACACCAGTGATGACTACATAGGTATACACACTTGTCAAAGTCACTGGACTGTATGCTTGCCATGGCTGCATTCCTTTTCACGAGTAAATTTATCTACATTAAAAAAAACTTGAATTTTGCTTTTGAGCAAAAAGCTAAGCTATTAATGAATATCTAAAAGGTTTATCTTAACAAAAGTCTGTAAGGTAGAGGCGCAGAACTCTTACTAGTCTACAGAACATTAAAGACTATATAAACAAGTGGAAAGATTTAAAAAAAAAACAATAGGAGCTGGTGAGATGGATCACTGGGTAAATATGCTTGCAACCAAGCCTGGTGCTCTCAGTTCAATTCACAAACCCACATGGTAAAGGGACAAAAGGAGAGAACCAACTTCCTCAAGCTGTCCTTTGACCACCACATAGATGCCCTAGCATACGCATGTACCCCTCCCCCCCCACTTAATTAAGTGTAGGAAAATCAGAAAGAATGGGTGGAATGTCAGCTTTTTCTGGGTTGTTTTACAGATGTAATGCAAAATCCAACTAAATTGCTAACAAATGTTCCCATGGGTCTTGATAAGTTGATTATACAATGCACATTCAGTCAGCTTAGTATATGAAGGGCAGGGCATCTATGTGACAAGTGGTTCTCAGTCCTTGGCTGCACTTTTGAATTATGCAGGGACCGAATCCTCATCATTCCAAAGTTCAGTTGATCTGGTTTAAGTGGTGTGTGAGCATTCAGTAATAGTTGAAGTTCCCTGGGTGATTCTGATGCATTTCCATGTCTGAGAGTTTTATAGAGAGGAGTGTTAAGAGACTCTAGCCAAAGCATATCTAGAGAACAGATAATTACTGTATTCTTTTGGAACCTTGGACTGAAATCCCAGGATACAAATCCAGCCAGCAAACTAGAAGCAAACACCCTGAAAAGTTGGCTGTCTCACAAACTTGCCTAGTTTTCCCTGCTCTTTTTACTCGAGATAAAGTTGTCATGTGTTTGTGCTCTCAACACACTCTTGTGTAAACCTCTGGAGTTGCATATTAGTTATGTGATCCTGGATAAGCAATTCCGATGTTGTAGCTTCTTTATCCACAACAGTGCTCCTGACCAATAGCAATAGAAACCAGCTTTGTGCAGGCACTGCAAGGGTTACACTACAGATATTAACTAAATGTGCCTCTCAAGGCTTGGCATGCAGTGACTGCCATGACTCCTCACAGCTGTTTCCCACCTCTTACCAGATAACAGTTGAAGAAACAGAACGGTCTGGTAGGTTTGATGCGGACAGCAATATTCCCTTCTTTTCCTGGAGGCAGGACATTGCCTTCCTCATCTACAATCTGATAGAGAGACCACAGCATGGCATGTGAGCATCTCTTACACAGCCAGGGTACCCACCAGCCCGGCCTGTGCTCCCCAGCACATAGATTGCTCTGTGTGTGCACTGTCAACAGAGGCTGCCTACCTGCACATCGTAAGGTGGGCTTGCTTTCCCCAATGATCCAGACTTGATTGTCGAGCCTCTTGAATTGCCACAGATGACGACCTGGAGAGAAACCAGTGTCATTGAAGGGAAGCCTCCTCCTCTTCTTTCCTGACCCATGCTTGCTCTCACCTGCTATCTGATTCTTCCTCCTCCTCTTTCTTGTGCTATCTTTCTCTCCCTCACTCTCATACTCTTCTCTTCCTTTCCCTTAAAATGTCTTTACCTCCCTTTTCCACGGCCAGCAAAGCTTCTCATATGAAGTACTCTAATTAGTGTTCGTGGTTGGAGAACTATATTGTATCATTAAGCTCAAAGACTCACTCACCCCCACATCTTGTTCTTGTCAAGATGACTGCAGGGTTCACTGTTTAAAATGTAACTAAAAACATACTGCCAGCTATTCCGGGGTGACAACTTCCCTGAGCAGTTATAAGTATTAATCTTCATTGTCAACTGGATTGAATTTAGAATCACCTAGAAGGCAGTGCATCTCTAAGATGGGTAGCATGGTGGAACCTCTTCCATCATCAGCCCACACTGCATGATGTTCTCCAAACTCAAGGGACCAACTGACCATGCCTGGGCCCTCGAAAATGATAAGCCCAAACAAGTTATTCCTCTCTGTTTCTGCCAGATAGCTCCAAAAAAAAAGTAATGATGGTATCTGGAAAGCTGTTTTGCAGGCCATGGTGTATATGGAATTACTTGAGACTGCCAAAAGGAAGAATGGCTAATGGAGCTTCATTGCCAGTCTTCCCTAGAGCCAGGGCGATTTCCTGTAGGTGTCAGTGAGAGATGAGTAACTGCTGCAGGTCAGTGATCCTCTGTGATGGGTTGTGGGCTTGGATGAGGTGGCCTGGAACACCCACTCACTGTTTCAGACTGTCCGTAGCCTTCATGGAGCTCCAGGCCTGTCTGGCTCTTCCATTTGTCCCTCACATCAGGGTTGAGGGCCTCTCCTCCAGTCAAACAGTGCCTCAGGCATTGAAACTTGTACCTTTCTCAGCAGGAAGACAAGGCCATTTTTGTCATAAACATTCTCACCTACCCTCTAGCCTTGCTAGAGGTCCAGAGCCCCAAAGTCACTAAAAGTTAAACTCCCTTCTGCCCCAGAATCAGCTCCATGTGGCCCAGCTTTTCTCTGCAGCTATGGTCCACAGATGCAAACCATTAAAACAGATCAATGCTATCTGATTTGAAGTTAAAATCAGAAAAACAAAAAACAAAAAAAAATCAGATTCTTATGGTAGGTTTGGGCATAACAGTGGATTGTCCAAATTAATTTACCTACAAACAAACTGATTGATAATAAAATCAATTGATGCAATTATCTGATTGAAAGCAAGAAACTAATCAAATTTTAATAGATTAAAAAATAGCCTTCCAAAAATTCCCCAATTCTGAAAACTTGACATAAAATTTCCAGACATATGAAATAACTAGAAAATCTATCTCAGTTTAAAAAGTATCCTAAATATAAAGACATTTTCAATCAATTTTATCTCCTGCTTTTATTCCACTGATTCAATTGAATTACTCAGTATTGCTAAGCAGTATCTAATTGGTTTTGAATTACCCAGGGACTGCTTCCAGGCAAAATTAAAATGTGGAGTTATTCACAAGAAAGGAATGAATGGGATGGATTCTTATATTTAAGGAAATACATTCCAAATTATGCAGGTGCTCCTTTCTTTGGAGTATTTAATGGCCAGCAAGTGTGATTTAGGAAGGTGAGTGCACGGGAAGACAGCGCCTTGGGACAGGATAGAGGAGGGGGACATGGATTGGGCTCACTAAGTTACTGAATGATGTCATCACCCAATATCCCCACACATAGCCCAGCCCAGCTAGTGGACATTGCTTTGGATTTGCCCAGGATGAGACCTATCCACAGAGTGTTGTCACCTTCTTTTGGGTATCTCAAAATAAATACCCAAGAATGGCTGGCTTGGGTTAATTTGGGCTGGGAGATACAGTATCTAATGTGGTGAGTTTGTTGGAGTAAGCAAATGAAAGACCTTGGCTACCAACCCCATTCTACAGATAGTCACTGGAAATCCAATGATTTCTGTGATAGAAGTCTCAGAAAATTCCTAGGAATTAGCCTGTGGGTATGGTATATGGTTGGTGATACAGTTTACCTCAAGCGTTGAAGTTTTGGATTGCCTTAAATCCTTTTTGTTTTCTCTGGGTACGAATTTTGAGGGTCCACAAATCATCTTTAAAAGTGTAATGCAAGATATATAGGAGTGTGTTTGCATAAAACATGGCAGGTAGTGACAAAGAGAGACATGGCTACATGGAGACAAAAGTGAAGCAAGAGAGTCATCGGAAGACAAAAGCAGAGAAACAGGGAGAACAAGAGCAGGACTGAAAGGTGGATTTCCACATAGGTCCTCATATGAGGGCCCCATGAGTGCCAAGCAGAGGCTGTACCTTGTCAAATCCTCTTGTACAAGCAGCCGGAAGAGGGTTGGAACACAGCAAAGGGTAGTTATTGGGAATCTGCAGAGCGTCTAAATGAAACAAGAGGTGAATAGTTTTCTTAGAGAAACTTAGGTGTGATGGGATGGGTAAAATGGCTCTTCATAGTCTCATTGACAAAGCAGATAAGTAGAAAACTAAGAATGGCACCTATCTGTCAAGGTGACCTCTGTGATCTCTACCTTCTGGCATTTGTCTCCTCTTACACTACACCAAGGTTAGCCTGTGGGACCAATAGCATCCTGTAGACCTGGTGGGAGTCACCCGAGCTTAGATTATAGGAAGAAGACAGCTTCTGTCTCAGATGTTCTTACCTCTCTCCCTCTCTTGAGTGACTCAGTCTAGGGAAGATAAGGTACCAGGTTGCGAGTACATCCTAGTGTGTGTGTGTATTTGGTTTACACTGTCAGTTTCTGATGAATGCTTGGGTTGCTCCTGCCTTTTAGTTACTGTGAATAGAATATTGTGAACACTGCTGTCAGCATGAGTGTACTTTGGTGAATACCTGGCAGCAACCTTACAAGTCTTCTTTTCTCCAAAACCACCTGGTAAAGTTGCTCCCAGGTTCCTTACCATGGGAAGTTGTGAGATAATAAACGTTTGCTTTAAAGCTGCTGATTTAAATACACAGTATAGCAATAGACCATAAATACAGTGCCATGGCTGGGGACAGAGAAGAGAGACACCAGTGGCTGACAAGTCCTACATGAACAGTGATGATGGGCAGTGAATAACAAGTAATGTACTAGAAACCTGATATCTTCTTTTTGTTCTCATGGCAACTTAGAAAGCGAGACTCAAAGAAGTCAGGAGAGGAGGATGAGAGCCCGAGTTTGACCAATGGCGAAGCCCATACTTCTAGCCATATCTAACCCAGCTTGTCCCAAAGAGATGGGTATGGGGAGACAGGCTCATTGATGGCTCAAGAAATGCCTTTTAGAGGACAGAACAAAGGTACTCAGTGTCCTCACTGGGGCTGTCAATCCTCCTACCTCATGATTAGACAGGAGGTCCTGGGGTGAAGCACTGATAATAAGGTGCGGAGGCAGCAGCACACGCTGACCACCAGACTTTGAATTTTACCCAAAAGCTATTTGTGTTGACAAATAGCTTGTGTTTTGGCAAGACCACAGGGAGGGAGATGGTAGAAAGACAGGCATGGCAAGAATAGAAGATTTTGCTAAAGTTTAGAGAGATGAAATGCTTCTGTGCCTTTGAGCACAAGTCATGACCGAAGGCTGCTAGGCGGACAGAAAGTAGATTAAGGGAGGCTCTGAGATTGTCACTAGATTCATGCATTTTCTCGGGCCACCTTAAAGCATGTGTCCTACTCATCTCATTCGCACCCAAGACACAAGCGGCGTTTCAGAGCTCTGCCTGGTGGCACACATTTGTCACCTCAACTGTTGGAACTCAGATGCAGAACACCTCTAGTTCAAGGTTATCCTGAGCTACATAGTTTGACTCTGTTTATAAACAAGGGCTGGAGAAATAGCTTAGTGGTAGGGCATTTTCCCAATGGTATGCAAAGCCCAGATTCCCAGCACTGGGTTCTCCCTCCCCCCGCCCCCTTACATTTAGAATAGTTTTGGCATCAACTCGAGGCAGCTCATGCACAAAAATACAAGCTCCATTGGCCCAGGCAGAGAAGAGGGTCCAGGCTGCCTTCACCCAACCTGTGTCAGTTGTATTCCAGAATATGTCAGATTCTGTCAAGGCCATCCACCTCCTGCCAAAAATGAGGACAAGTCAGAGCACCTTCATCAATGCTGACACCTTTAGAATGGATTACGTTACCTCCATCGCATTATTTGGAGCTCACAGCACAGGAGGTGCCGCGTAAGCTTGTCAATCTAGACAAGATCCATCAACTCAACTACTGTCTCAACAAGCACACACTCATAGGATAAGAAGACAAAACTGAAAGAACAGGTCCCGTGCTTTCTCAAAGTAAAGCCCTCCTGGCCCCACCTGGCTCACCAACTCTGCTTGCTCTGTCCTCCATTTCCACCTCTTGCTCCTTCACTCTCCCCCCCGCCTTCTAGAAAGCTGTCCCAGTACCTTCCACTGGCCACAAATCCCAATCCATAGCTGCACTGGGAATGTTCCACCATCTTGGGGGCCCCTGTGGTTCCGCTGGTGAAGTAGATGGCTAGAGAATCTCGACTCCTGGTTCTCACGCAGTTGTGCTCTGCAGACGCGTCCCTGGAAAATGCAAGCATACGGGGTGACACCAATAACAAACGGCCAAGCGGCACCAAAGATACAACAGTGCTAGGCTGAGGCTTCAACACGTCATGTAGAGGGTGCTGGGTGGAGGGCTAGGTCAGCTTTATAGACAGACATTAGCCCTACAACCATTCTGTAGCCAAGGAAACTGAAGCCCAAAATGCTCAAGTGATTTATTGGAGAGAGGCTGGGTAGATAGCTCAGTCGGTACAGTGTGAGGGAGAAGACTTGAATTTAGATCCTTAGCACCTTCATAAAAGCTGCTTGCATCTGTGATTTCAGGCTTAGAGATGCAGAGACAGGACGATCCCTGGAGATCCCTGAGCAGCCATTCTGCCTAGCTGGTGAGCTACAGGCTCAGTGAGTCTCAGAAAGTAAGGTGGTAGAGAGTGATAGAGAAAAATACCTGATGTTAACTTCTGGCTTGCATGTACATACATGAACAAGTATGCACACATGTACCACATACACACAACACACACAAACATGCACACACACACATACACACACGTGGACCACATACATGCAACACACCCACAAACATGCGCGCACACACACAACATGCACACAAGACACACATAAACATGCACACTTGCAGGCAGGCACACACACACACACACACACACACACACACACACACACACACGAAGATCCCTACCTAGTTCTTTGAATGGGGCTGAGGACTTTGTGGTGGGACACATTCATTCTCATGTGTGTAATTCTATTCACTTGTGAACAGCCCCACCCCTAACTCAGTTCTCAACGTAGAGACATTTGTCTAAATGGTTTCTCAAAAATTAAGGGTTGAGATTACGTAATTTCCCAAATTTTGGTATTTGAAGACTCAGCTAGCTCATGGTTCTCAGCCCTGGCTGTGTCTTGGGATCTCAGGGTTAATGTTTAAGAGAAATTCCAGTACTTGTGCTCTACCTTGAACAAAATGAAATCAGAACTTTGATGGTTTTTTTTTGGGGGGGAGGGTTATTTTTAAAGACAACTGAAATGAAAAAGGATATATGTAGGTTAACCTCACAACTCACCAAAACACCATGGGCTGAGCGTTAGCTAAGAGTGAGGACTCCCAGGGCCGTGGTTCAGGTCTGCCTGGCTAAGGAGGTCAGATGCTGAACTACACACACAGTTGGTATTTGTTCAGGAGCTCTGCTCTCCAAGGTGACACTCCTGTCCCAAGAGTGCAGCTTTCTGGGGCCTGTTTTAGAATCTCCCTTCTTTGTTGTTGTTGTTTATTTTGTTTTGTGACAGGGTCTGGCTTTATAGTTCAGGCTTGCCTCAAGCTCACAATCCTGGGTGCTAGGGTGTCAGGTATGAGCCACCAGGACAGGCATTCTGGTCTCTGTTGAGGACAAAAATCTCAAATTCCTAGATAAATGCCTGCCACATCCTCGTTACAAGGCAAAGCAGCTTTGACTGTGCCCTAGCTGTGACTTTATTCCTTTCTGGCATTTCACATGAGCCACTTCACTTTCCCAAGGCTGCTTCCTCACCTGTAAAAGTAAAGTTACACCTTGTCTTGCTTAATCCTCTTTCAAAGGATTAATTTCTTCCTTATTGTAGTGTTCTGAGCACCAAAGACAATGTCAGCCACAGAACAGGCGTCATTTCATCCTTCCTGCACAAATGAATGCAGGTGAGTGCTTCCTTAGCACAGAGCCTGGCACGCAGCAAGCGCCAATGTAAGGCCGCTATTTCATTATTGACAGCTTTCTGTGAACTAAATGTGTCCTAACGTTTAGCTCATACACTCTGGCTATGACCCCCCACAATCTTTGCCACCGCTTTAGAGGACACCGGGAGACAATGACACATCCAGTCAATGAATGACCTTGAACATTGAGGGGTTCACAGGATGATGTGTCTATTTGGTTCAGTCTCATCATGTTCAAAGCCTGGCTCACTGCTACTCTCCTGGAGGGTCCCAATTTACCGCAGGAGTTCCCGGAAATTGATCCAGCCTGGACGAGTGGTGTCAGACACCAGAAGCTTGGTTTGGAGGGAGGGGCAGTCAGCGCTGATGGCATCCACTTGCGGAGCTAGGGACTCACTGGTGATGATGGACTTGGCCCTGGCTGCCTGCAGCCGGTACTTGAGATCCTTCGCTGTCAGCTGGGAGACACCTGGGATCATGACCACACCTGAGGTCACACAGAGAAAAGAGGCTGTTAGGAGAGAAGGAGGCTCCTAATATAGAGGCCAGCAAAACTATAACTGAGGAGGGTTGGAACACCTGAGGGAACAGTAAAATCCAAAAGATGTGGAGCATGTGTTCATGGTAAGAACTTCCCAGGCATCCTTCACTTAGTTCTCACGATGCACAGAAATATGTACTATTGTGCTGAACACGACAAACATTTTTAAAGGGTCTGCATCTTTAGACCTTCATGCCTTACCTAAATCAAATGGCTTACCCAAGAGTACATCGCTAACGTGAGCTACTGCTGGAATTACGAGCTAAAGCAGTGTCATAACCGCACGTCCTGGCTGGTCTTATGTCAAGTTGACACAAACTAGAGTCATCTGAAGGGAGGGAACCCCAGCTGAGAGAGTGCCTTCATAAGATCCAGCTGTAGGGCATTTTCTTAGTTAGTGATTGACATGGCAGGGTCCAGCCCATTTCCTCCTCTAAGAAAGCAGGCTGAGCAAGCCATGATGAGCAAGCCAGTAAGCAGAATTCCGTGACGGCCTTTGAATCAGCTCCTGCCTCCAGGTTCCACCCCTGCTTGAGTTCCTGTCTTGACTTCCTTTCAATGATGGACTATAATATGGAAGTGTAAGTCAAATAAACCTTTTCCTCGCCAGGTTGCTTTGGGTCATGGTGTTCTGTCACAGTAATAGCAACCCTGACTGACTAGGACACTGGGAATCCATGGTCTTGAAGATATTATATTGCATTGCTTTAGCAACTCCTTGCTTCAGTAGCTTTTCATGCCTCTTAAATAAAATGTTGCAATAAACCTGTGTGCTGCATGTGGATCACTTGCTCATAAAGGAGCTATAGTATGTAGGGATTTCAGAACACCCACATTGCTTCAACCAAAGCTCTGCTAAGGGTGGCAGATTCCATCCACCTCCAAGGAGGAGGAATAAGGACCTGGGGGCAAACTTGACATTTGAAAACCCTTGATATGTCAGATTATTACATTATATATTAGAATGCAGATTATTAGTATTTTTTTCCTTGATGTTAACACATTCATCCACAGAGGAAAACATCTAGTGAGAAGGAGATGCAGAGGGAAAGGTCAGTTCAGGACAATAAAAAAAAAAGAGCCAAGCTCATGCTCTCTCTACCCTTTGCCTCGTCTCCCAAACTCTCGCACAACTTAGTACCCACTATGAAAACTCTGAGTTGAACAGTGTTCTTCTTTTATGCATGTATGTGTGGGGGATGGGGTTGCTATGTGTGCGTGTGTGTGTGTGTGTAGGAGGTCAGGAGACAATCTCAGTTATCAACCACTATCTTCCTTGTTTTTGAGACAAGATCTCCCATTGGCCTGGAACTTGCCATATGGACCAAGCTGGATACCTGTCAGGCTCCAGAGATCTGCCTGTCCCTGCCTCCCCAAGGCTGAGATTTGTTATGCTTTAGGGCCTGTGTTTAAGTTTGGGAACACAGAGCTGTTGATAAGAGAAAGTCACGTGAGGAAAATGTAGGGATGCAGGGCTACGTTGACATCAACTTTGCTATTTTCTGCAGCGTTGGAGTGGAGGCTCCATCTCTCATGATAACGTGAAATGTGGTTGTAAGTTATCTTTATCTGAGTATCCATAAAAGCTACAGAGTAGGCAAAAGTGAGATATTTGGTAGCAAAATAAAATAACACTCTGACCAAAGTTTTATCATGAAAAATCTCTTAACACAATACCCAGCACATATAGGTGTTTAAAAACCTGTAGGGGCTCCTTACTCTTCCACCCTTACTAAGCAGTTGGCTTTTAATTATCATATTATTGTCTGACCTCTGCATGCAATCAGGTTTGTGACTACTGGGCAAACGAAAAGTGAACCCCATACAGGGTTCTCTTTGTTCCATCTTCCAAATCTTGAGGGGACTGCAAAGTTCTGGTGGGCAGTGTAAATCCTACCAAGGAGCCCTAAGCTTGCTCACTGACCTGTTCGCATACAAGCCACGCTGATCAACCACCAATCTGGGAGTCTCGGAAGCACCAGCAACATTCTGTCTCCAGGCTGCAGGCCGCACACACCCTCTAAGACATTGGCTGCCTTCCTGGACTGCTTCCCCAGCTCCTCAAATGTCCACTTGATTTCTGTTCCTGAGCCATTCACCCACCAGAACGCAGGATTTGGGGGCCGGTGTCCAGCCTAGACAATGGGTGCAGCCAGGAGAAAAAGAGAAGTCATTGTTGAGTGGGTTATTCATTTGTTTTTTAAGAGAAACATGTTTATAGTGGTTATGTGTTCAGAGTTCAACACTCAAAGTGATGGGCTGAGGGTTTGAGTCAGTTGATG
Source organism: Pachyuromys duprasi (assembly GCA_028658305.1). NCBI lineage: Eukaryota > Metazoa > Chordata > Mammalia > Rodentia > Muridae > Pachyuromys > Pachyuromys duprasi. Next base: position 18,680,396 of record CM053758.1, read on the forward strand.
CACAAAGCCCCTAAGTTCAGCCCCCCCCTCCCCGCACAGGATAAACCAGCTGCTGTGTAGCATGCTTGTAAACTGAGGACTTAGGAGATAGAAGCTAGAGAATCAGGATTTCAAGATCATCTCTTACTACATAGTGAGTTTAGGGCTAGCCTTGTCTACATGAGACCCTCTTTCATAAAACTGAAAGCCAACCAGCCAAACCCAAACCCAAAGGCTTGCTCCCTCTTTGTGCTTCAGAGAGTGGTCAGTTTCATTTGTTTCTTATGTATTCTCTCAGTGTTGAGTTAGGCAAACATAAGCAAAATTTTTATACCGATTTTTTTTAATGTAAAAGGTAAGATGTTTTACACTGTCCCGTGTTCCTCCCTGTTTAATTAAAGCATTGCTCACACCACCTACAAATTACCACATAAAAGTGTACAACTTGTTGGCTTTTAGTATAGTTGAACAAGATTGTATAACTGTCTTACTTTTTGCTGCTTTGATAAAATGTTGCCTGCCTTTGGGTCCCTTTTCCCTAGATGACCAAAGGCAGCTGAAGAAAGAGTTTATTTTCGCTTAAAGCTCTAGAGAGCTAGATGCCCATGACGGTAGGGAAGGCACAGTGGCAGGAGCAGATATCTAGGAGATCACCTAACTGCACAGAGAAAAGAAACTGGAAGAGGGCGAGGCTGCAAAGCCCAAGAGCCTGCCCAGGGCCTTGTCACATCCTTTTCAGGCACGTGTAAGGTCCTTATGATGCCTGAGGCCCTAAATACGCACGGATTCCGGGATGCACATGAGTGTACTAGAAGTTTTCAAGCCCATATACATTTCTCACTCCCTAGCCTTTCTTCCCTTTTACTTCTTGGTTACTCTGCTAGCTTCTGGCTTATCTTTCATTTGCCATGTGGGCATCTAGCACTTCCTCTGCTTCATGTAAACACAAAGTTAAACTACTTGCCTACAGTTGTTTTGACAAACGTCTTCCTGGGAATAGACTTTTCTTACTGGTTAAGTTCTGAGTTGGGTCAAATCTAGACAGCCCTTGCAAAAGTAAAACCACGTCAACTGGTTGTCCAGTGCCAAATGGTCAGCCCTGCAAACAAGCAACACGCAGACAGAGAAGGTTACGTTTAGAAATATATGTGTACATACATGCACATATATAAATATGTAACTATAACAAAAACCATGAATTTGGAAGAGAACAAGGATGGATAGACACATGGTTTGGAGGAAGGAAGGGGAAAGGACAGAATGTGTAACTACATCATAATCTCAAAAGTGAAAGAAAAAGATGGGGTGAAATGGAACACCAAATAATGACAATTCTTGACAATAAAGCTTTGAAAAAGCTCTGGCGCCATCCTTCACCTTCTGGGGTTGCCAGGCTCCCGTGGCGGCAAGGGCTGCTGTTTTCCAGGGCCTCTGGTTGACTAGAAAGTTGGCTCAGAACCAGGGACCTTAAAATGCCTCCGGGCTCACTGCTCAGACTAAGGTTCAGCAGAGGGCTGTGGTAAATACCCCAGCTGCCAAGTCTCTGCCTAGCTCTGAAAACGCGGATTCTCTGTCTTTTTCACACTTGTCACTGTGGTTTTCATGAAGCTGGGAACTTTTCAAAGTCCTGTTTCACCTTTTGTATCACCCACGGCTACATTTTTGTTTTTTATCATTAAAAGATCCCTGAGAATCTTTTGCCAGGCAGTGCCGCAAGTACCTTTAATCTCAGCTACCAGGAAGTTTAAACAGAAGAATCTTGAGTAGCAAAATCCACGCCCCAAAGAAAACAAAACAAAAGTCCAAATTCAAAGCCAGATAAAACATTGCCCTAACATGTGCAGGGCTCTGGACCTCATGTCCACACTGGAAAAGAAAACCAAGACTGGAAAGAAGAGGAGAAATTTCCTCTAGAATGGCAAAAAAGAACTTCTTGCAGATAACTAAGGATAGAGGATTCTGGTTACGAGGCACATGCACTTCTCACTTTAACACTCACTACTGCTCGGGATAGCAGATGCCATGATCCCTAGTTTCCAGATGAGGAAGCCAAGGCTCAGAGATCTCAGGAAACTTGTCCAAGTTCACACTTAAGTGTGTGTGTGTGTGTGTGTGTGTGTGTGTGTGACGCGTGGCTGGTGACTGCAAAGGCTGCTTCTGGGCCTCACTCATTCTCCCTCTGTCTTTACCAGTTTACCAGAGTGTGGCATTCCTGTATCTAGTGGTGGCAGAATGGACAAGGTTAAGAATAATACAGATAAGATAGGAACAGTGGATCAGGCCTGCAACCACTTGGAGGTATGAGGCACGAGGCTTACCATGAACTCAAGGCTAACTTGGCCTACAAGTTGGCTATTGTTCCAGGCCTGCCGGAGTTTCAGAGTGAGTCTATCTCAAAAATGAGGAAATACACGTAGGAGGCCAGCAGACAAATTTCTTTGAGTTCAAGGCCAACTTGGTCTATTAAACAAGTTATAGGCCAGTCAGGGCTACATAGACCCATTTTTTGTTGTTGTTGTTGTTTGTTTTTGCTCTTTTTTGGTTTTTATTTGGAGCAAGCAAACAAAAGTAACAGTAGTAAAATTTCTTTGGAATAAAAACTATACCCTCTTATTATCAATAAATCATTAGTATCAAATATAACGCAGAGAGATATCCGTAATAGTCACGCATAGAAGGAAAATACAGAAGGTGTGTGCAGACAAGACTCACAACAAAAATCAGGATTTTTGCTTGTTTTTGCTCACGTCTAAGTGAAAAAACTTTGACCCTGAGCCCCCATTTCTCCTACCCAGAAGGGCAGTGTGTGAGAGCGAGAGACGACAGAATGTCACCAAAACAGAGCTGCATCTGCTTATCGGGCCCATCAGAGGAGGGTGAAGGGCGGGGCACAGCTGTCCTGGGTGATGTGGGCTCAGGAATGGGTGACACTCTAAGCACTGTGCAAAGGTGTGTCTGGCTCATGACACCTGCGTCTAATTTGTCCCCCTCAGGCTTAAGAGCTAGCAGTTTCAATTTCAGGATGTGCCACAGTGTTGAAACACGAATGTCTTACAGTCTTGAGTCTCCTTGCAGCATCTGAGGGACCTCGGATGCCCATGTGGGACACCAGGGTAGGGTGGGGCTCACCTTTTCCAGCTGAGTCCACACGTCCAGCACATCATGGGCGAAGTTGAAGTACTCGGGCACTGGCTGTCTCCCCAGGTTGATGGCCTCCCAGGTGGCCACAACCTCAGGGACAGGGGGAGGTGGCGGCTGCGTGTGAATCCTGCAGACTCCCCAGGAACTCCTCAGGGCCTGGCAGACCAGGCCTCTCAGCCATAACCTCATGCTTCCTGCCTGTCAGCAAAGGGGAGAAACTGTAACCTTGAATTCTGGGATTTGGGTTGACGGGGTAGTCTGTGGACAGTCCTGAGGGTGGCGTAGCTCAGACTGACTGTCAGACACAGGGGTGGCCTCATTCGACTGTGATGTTGGTAGTGATTCTTTTCTGAACCGGAAGTCCTCTCCTACCTCTCCCTGAACATGTATGGGGTCAGCACGTATCAGAGGCCATCCTTTCAGAGCCAACTTCTTCAAATTCAGGCCTTCAAAGGGATCCCCCAATAACAGTAATTTTGCTACAGTATTAAAAATAACCTTTAACATGGGTTTTATGCGAATATGTGTTCAGGTATGTGTGTTTATGCTGTTGTTCTTTAGAATTGCCCCCCCCCCCCTTGAGACAAAGTCTCTTCATTGGTTTATAACTCAGCAGTTAGGCTAGGCTGGCTGGCCAGCACCCTCCAGGAATCCACCTGTCTCCAGATCTTCCATCTAGGTTCCGGGGATAGACTTAGGCCCTCATACTTGGGAGACGAGGATTTCATTGACTGAATTATCTCCCCCTCCCCTTGACACACATTTTGACTGTTTTAACTGACACATAATTACATAGATTTAGAGCACACACTGTGACATCTCAGCTAAGGTGTACAATGTGTGATGTGGTCAGGTCAGTGTAAGTAACACAGCTGGTACCTCAAATAGCCCAGCTCAGCCCAGCAGAGACAAAATACTAACCACATATGCAACTCACGTATGAGCACTGAGCTGCAGACGAGTGAAAGGAGCCATGTGGCATTAATTAAAATAATATATCTTATTTAACTAGGCATTCGAATAACCTCATTGCTTCTGCAGAGCACCCGCATGAGAAGGGGTCGTTTAGGAGAGGCTTGTAGTTTTGTACCAAGACTGCAAATGCAAGGTCCACTTCACACTAACACACACAGCGAGGTCTGTCAAATGCCAGGAGCTGCCAGTGGGCAGCACGGGCAAGGCTGTTTTAGGGCCTTGCTGCTCAGGGTGTGGGCCTCGGAGCATGAGGAGTCCCCGGAGCTGTGACAGGTGCAGAGCCTCAGCTCCCACCTGTGAGTGTAACTCTGTATGTTTACAGGATCCGCGATATGTCTGTGGCCTGGGGACACACGCTGTTTCATTCTCAGTCCCTTGGGCCAAGTTCCTCTTGTGATAACAGCACAGGGCAACAGTAAAACAATGATAACATGTTCACTGAAGGCTGGTTGAGCACAGAACATTTTGGAAAAAAAAAAAAGAATAACTTCACAAACATTATTTCACACTGATAAATTACGCATGCTCCTGGAACTAACTATTCATGCTCCTGTAAGCAACCCCAATTAAGCTCACTGGGTTCCAGAAATAATAACGTAAAAGGACAAAAATGTCAAAGAGGGAATAGTTGAGAAGAGGGAGGATCAGCGAGAGCAGAAAGGAACAGGAGGTGTCGATGGGGTTGATTATGAAAAAGCACTTTATGCTTGTCTGAAAAAAGCCATACTGAAACCCATTATTATGTATAACAACATATGCTTAATCAACACTAAAAATTATTTAAAAAAACGTTTTTCATTAAGCCCTATGACAGCTCTGTCGCAAATACTACGTTCCTCCTTAGAGAAGGAGGTTTAGAAGGGAAGAGCTTTTTCCAAGTCTCACTTTCCAGAGAAGTCTGTGGTCAGCCTCCGCCACAGCCGCTAACCCTGGCCATGGGGCCTCAGACGCCCCCGCATCATTCCTGTATTCTGCCCCACACCCTTCCCTTTTGACTCTTCCCTGTTTGATGGCTGACCTCTGCAGTCTGCAGGCCTTTCCCCACATTTCCCTAAGGTCACCTCATGCCACGCCTATCCTTGATTCAATCCCCAAAGATCTCTGGGTAGGTGACACCTGTCAGGGGAGGATTCCTTGCCCAATTACCTTGTTTTAAAATCCGAGGCACCCGATGAACATCTTCTGCTTCAGCAGCAGAGCAGATCTAAAAGCTCCTGCGAAGGCCTTCCTCTTCCGGAGGCTGGCGAAGGCGGGATCCTGACAGTGAGCTTTAACCCAAGCAGAGCCTGGAGAGAACAGGGTCTGCTGGGTGGTTCAGCAGGTTCCAACTTTCTCAGGGTCAGGACACTGTGAGCTAGGGAAAGTGGCTCCTCCCAGGGTTTCGCTGGCTGCACAGATTAAACCCTGGCCTGGAGTCAGCCTTCCCAGGAAGGTGCCCGCGCTCTCTGGAATTGAGGTCAGCAACTTGAAACTGGACTGAGAACTTTGCTTTAACAGAAAGGCCATTAAAGCCAGATCCGGCCTGTTTCCCACGTGAACATCCCCTCCCCCTCCTCAGGGCTTAAAGATAGGAAGTGAATGTGCAGTGAAGAGCAAGGGATTCTTTGAGTTAACAAAATGGCTCTTGGATGGGGGCCAAGGCGGCACAATTACATACATACATTTGCTGGGAAAAAAGAAAAAAAAAAGAACTTTGGCTTTTATCTTAAGAAAGCTATTAAAATTAGATTAAAAAGCTTTCTAATGTTCCCTGTTTCTGCCAGGGTTGAAGCCAAAGTTGTTATACTGCTGCATGTTGGGCCGCTTCTTTAAAAGCAGGGAAAAAAAAAAAGAAAATCTGATCCTGTCTGTCGCATGGCCACTGGGATGCAGAAACTCCTTGCGTGTGCCCCTGCCCTCCCCTGAAACTGGTTCTGACACAGCGCTGCTGCATGCCTGTGCCTTCCTGCCCGGCTGCCCCTTCTATGTGGTTTCTACCTTCCAGGTCTTACTTGGAATGCCACAGGGAGGCCACTTTCTAACGCTGTATGTTTTTAGTTAATTCACGTTGTTCCTCCCCTTCACACACGCACACGGGAGCATGAGCTCCTTGTGGCTCTAGAGTTGGGACCCTCTGCATGCCCATCTCCCCGCACTTAGAACAGTCCTGCCTTTGGGAGAGTTCTTGATTATTTGTTGAGTAGCAAAAGCAAAGATTCATTCAGTAGTTTTTCAGTGCCAGATAGTGTGTTTCGGAGCTTTCCATAGGTCACAGGTTCCAACTGATTTCTGACCTTGTAGGTATGAAAAGGGGTGAGGGAAGGTTGCTTTTGTTTGGTTGGTTTTTTGTTTTGGTTTGTTTGTTTGACAAAATCTAACCTGGTAAAGTCCGACTTTAGAGCTTCTTCCTTAACACTGGAAATGGATGAGAAAATGTTCAGCCTCACACAGGCTGTCTAACACTCATAGTGCTATGTTTCCGGTTTCATCTCCCAGTCAGGTCAACCTGGACCATTTCTACATGGACAGCTTTTCTTTCTCCCTAGCTAACTTGGCCACAGAGTTTTTACTGGGTCCTAGGCAATCAATTCATGCCTGAATTTGCAGCAATTTTTAGAGATATGATCTTCAGGTCCAGGTATATGGACAAATGAACTATCTTCAGGTGGTCTATCGTTATGTCTGTCTGTATTTGATAAGAGCTGGGACAGTATTTGATAAGAGCTGAAGACTCTGTCCATAACAATGACACACGAATAACACAAATATCTTTTATTTAATAAGTATTTACTGGGTGCCAAGTATATGCTAGGCAAAGGGAATGGCATGTAACTTAGGAGGCGATTAAGGCCCAAGGTGGGGGTGAGGCTGTCATTTTACACAAAGTGATTGGGGAAGGGCTAACTGGGAAAGTGGCCCTAGACTTGACTTGAAGAGAATGAGTCGAGTATTCCTGAGTAAAGAGCTCCCCGAAGGAGGAGAATGCAGGTGCAAAGGCCCTGAGGTAGGAGCATGGACATTGTGTTTGTGGAAGAAGAAGGGGCTTGATGTGGCTGGAAGATAGTCAAGGAAAGGCATTAAGAAGGCCTGGGGTGTGGCTCTTGGTACAAAGCCCTGGGTTCAATCCCCTGTGCTTGGAAAGAGAAAGGAAGTTAAGGAAAGAGAAGGGAAGGGAAGGGAGGGAAGGGAAAAGAAGGGAACGGAAGGCTGAGAGATGGGCAGTGGTAGAGATTGGAGAGAGAGTCTCCATATCTTCCATATACTCAGCTGCTCATTTTGCACCTGTCAGTTTGTTTAACTCTTTCCATACCCAGTGAATTTCACATCATTGAACAGAAGAGGACACCAAGCCTCAGACAGAGTAAACATGTTTAAGATCACACTGGATCAAACTCCAGTCCACAGGCCAGCTCCCTTACAGCCAGGCTCCACAGAAACTCTGGTCCCTAGTGTCCATGGGTACATGATTTCAGCAGGGCTTCTGGGATGGGCCCCTCTTACCCAACAATGGCCCATTCTTCTCTAGCCCCTAGCCTGGCCCTCTAGAATCCCAGAACTCAGAACATTGTTTCAGAGGCAGCTGTGGCCCTCCATGAGCTCAAGCAGGAACTTCATTTCTGCCCCTGGATTTCTTGGGGACACCCATTAGCAGACAGGTCCTGCTCTCATCAAAAGGGGCAACTTAAAGCCTGCTCCTTAGACCCCGGCATCTCCTCTGAGTGCCACATTGCTGATTGCCCCAGCTCAACGCAGCCTGACAGCCCTGAAATTAACCCAGCTGCTTGAAGGTAAGAGCATGCCAAATAAGACCAATCTGATTGACAGGCCCTGCCCTGGTGACCTTCCTTCTGTCAAGTGTATCATACATTTAAAATGTCAATACATCAGGGTTAGTACAATGGCTTTAGAGGCTCAGCATAACCATACCCAACCTCTTAAATCAGAACCTGCTGAGTTTGGACTCAAGCAATAGCATTTGTTAAAAGAAAGGGGGGGGGGGAATGCATTAAAATAGGCCATAGAGCTTGTTGTGAGAATTAATGAGGCCATCCATTCACTCACTATTTACCAAGCATCAAAAGAAGTTCCAGATATGGTTCTAGGAAGTGAGGAAGCAACTATGAACATTGCTATTCATTTATATTTAACAACTTTGAAGATCCAGACAAGGTGGTGCATTATTTGAAGTCTCAGCTCTTGGGAAGTTGAGGTGGGAAAATCACAGATATCGAATCAGCTCAGGCTACATAGTGAGTTTCAGACCAGCCTCAGGTACTTAGAGTGTCCTTATCTCTAAAGAGAAAGTTCAAAAATGAAACATAAAGAACTCAAACAAAACAAAAAGAGACTGGAATACAAAATAAACACCAGTGCCTGGGTGGCGGGTGAATGAGGCCCAGAGGCTTAGGCAGCCTTCCCACCTCATATCTGGTGTCTGAGAGTCTGGCCTCTAGTGTCCACTGGTGAATACTCTCAGCTTCTAAGCAGGGATCTAAGTGACCATGAGGTTCCCAGAAGATAAGATAAACAAGTTATAGGCAGAGGCAAAGTCCTAGGGTGGAGTTGGGAAGGGACCAAGGTCACAGGGCATTAAGGACAAGGTCTAGAGACATTGGACCTGAAAGACTGGCACATGTTTTAGATGATTCATGCTGGCAGATCACAGGAACCCTCACAGAAAGAGAAGCAACTTGGTCTAGTTCATATTAAAAATGGTGATCTCTGACTGCTGTGTGCGTCAGAAGATTGAGGAACACAAAGGGTAGAAGACCATCACCATCGAGAGCATCGCAGTCTGGATAAGAGCCAATGATGGTTGGGATCTGGGGGTCTTGGTGGAACCTGGTGGACAAAATCTCACAAACGGGCTGCTTGGGAACACCCCTTAGGTCAGCTCTTCTTGCCAAGGAAGGGTCCCACTTCAGCCACTTTTCCTGAACTGGGGACTGACATCGAATCTGAGCTTAGAACTTTTAGAACAGCACTGTCCAGATGAGAGGGTCCCAGATGGGATGACAAAGGATGCCGGCATGCACAAAGAATGAGGTCCACACCCAGAGAACAAGTGGGATTACTTCCCTTCCACTGCTGGAGAATGTAAGCAGTTCATTTGTTTGCTTGCTTCAGTCACATGTTCCCTGAACAAAGCTTCCTGCCATCAACCTTGCTTTAAAACTGTCCCCTTCCTCCACCATTTTTCAATCTTTATTATCTGCTCTTGTCCCTCAGCCCTTGCCAGCATCTTCTTTTTTTGTCTCATCTTGTTTTCCAGCAGAACACAAAGATTCTAGTCTGTTTTGTTTACTTCCATGTTTTCCTTGCCTAGAAGGAAGGACAGTATGGGTCATGACCTCAAAAATATCCAGTGAATAGACGAATGAGTGAACGTGGTAGTTTGAATAAAAATGGTCCTCATGGGCACATAGGGAATGACACTACTCAGGAGGTGTGGCCTTGTTGGAGGAAGTGTGTCATCGGGATGGGCTTTGGGGTTTCAGGAGCTCAAGCCCAGCCCAGTGTCTCTCTCTCTCTTCCTGCTGCCTGAGGATCTTGATGTAGAACTCTCAGCTATCTCTCCAGAACCATGTCTGCCTAAGCTGTGCCATGCTTCCTGCTATGATGACGATAGACAAATATCTCTAAAACTGTAAGCCAGCCCCAATTAAATGTTTTCCTTTATAAGAGTTTCTGTGGTCATGGTGTCTCTTCACAGCAACAGAGACCCTAACTAAGACAGTGAATGAATGAATGAATGAATGAATGAATGAATGAATGAATGCATGAGATAGTAAGGTTGGTATGGTGAAGGCTGATGGTTGAGTGTGGTGGTTTGGATAAGAATGGCCCCCATAGGCTCATAGATTTGAATGCTTGGTCACCAGGAAGCAGCACTCTTTGAAAGGATTAGGAGGTGTGGTCTTGTTGGAGGAAGTGTGTCACTGGGGGTGGGTGTTGAGATTTCAGAAGCACAAACCAGGCCCAGAGTGTCTCTCTTCCTGCTGCCTGTGGATCTGGATATAGAACTCTCAGTTTCTCTAGCATCGTGTCTGCCTGGAAGCTGCCACCATGTTCCCACCGTGATGATAACAGACTAAACCTCTGAAACTATAAGTCAGTCCTAATTAAATGCTTTCCTTCATAACAGTTGCAGTGGCCATGAGGTCTCCTCACAGCAAGCGTCTTAGCAGCTGGCAGGGTCTGTTTTCAGTGCTGCGGACCCGGGGCTCTGGAATCAGACATTTAGGGCACATGTCTTAAGCCAGGAGAAAGCGGGGAATGGCACCTGAGGTTGTGTCTCTGACCTTCACCCGCACATTGTCACTCACTCACACATTCACAGACATAAACACACATACCATAGACACATACTACACACACAAAAATGTATGAGATTGTCAGGAAATTTTATACACTGCTTAGACAGTTGATGCAAAGATGTTACGATTTCATTAGATATTATCATGGCACTGTGGTTTCCATACTCTTAAAATTTCCCTATCACTTAGCAGTTCATATTGACATATTTATGGGTGGCATGCAGAACGCCTGAGGGGATAAACCTTCACAATAACTCAGCGGAGAGATTATGAGACTATGGAATAATTTATGGTTCTATGTACTCTTGAAATGGGTGCCTTATAGATACATAGTGCCATTTCCCCTAGTTTGTATGTGTTCAAAATGTCCCAAGTAAAGAGATAAAGCAACAACAAGTGAAGAATTATCTGGGAACCTTTGAAATGTATAGATATACTGGCTAGTTTTATGCCAACTTGACACAAGCTAGAGTCACTGGAGAGAAGGGAGCCTGGACTGAGAAAACACCTTCATAAGACTGAGCTAGGCAAGCCTGTGGGGCATTTAGTGATTGATGGAGGGGGGGGGCTGAGCTCAGCCTATTGTGGGTGGTGCCATCCATGGGCTGGAGGTCCGGGTTCAATTAAGAAAGACTGAGCCAGCCATGGAGAGCAAGCCAGTGAGCAGCACTCCTCAATGGCCTCTGCATGAACTCCCGCCTCCAGGTTCCTGCCCCATTTTACCTCCTGCTCTGACCTCCTTTGATTGATGAGCAGTGCCATGGAACTGTAAGCTGAATAAACCCTTTCCTTAACAACCTGCTTTTTTTTGGTCACAGTGTTTCATCAGAACAATAACTAAGACAGGTCCCATCCGGAGTAATTCTGAGTTAACCTGAATTTGGCTGAGGTAGGGTATCAGTCATGTTCTTTAAATTCTCCAGAGGATCCAGGGTTAGGCAAAGAAAATGGAGCGCTCAACAATATGTATAATCTGATTGTTGTTTATGTTTTAAAATATGCATATAGGAATCTTCATTAGTGTGGATTCATTATGGATGATCAGCTTCCTTCACAGTGAGATCATGGGAGAGATCTTTATTTTTTACCTTAGACAGTTTGAGCTCTTGTTGCTATTTGTGTAGTTGAGACAGAATCATACCACGTAGCCCAGGCTGGCCTGGAACTCATTGTATAGTCCAGGCTGACCTCAGTCTTGTTTTACCTTTGTGTCGTTACACCTACATTGACATATTTTTGTGTTATTGTTTACAAGTATGTGTTGTGGCTATGGCTTTTCGAACATTTACTCTTAAGAACATTTCAAAGATCCAGTACAGCATAATGCAAGGAAGTGGGCTGGCCAGAGTTGAAGGGGCAGGAAGCAGCATCGGTATTGGTAAAATGGGATAGTGGGAAGGAACCAATCAGAGGCTCACTTTAGGATTCTGGTGTGGGACTCATCTCTGCAAAATTCTCTCCGAGTAGGTGGAAACCAGTGGGCTCCGAAGGCCTGTGTTTGATTCTAGGCCTTCATGAATGGGAGCTGTTCTAGCTTCCCTTCGGTTCTAGCTTCCCTTCTGTAGTCTTCCCATATGTAGCCGGTGCCCAGAGGTTGAGGTTGGCCAGACAACTTTGTCTTTTGCCGTAGGGCTGTTGCCAAGCTGTGTGTATTGCTGAGGTTCTGTGAGCCCTGCTAGCTCCAAGTTACCCACAGGCTTAAGGAAGGGAGTGAGTTCAGAGGGTTTGAGAGCTGTTTCCTCTGCCGCCCCCTGCAGGCCAGTCATGGAACTGCTCTGGACGCCATTGCTGCTGATGTCGGCTTGCCTCTTCGAGGTCCTTGGCTCACCAGGGATAGACATTTCCCGGCCTGTGCACATCCTGGAGGATCACAACTTAATGGTGCTGACTCCTGCAGGCTTCACGCAGGCACTGAATGACACCCGCTTCCTCATGGTGATCTTCCGTGAGTATCCGGCTCTGGCAACAAAGCGTGATGCCCGTCTCACTGATTTGGGGGGTCACAGGAGTTCCATATACTATCATGCTCTGAAAGCACAAAAATACTGCAGGCACTCACATCTGGGAAAGGCCTGTCTCTTTCTGAAGATCACAGAACTCGAGGTCAATGCTTGGCAGAACCTTTCTTTCTCGGGCCTCAAATGCTGCCTGTGACTAAAACAAACTTCAGTACTTTGGATTTGGTTCTGAACAGCTGTTTCTTCTAACAGCCCGTGTGAGCTGATGGCACCGCCATGCACCCATGTCAAAATCAGAAACCCCTGGGTCATCCCCCAAATTTGCTGTGTCTAGAATGTACCTCCACCCCCTGTGAGGTCTCCATCAAACTCTGTGGTCCCCATTTCTCCCCCCTGTCACTGCCTGCTTCATTCTCACCACTACCTACCTGAGACCGGAAGTAGACTTCTTTATGGATTCCAGGCTCCTTCCAAATGTGTTCTCTGTAAAGCACCCAGAGAAATTGGTTTCTAGAATGCAGCTCAAATTGTCAGAATTGAGTATTCTGGCTCAAGTCCACGTGGCCTTTTGCCATGGACCATGTTCTGTAGCATCCCTTCCTTCTGTTTTGCACCTGGATTGTGAGGTTTAAGCTTCTTGTAAAGGAACTCTTTCCATACTCATTTAGGCCAGGTAGGAATCTTTCCCAGTCTTGCTAGCCTTCCTTCTGGTAGCATTTGTCACGTATCAAAAGCACTTCTAAACTTGTGTATACCATGGGGTAGGGGAACCAACTGTACCCATCTCTTGATCCCTAGATCTGCCACTATTGGAATATGGTAGGTCTCCACACTTGTCAAGTGAATGAATGAATGATCTTTTCTTTGCATCCTCATTTTCTCTGTGATAATTAACTTAAATGAGCCAAAGAGAGAGGGAAAGGCTACTTTTTGGTGGAAAGTGACAGAAAAAAAGATTTGAAAGCAGTTGTTATTGGGGCCATTTACCACTTGTCCCTAAGACAAAGGTGGCAAGAATCTGTATGGCGACCATGATGAAGATGGTAATCGTGAAACTGTTTAGATCATGTCTGTGGGCATGTTTATGAGGCATTGTATTGATCATTAATTGATAGAGGAGGGCTCAAATTACTGTGGAATGTGTCACCATTGTTTGGCAGGTGTTCCCTGGCAAGGTTGTAAGCAGCATTTCTCTGTGGTTTATGATTTGGTTCCTGTTTGAGTTCCTGCTCTGACTTCCCTCAATGAAGGATTATGGCCCAGAAGTATAATGCAAATAAACTGATTTTCTCCCCAAGTTGCTTCTGGTTAGAGAATTTTTAGTATAGTAGGAGAGAGGGAGGAGAGGAAGAGGGAAAAGAAGAGGGAGAGAGAGAGAAAGAGAAGGCAGAGAAGAGAAACTAATACAGAATAGAAATGGTGATGTTGAGGGAGATGATGATGATGAGCATAATGAAGATGATGGTGATGGTGGCAGAGATCATGATGATGGTGATGGAAATGGTGATAATGATGTAGATGACGGTCGTGGTTGTAATAGTTATGGGGGTGCTGATGGTAGTGAAGACTATGGTGATGGAAAGGTGTAAATGATGATAGTTGTCATGGTTGTAACTATGGCAATGAAGACTCTAATGGACATCTATCAAGCACCTGCACTGTGAGTACTGCACTCAGTACCACGGTCCCCATCCTACCCATGAAACAAGTCTCATAAAGGTTAGAATCACACAGCTTGCCTCAGTTTAAAGCCTAGTCTCCCACCCAAACTACTACACTCCCGTCCCATACCACTGCACTGATCTTCAGAAGATGTACTTTATTTACTGTAAGTATTTATTGAATGTTTGGTTGCCCAGATGTATTCTCAGCACTTGAGGAATGAGTGGTGAGCTACACTGCCTTCCTGGAACTCAAAGCCAGGAGAGAGGGGACAAATGCTAAGTAGCTTCAGAAGTGAATTATGCGGCGTGTCTTGTGGCTAAAAGTACTGTGGAGAAGAGAGGGGGGGGAGAGTTGCAGGTCAAGTGTGAGAGGTCTATGGCTGTGGCTACGGGGTCTCCCTTACCTCCATTTCAGACACCCCAGGGCTATATGTGGAACCTCTAAATGTTCCACCATTTGGCAACCATCCCGATGCTTCTCTTGTCCTGAGCATTTGCACTCTTAAACTTGGCAACCATGAGCCCAGCATGGCCAGGTCCACGGGGAAGCTGGGAGAGGCCACAGAGCAGAGCCACCAGCAAAGAGGCCAGAGTTTGCTGCTGGTGATGGATGGGTGTAATGAAGGTAACGATGACGATGAGGCAGATGGGAGAAGCATGAATTTGTGAGGGAGGCAGAAGGTCTCTGCTTCCCATCCGAACGTGGTGAGTTTAATGAGAATGATCACTCACACTCAGGCTCCGTCTCTAGCCGGTGACTGGCAGCTGGGCCAATGCTAGCTGTCCTAAGGCCCAGCTTCCCCAGCCTTGCTTTATGAAACATCTGTCAGACGTGGCCTTGCCCACAGCTGGGAGGTGACTTGTGCACTCTCCAAGTGCTCCAGATGGACAAGAGGTTTGGAAAAGATAGAATAGTCTGACTTGAAAGGGAATCAGTTTTCCCCCAATACTGACTCAGAATGCTAGTCCCAGACATGTGGCAGCGGGGACCTGAAGTCCCTCAATGTCATCAGGAGGTCTGCCCTTTCATCTCCTCCCACGACAACTAGGACAGCCCATCCCTGTTTTTACTAAAGAGCCTCATTGCCCAGCTATGCAAACATCCAAGGATTTCAGAATATCAGATACTTTAACAGAGTACCTGGTCCCTTTGGCTAACTCCTCCCGAGGTGGGATCAGAGAGGGGAATGAGCATATGGTGTACCCTACCCCACTGCTCCTCATAACCCACTAGCCTTTGTATGAGAGCTCCCAGCCAATGATTGCTTAGTTCCAAGATATTCCACCAGGTGGCGAGAATGAGCTACATCTAGCACCCTTAATTTCTGACCAAAGAAAAATTTACACAGTTAACAGTAGTCATCAAAATGCATTATTTCCTTATTGTGTACCAGGAATTAATTCAAGTGCCCAGTGAAAGTTAAAAAAAAAGCTCTGTTCTGCAGCCAGCTTGAGTATGTCCTGGTATCAGGGTTTGATCAAGTATGCAGGCTTTTTTGTGCCTCAGTTTCCTTATCTATAAATCTGAGATAATAACAACCACATCTACCTCATAAGATCATTGAGGGGGCAATAGCCTTAGTGCCTTAAAAACCCTTAGAAGAATACCAAGCACCATGTAACAAACCGTTAAATTATTTTCCTTTGATTCTGATAATCTCCCAAATTGTTCCATTTTATGGCCCATTCGTCTCACCTTTTGTCAAGTGTCTGAAGCCCACTCCTTAGCTGTGAACACAGGAGAAGCCAGGAGCTTCCAGGACAAACAGGACCAGAAAGTGGGGCTGGGGCAGGAGGCTGTATCTATCTCCACACTCTCCACACCGGTTCTTTCAGACAATCCATCCTTGAAGCAGTCCAGGAAGCTGGCCGAGGAGCTGGGCAAAGCTGTGGAAATCTTCGGCAAGGGCAAGAATGGCTTGGGCTTTGGCAAAGTGGACATCACCGTGGAGACGGAGCTTAAGCAGGAGTTCGACATCAAGCAAGCCCCGGAGTTGAAGCTGTTTTATGAGGGCAACAGGTCAGAGCCCATCAGCTGCAAAGGTAATGGCGGTTGGGGTTTAGGTTGATTCCACGCTCATGGAAAGCCTGCTTGGCAGTTTGAGGCAGGATGTGGGAGGCTCTGATCCATATGACCTTTCAGTGACCCAGGCCCCTTTTGCCTGTGGCTCCATCTGTCTTTGAGCCCTGGAAGCCACCTGCTCTTTCCTCAGTATCCAGAGACAGGAGCTTGCCATTGGTAGTGGGCATGGCTGGAGAGTGGCAAAGTCAGTCCTGTTAGCAATTCATGGGCTGGAATTCCGATCCATAACCCCACTCCAATGCCAGAAGGCTGAGAAACGTGGCTCGGCTTTGTGTCTAGAAGGAAAATAGGACTCGGTGAATTTTCGGCTGCAACGTCCCCATGACAGCATCTTCGCTAAGGAGGAACATGAAGTTTAAGACTACCAAACTAGTTTCTAATCCCACTCTTGTACTGTAGAGGATTTTGACAGGGAAACAGTGCTGGGCCAAAGGGGAGGTTGTGAGGGGCTGGGGATATAGTTTCAACAGTAGAGTGCTTGCAAAGGACGGGGACTTGATGCCCAGAACTCCCGTGAAAAAGTGCCAGGCTTGGTGGTTCCTTCTTGCAGTCCCAGAGCTGGGGAAGTGGAAATGGGCAAGTGACTAGGGATGGCAAGACAGAGAGGCTAGCCTACTTGGTAAATTCTAGGCCAAAGAGAGGCCCCATCTGAAAAAAGAAATGGTGCCTGCAGAACATCTATGGTTGATCTTTGGGTCTCTAAATGTGAGCATGCGCAGGTGAGCATGTGCACACACATACACACACAACTGTGTACATACATACATAACACAGAACCAGAATAGAGGGCCTGGGAGTAGTAGAAGAAAATATAGAAGCGGGGTGTCTTCCCACTGCTTTGACTCACAACATATTTGTTGACCAATCTCTTTACACACCCACTTACTGACAGCTTCCCATCATGTTGAAGATGTCTGGAGAGTTATGTGTCTTGGTGTGTGACATGGCCGTAAACAGACATGGGGGTGTGTAAACAGATACGGATAGACTGGGGCTAGCAAGTCTATGGATGGACTTACAGCTGGGCTGAAGAATGGATGGATGTTACAAAACTGGCGAAGCCTAAAGGGGCTCGGGAGGGGGGCTGAGATAGGTGGGTGAAGGCATTTGCTGTCAAGACTGAACCTGAGTTCAGCTCCTGCAGCCTACAGGGTGGAAGGTGGTAGCCTGTGCCTCTGCATTGTTCTCTGACCTCCACAGGCAAGCCGTGGCACACAGCCTTGTTAGTTAATTCACAAATAAATGCAACAAAAGAGACTAGCCCATCCTCTCCCATGCGATAGAATGGTGCCATGGTATATGTGTTGAGGGAAAGAATCAGAAAACAGTCATGGCCTTTTGCAGGCGTTGACATTTCTGAAGCTTTCTTCTAGGCAGGGAGCACAGGAAAAGCCTGGGAGCTAAATGGGACAAGCAAAGGACACAGTCCACCTCATGAGACAGAGAGCAAGTAGAGGTTTTGGCTTTGAATGAACCTGATGGTTCCAAGGGTTCGAAAGAGACTCTATGAGTGAGGGATGCAAGTACAATGCGGTTATCAGGATGCTCAAAAGACTGGGAGCGGGAGAGACACTGGACAGGCAGGCTGGGTAAGCTCTTCAGACGGAGAACTTTCTAGAACAGAACAGGCAGGGCTTCAGTGGAAGGGTAGTGTGTGAAAGCCAGAGGAGAGATGTGGCAAGAGAGATGGGGATCCCATTGCTAGGGATCCTGAAGAATGATCCTCAACAGTAGGGATCTGTCTAACCCATGCAAGGGGCCACTGATGATGTGCTGGCTTCTGGGAGGACCGTGAAGAAAGAAGCAGGCTTGGGGTGCTTGGTACAGGCTCATGCCTGCTCACGGCATGGCTCAGGTGCTGGCTTGCCCATCCCTTCTGAAGGAACACTGAGCCCCAATTCCATCAAGAGATGACAAGATGGCTGTGTGGCACCTTCTACATTCGACGTGAGGTTGGCAGAGACTCAAGGACTCCTGAGTTTTGGTGGTGACCGTGAGTGGCTGAGACCTCCTCTGTCTCCTCTCCTGGGAAGTCTGCCCCGACTGCTGAGGGTGTGCAGCCTGCCCCCAGCTGTGTCCCCGCGGTATCTGTGCATCCTGATCAAGAGGCTGCCTCACAGAATGTTCTCTGCCACTTAGTGTCTTCGAAGAGCACCACAGGGCTTGGGCTGATCTACCCTTCAATCAGTCTCTGCACCCAAGTCCTCACCGTCTGCCTCAGGAGCAGCCAATCCCTCTTGCCCAGCCTCAGTTTCCTCATCTGAAAATGGGGCCTGTGGAAGCTCTACCGCCCTGGGGCTGCCAGGAAGATGAGGCAATGTTTGCAGAGCGCGGGGCCTGACAGACCCCTGGAGCCAGCGCTGACTTCCAGGTGCTTCTTACGCTGCTCAACAGCATGGCAATTCTTTTTACAGCGGGAGCGCTACAAAGTGGAACAACTCCTATGCGGCATCCTAGCTGGGGCTGGCAAAAGGACTCAGCAGGTGAGGGTGCCGGCTGCCAAGCCTGGCAACCTGAGTTTGATCGCTGGAACCCACTCGCTGGACTCCAGCAAGCTACCTTCTGATCTTCACATGGCACCTGCACAGCCCTATACATAAATACATTGAATAGAATATTTTCTCATCTATCTATCTATCTATCTATCTATCTATCTATCTATCTATCTATCTATCTATCTATCTATCTATCTATCTATCTATCTATCTATCTATCTATTTACAAAAACAGTACCCCAGCTAGTAAGCAGTGAAGTCAGGGAAGATTTTTTTTTTCTGGAAAAGGATGTGTAATACGTGTTTTAGCCCCCTGAAGCAGAACACCTGTCACAGCTACCGACTCTGTGAACAGGAATGGCTGTAATTCCAATAAAGTTTTATTTATAAAATCAAACAGCGGGGTGCCAGGGTGGACGCTGGAACTCAGGACTCTAGACTAAGATGTGCACTGGCTGTGAGTACCTGAGTGAAGACGCTGTAGACCTCGGCTTACTCATGCTCATTCTAGACAGAATGAATAATGCCTGCTTGACAGGGCCCTTTGGAGTTCCATAGGAGACACCGCCCAGCGTGCCACCTGAAGCCTGACTAATACGAAGCCTTGCTTCAGGATGGAGGTGGATTTAGTCCTTGCCGGGTCAAAGCCCAGTCCTGTTCTCCTCTAATATCCAAGGACTGACGGTGGGAGACTTGGCTGTGTCTACCTCCCTGGAGGAAGGAGACTCAGCTGGCCTCTGGGGCCTCTTTTCATGAAGTATTCACAGCTTGTGCTTGAAATTATGCAGCCAGGCTCAGGTCCAGTCAATCATTGATGCAACGTTCACACCTGACTTGCCACTGTGTCCTCTGGCAGAGAGTCAAGAGCCGGGGGAGGCACCGTGCCTGGCAAGGGCAGTGAACAAGCTGCAGGCACTTGGGAATAAGACATCGGTCAAGCTCAGGACTACCTGAAATCCACAGGGCCTGCAGGGGCAAGCAGAGGCCTGGGAAGCAACTTCTCATGCTGGCTGTCTTGGTGGTCCATTCCCTTCATTCCCTCATTCTGTAGTGACTTTTTGTTTTGTTTTGTTTTTTCTTTTTCTTTTTTTTTGAGCATCAAGTACATACCTGGCAGCTCACAATGAAGACGTTTACTCCAAATCATAACAACAGCTTGAGAAAGTGATAGACTTAACAGAAGACAATAAGAAGTCATCAGATAATGTCCAGGGCCGGGGAAGGATTGATAAGACAGGGAATGACCAGGGCAGGGAAGGGGTGGTAAGAGAGAATAACTAGGGACAGGGAGGAATGGGTGAGAAAAAGGCTGGCAGAGGGAAAAATCGAGGCTGCAGCCGTGGGTCTAATGACCTGAAGGTTAAGTTTGTTTGGAGGCTTTCTTGGTTATTTCTTTTTTGTGTGTGCTTTGCTTGAGATAGAGTCACTGTGTAGCCCAGGCTGGCCTTGGCTTCTCCTGCTTTAGTCCCAAAGGTGGAAGGTGTGCAGCCTCATCCCCTGCTTCAATCCTAATTGTATCTACCAAAGCTGAGCATGGCATCTTCTGTGCCCTGAAATGCTAATGACAGTCAGCCATTGGGCCCCAGGTAAACACATACCCTAGGATTCCAGCTGTAGGAGGCAAGGAACAGGTGAACAAATGCATGCTGTTAGAGGTTAGGAATACAATTACCTCCAGTTGAGGGGAGGAGGGGAGGCTTTGGTGGGGCACTCAGCATTCACACTTATTTGTGGGGTTGTCTTTCTCACCATACTGCAACTCTGAAGGGCTGACCAGGGTCACACCCTGTATCTTTATCTGGGTAGCAGTTACAGGCACATCTTTATTTTATGAAAAGTCATCACATGTACATTATTATTTACTTCTGCCAAGAACGTGGTTAATTATGTCCCCCCCCCCCAACCGGGTTGCAACCCCTTTAGCAAAATTACCATTGTGAAGTAGCAACGAAAATAATTGTATGCTTGGGGGCCACCGCAGTATGCAGTGCTGCCTTAAAGAGTCACAGCGTTAGGAAGGTTAAGAAGCGCTGTTCCTTAGTGCTATCATCTTGATGGGATCTAGAATCAGCCCGCAGAAGGGGCTGTGGGCACACCTGTGGGGAGGGTTATCTTCACTGGGCTAACTGATGTGGGAGGACCCGTGTTAACTGTGGGCAGGGCCCTCTTCCCTGGGCAGGTACTAGAGTATGAGAACTGGCGAAAGCGAGCTGAGCGCTGGTGTTCACTGTTCCGTTTCTGATTTTTGACGCTGTGTGATCTGCTGCTTCCAGATCCTGGTGCCACCCTGACTTCCCTGCATTTATGGACTAGGCTTTGAATTCTGAGCCCAAACAAACACTTCCCCCTTACATTGCTTTTGCCAGAGTGTTTTGTCATAGCAGCAGAGCAGTAACTAAGACAAAAAATATAAACAGTGATATCAAGAGTCTTTTTCAGTTGCCCCTGCAGTTCTGGGTGGACAGGCCAATCCTTTGTCTCTATCTTGGAGGCCTTTCCTTCCTGCCTCCTGCTTACCTCCTGAACAATTTCGATTTCAGATCCTATGTTATTGTCCCTATGAAACTCTTCTCGACTTTGGCTTCAGGGTAATGTAATTTTGCTATAGGCTTATATAACTGGTTTGGGTGCGATTATACACTTGCCTGTAAAATTATTTGAGTATTGCATCAGCATTACAGGACTTTCAAAAGCTGTGGCAATGTGCTGCTTTTCTACTCATGATATTGGCAAAGCTACATATGACACCTTAATACAATAAGAAGTCAATACACATACGCCCAGTAAATGAATAGCTAAAGGAATTGATGAGTCACAACTGATGGGCTGATTGCATCCCAAAGCTATTCAGAAATAAATCTGGATTATTTAAAAAATTCTCTCCCATCCTATGCCAGATACTGACATAAACAAGAGCTTATATTTTATTCTGTCTTATGGAATTGATGTTCCCATTAAAGGCACGTCTGTTTGTACACAGCCCTGTGTCCATTCTGATATACTGTCTTTCCAGACATATTAGAAATACGTGTCCTCATTTTAGAGGCTAGGAATTCTACACTTGGCTCCTCCCATTTGGCAGATGAGGAATGGAAGTTGGGATTCTGGAGCCTTATAGGATATTTGGTTCCCAGTGAAAGCATTAGAAGCAGAAATGGGATGTTCTTCAAATGTACAGAAATATATGATTTTTGACTTATACTTTAAGAAAACCAATTTCTTTTCCTATCACCTTAGAAAGGGCTGGGGATGCTTCCTCTCAGGTTAGATTCCCAGGTGGGCTGGTGAACTGGCTGTTGGCAAGCGGAACCTTGCTTTCCTCATCTGTGAAACGAGAAGAATAAGAATAAAATCCTCCATTCATTAGAGCTGCGGGGAAGGTTTCCTATAAGCATAGTATTCAATACAGGGTCTTGGCTGTGGAGAAAGGTTAGTGGCATATAGCTGCTCTTCATGCATCCATGCCTTGGATTTCAGGAGAAAAAGAAGTTCTCATGGGATTCATTTGCTTGTCTTTCTTCAGATGTGGTTGAATCTACAGCTTTGGTTGTTTGGTTGAGAAGACAAATTAGCAAGAAAGCACTTGTGTTCAACAACAGCGAGGAAGTGGCAGCTTTTGTCAACTCCAGGCCGTTGGTCATTGTTGGCTTCTTCCAGGTACCAGGGTGAAGAGTTGGGAGGTTTTTTTTTTTTTTTTGTGCAGTGAGTACTATGTGTGGGAAGGGTTTGGGGGTAAGGAAGGTTTCTAAAATTGGTCCTTGCTCAATTTTCCCAACCACTGAGCTGGTGTTCCGGGGAGCTCTTGGTCAAATGAAGAGAGAACACGCAAGTTGAAACATTAGAAGTTAGAGGATGGGAAGAAATGCAGAGAATAAGAGGAGATTGGCATCCATATTTATTTGGTTTTAATTGTGTAATTGATCCTTGGGGTATCTATTTAGAATATCAGACACTAAGAGGATGTCTTTGTCTTCCGGCTTGAGGACAATTTTAACTGATTCTAATAGGCGTCTGTTAGTCTGCTTACGATAAGCCAGTCTTCTACCCATAAACTCTTTCCAAGCCTCCACATGAAACGATCGACACTGTACACATGTATCCATTTAAGGATGGGTCAATCCTCATCCATCTCCTAGTGTGGGAGATGCTTGGAAGAAGCACATAAACAATTTGAACATGACTATCAAATGAACACTTTCTACTGATTTTATTCTTCATCGCTATAAATGTTACCAAGTGTGTTTGCTTGTAGAAAATGAGTTTTTCATTTGCCTTAACTGATTTGCTTCAGGTTGACAACACTTCACCTCTCAATAGATGTCAGTCTTTGCTATCATAGTTATGCACGAGGAGAGTGCATAGCTCTTTCCTTTCTGCTTCCGGAAGAATATTTTTGGCATGAAAGTTCTTTCCTCCTGAAGGCTGAATCTCAAAGGCCAAGAGTGTGACTACATCTAGACACTAGTACACATTTGGTGTTATGTGCGGGGGAGAGGGGAAATCAATGGCTTCTTCTGAAAGTGATTCAGAAATTAACTTTAGAAACATTCTCAATTCATGGGCTTAGAACAACCTTTATTTTATAATAGAAAAAAAGTGAAGATACACAGTTATCTCTATTGATCTCTGTGGATTTTCCTGTGTGGGCTTCAGCCATAGCTAGAGGAACATTCTAGGTGAGAAACATCCATAGAAGGAGACTTAGACCATCCAGCAAAACCCCAGAATTTAGAAAAACAAAGGCACAGATGGGCACTTCTTTCCACCTTCCCCTCAAATAAGCCAGGCACTGTTGCCTCCTCCAGAGAATTATGAAGCATGCTTTCCCAAACAGGACTTAGAGGAAGAAGTGGCAGAATTGTTTTATGATACAATCAAGGACTTCCCAGAACTAACGTTTGGAGCAATACAAATAAAAAATTCCTATGGGCGTTTTCACGTGATCCTTGACAGCGTCCTGGTGTTCAAAAAGGTAGGTTTTTGGTCCTATTGCTCATGAGGGTCCTTTCACTTCACAGTAAGTGATGGCATTTGGGAGCAGGCTTTGGCTCCGGGAGTTGTGAGTTAAGTGTCACTGGACTAGATGACTTGTGAGAAATCTGTTTCCTGGCCCCCCTGCCTTTCCAGCTTCTCTGCCTTTGCCAGTATTTGTCATACACAGGATTTGGGAAGTCCCTTCACAAAGCATGGATAAACCCTATTAAGCTTCTGTTAAATGTATACTGTCTACAAATCTAAAGTTCTGCAGAATAAATCCATAAAAAATCAAAAGCCAAATAACAATTATGGAAAATACATTGCAGGTGTGTTTGTATATTTTAGTGCTGAATACATTTATTAAGTACTTGGATTCTGTATAATACCTACAGGCAGATAGGTATATTTTACTTACTAATTTTATTATAATCATTTTATTTTTGAAATTACAATTACATAATTTACTCCTTTCTTTTTCCCCCTCCAACTTCTCCCATGTACCTTTTTGTTCCTCAAAAGCATGATTTTTTTTTAGTTGTACATAAATACACACACACATACACACACACACATACACACACACACACACACATATAGACATAGACATAAATACAACCTTCTCAGCCCATATAATGTTATAGGAATGTATATCCTAAACAGCTAAGAATATGAGCCCTATGGTTAGAGTGCCTAGTCTTAAATCCTGGCTCCAGGTTTGGGGTGTGGTTCAATGGTAGAGTACATGCTTAGTACATGTGGAGCTCAGGGCTCAATCCTCACAGTAACTAGGTAACTGGCTAACTGCCGGTTCCATCTCTTACTAACAGCAATCTCGCATAGGTTATTTCACTTCTCTGTGCCGTAATCTTCTCACTTGGAATGCAGGAGGGTTATGAGTACAACAAAGAAAAGGGGAAAGATGCAATAGTAGCATCCAACTGTTTGGAGATCCTCTGAGGACTGAGTTTGCTAATGTGTACACCATGTCTGGAAAGGCAGCTGGCACAGCTCAGGCTCCCTAACGAGTATTAAGGGACTGCTGCTATGACCAGAAAAAAAAGCCGGAACCTTATTCGGAGGCCATCTTGGGACTATAACGCACTGAAGCAAGAAAACAAGGAGAAGAATCAAATTTGTGTTCTAACGACATCGGGCTGGTGTGTGTGTGTCGGGGAGGAGGAGGATGGAAGAAAGCAGGGGAGAGGACTCTTCCCAGACTGTACACAATCATACTATCCCTATGTTTATCCAAGTCCTTCTGGGAAGCGGTTACATAGCAGGATTAGATATGCCAACTAGTCATTAGGGAAAGAGCACAGCGGTGAGGAACTGAGAGAGCCAGTGGACTTCCATGAAGTGTGACCCTGTGGAGTCAGGAAGGATGACAGATGGGCTTTCACTGCAGGAAGTTGGCCAGAGTTTCCTCTCAGGGAAGTTCTGCATCTCCCTGATCTAGGTTTGCTTTTGTAGCCCTGATGTCTTCAGCCATTGTTTGCTGGCAGTGTGGCCATGGTGTTCAGCCTTAGTAAAAGTATTTTGGTTGGGTTTCAGAGCACAGCAGCTGGGACTGTCATTCAGTCACAGTCCCTATCATGCACCCACATTTCACACACAGACGGATTTGCTCTGTGCTCACATTTAAGCACTTGGGTTATAGGCCACACTTCTTAGTATCCTTAGTGTTTCACGTTCATGGGCGGGAGGACTGTGCTATTTACATTTGTTAGGCATGTATATTATGAAAGCTACTGCCCTCTAACAGGCTTTTTCTTTGACTCAAGGGAAAAATTATAAAACGCCAAGAGCTCATTAATGACAGTACAAACAAGGATATTCTCAATCATATCATAAAACAAGAGCTCACAGATCTTGTGATTGAATTCAACTCTGAGGTCAGTGGACAAAGGGGTCCCGGGAGGATGGAGGGTGCCCTTGTGTGTACTTTGAATGACATGTTTTCCTTGCAATTACAGAATAAGGAGCTGATTTATGAACTGAACATCTTGAATCACATGTTGCTCTTTATCTCCAAAAACTCAGAGCCATACAGCACCATCATCCGTCATTATAGACTGATTTCAAAGGAATTCCAGAACAAGGTTTGTAGAACAACCCATTGTTTTTGGAGGGTCTTTTGTGGCACCCAAGAGCAGCACACACTTAGGGGTAGTTTTCTTTTCTACTCATTATATATGAATTCAGAAAGCATTTGCATATAATTTGCATATATCTTTGATGATTTACATACCAGTGCTATATAATGGTAACTATTTTAGATGACTCCGTTCTGTTCTTCCTTTGGGGGAAGACAAACCTGTGATCCCTTAAAGTCTATGTTCTATATAGACTCTGACTTCAATGTTGAAAGTTCACCCTCAAAGCAATGAACTAAAACACATTTTCTGCTGCTTGTAACTGGTATCATCAGCAGGAAAAAGGAATCCTCTCCTATACCTTACACCTAGTGTAATGCACTTACTGGCATCTGGACTAGGAAAGATGTTTTTCATTTAAAGTTATCCTGAAATGATAATGTCGAAACATAACACGTAAGCAGTAAAGACCCCTGAGTTTAAACACACTTAAAAAGTGTATTGTGACCAGACACACCCAGTTTTCAGAAAGATGTTTCCAATCACAAATAGCTCTTGCAAATATTAATTTATTTTGTTGCTTTTCAGCATTACATTTTCAGATATTTAATGTGACTGACTGATATGATTGCTCTTTTGACTTCTCACAAGCTGTAATAGTCACTTAACCATGTTTAATTTTTAAAAATTAAAAATGTACATATACATGTATGTGTGAATGTATACATGGGCACATGTATTCTACAATATGTGTGTGAAGGTTGTGGAATTTCTGTATTGAGTCTGTTCTTTCTTTCTACCACATGGGTCCTGGAAACTGAACTCCAATTGTCAGGTTTGGCTACAGGTATCTGGGCTAGCTTGCTAGCCTTCAACTCTATTATTTCATTTTTAATTTTTTTTTTGCCTTAACCCTTTTTTAGATAGCTTGAATTTATTTTGGGACAGATCAGGAGATGAAGGTCTAAATCCTTGTTGCCACAACCAGAGAGCACCCCAAATGTCATTAATGAGCTACAAAGAAAGAGTGACTGATAATGTCCTAATAACTCTTTCTTCATGTCTGCCTTACATATATATATACATATATATATATACATATATATATATGTATTCGCCTGGGTTATAGAAATAACTGGTGCTTATTAGATGTGTTCAAGACAGATTAATAGTCTATTCTGTTTTGTTTTCACTTTTGCTTTTTGTTTGTTTGTTTGGTTGGTTGGTTGGTTTTGGTAGTTTCCATGGCACACAGTGGATTGGCACAATTGTCTTTTGTGGGCAAACCTTTAAATGGATGAATGACCTGAAAGCATGTGAGAGCAGGTGTCTGAGGAAGCCTCTAACTCATCTCCTTTCATCTACTTGTGCTTCTTCTCTGCAACTGGGGTTATTATTTGCAAATCTCCACTGCAACACTCTCTGGTTTGATATTTATCTTTATTCTGATCAAGCCAGACCCAAGCTTCTTCCTGGACTTCTGACCTTACTGTTCATTTTCCTAGCATCTGATTTCATCCCCCATGATGCTCTGTGTTGTGGTGCTCACGTCTCATTGGCCTTCCCTCTCCAGAATATTCTGATCTCTATGCTCCTTTGGCTACCAGAGCTTTCATTTGCATTGCATTTCTACTTGATGGATCACAGTTCCCCGTTAGCTAAGACAGGTTTTTCTCCTGGCACCCTAACTTTACCTCACCTGCATGGTTACTCAATATTTCACTATGCTGTGCTTTCTGACCCTCACTTGTCATTATCTAAATGTACTTCATATCCGTCTCCTCCACTAGGACATAAGTTACACAGGGCAGAGATTCCATCTTCCCTGTACAGCTCTGTGTCCAGTGACAGCTTTAATGTGCGCTTGGTACTCTATGCTATTTGCTGTGTGAACGAGTTAATAAATGGGCTATGGGTTTCCTTCCTAGAGTAATGTTGAATTGACACGTGGGAAATATTCTTCCACCTGCCATTCACTAGATGGGGCCTTTGCATGCATTCTCAAAACAATCGTCTAAAGCAATTACGATTAGAATCACCATTTGACCGACAAGGAAGCCAAAACACCGAACAAGGATGGATGCTCAGGACTTGCTCGTTTCCTGAAGCTGTGAAGATTGTGTACAGCATAGAAG
The DNA here is from genome assembly GCA_028658305.1 of Pachyuromys duprasi. Classification (NCBI taxonomy): domain Eukaryota; kingdom Metazoa; phylum Chordata; class Mammalia; order Rodentia; family Muridae; genus Pachyuromys; species Pachyuromys duprasi. The sequence continues at coordinate 18,708,192 of CM053758.1, forward strand.
CTGGGCTGGGGAGGCGGCCTGTCTGCCCATGGATGCAGGAGTGAGCCTGCCTGGGGGTGCTCCCTAGACCTTGCTAATAGAGTTCTCTTAGTTCATAGCTTTTCAGTGGTTCCCTTCCCTTGATCTGAGGGGTCCAGAGCCATAAAAAGTTTTGGTTGACTTGGCAGATCCTTTTTGTCCTTGTGAATGCGGATGAACCCAAAAACAAACACATCTTCGAGTACTTCCGGATCTCAAGAGTCAATGTCCCCTCAGTTCAAATCCTGAACTTAAGCTCCGATGCCAGGTACAAAATGCCCACAGATGACATAACCTTTGGAAGCCTCAGGAAATTCTGCCTCAGCTTCCTCAGCAAAACTGCCAAGGTAAGCTTGCTCTCAGGTAAGTCGTGACTAGAACCTCAGGATCTCCTCACAGTTTTTCTGGTTTTGTTCATCCATAGGAAGAGACAGAAGAACAAAGGGCATGCAAGGTTCAATGTGACTCAGTCTCTTCATTTCCTACCTTGAATGACTGCAGCTTGTGGTCTCTTCTGAGGCCGGAGATATGCTGCTGGTTCTTTAGTTATAAAATAAATTACCGGAAGAACCGACTTGTCCTCTGAAGGAGGATTTTATTCTTCTTTCAGCTGCTTCTTAGAGGATCCCCTTAACCTAGGGTTAGAGGAGAAGGAGGCAGAGCAAATAGTAGCCAGGGTTTAATCTCAGAGCTTCAGAGACCCTTTGATTGTTTAGGGCAGAGTCATCCTCCATGTTGCTTAAATGGTAGCTTCCAGGAGTTAACCATAACACTCCTGCAGTGTAACAAATGTTTATTTTACAAACCGAAACATCTTTGAGTAAGTGGTGAATCCTTCCGGCATGTTTTAGATAATGACAGGAGTATGTGCAGAGTCTTCAGGTAGCTCAGCATCGGTGAAGAACTTACCTCTAGCTACTTCCATTCCCTTCTGTCTATTTCCACGGCGACCCTACCTCCTCTGCAGCCTTCTCAAGGGCAAGCTCTTCTCTGACTCACATGATCATGAGCTCAAATGGTAAAGCTGGTGTCCTTCCAGATTCTTCCAAACCATTTCTCCTTCTGTCATCTAAAACCCAACACTCTTTGCCTTTCATACTTTTGGCATCACACCACTTACTTTTGTGCCATCCTCTGACCATCTCCCTTTCTCTGAGGATGCGGGCTTCTCAGTGCAGGTTACCTCCATGCTGCTTTACCATCATTCCTAGACATTAACGAATTGGAATGCTTACACCATCTCAGCCAACCTGTTCATATGTTCATGATTCAGATCTGGAAGTTCCTCTAAAGGCCTCATGTCAAGCTTCTCCTCCTCTTAGTTCACTTCCCCACTGACCATACTGCTACAGAGCCTCACCTTTCCAATGACCCTTTATTTTTGGATCCTATTTCAGCCTCTTTGGTGCCATTCTCCATGAACCTGGGTTCTATGGTTTTGTGTTTTTAAACTGATAACTTCCTCATCCTCTCCATGTTCCACTTCTTCTATACTGTGAAGGTATAGAAGGTATGTATACCTCCAGGCAAAAATCCAACTCCTGTTGAGCCTACTTAAGTTTTATTATACTTCCATAGTAATGTTGGAGAAGAGCAACTTCACCATGAAACTGACTGACCTTGTGGACACACCAACCAAACCTCCCTCGACCAAGAAATGCCCCAACATCTCTATATAAATTACTCTAAGGTGTTTATCTCTTTATGTTTAGGTCAATCTCCTTTCCAGTTCCACCCCTACCTTCATTCTTAGCTCAGCACTCTACCCACATATCTGCAAGGAGAGAAGTCTTCATGGTGGAGGCAAGTCCGCTTTCCATTGTCCTATCCATAATGTACCTGAGACTCTCCCGGGCCTCTAGCTTCTTTCCAGTTAGATGTAAGAAGTTTTCCCACCATTCAAAGGCCAACACGTTCTCTTTTGCTCCTGGAACACAGATAGACATTCTCCGCCTGTCAAGTGACCTCTGTCTGATCTGTCGATTCCTAATTCCTCCCTGTTTGCATCATTGCTCGTCTTCCATGTCCAGGTTCCCACCACCTTTATGCTTCCAGGGAGGACCTTCAAGCCATTCCCAGAGGCTATGAGGTCGGGGAGGGATAGCACCACTATCCCTCCTAAAGAAAACACTAAAGAGCTTGGCAGAAGCCAGGCAGCAAGGACTTCACAAGTATATTGCAGACTTGGTATCCTACATGCCAGGAGAAACCATAGCTCCATGATAAAAAATAAAGCTTTCATTGTAGAAAACAAAGACATGGTAAAATTTTGGAGAAGATGGAGGAGGAATCAATGTAAGAAGCATGGGCTCTCTAGACTAGGGTCATCACAGGGAGAAAGGAAAAGAAGGGTATAGACTCAAGAGATAGCCAGGAGTCAGTGACTGTATAGAAAAATATATCCTAAGATTGTTGAAACTTTCTTTAAACAAAAATAGCTGCTGAATTGAATTCATTCTTTCTTTCATTCATTTGAAAATTCTTTACTGAGGTCTTTATGTGTATAGACACTTGATGAGAGATGAGAAAAAGTCCATTATAGCATACCATCTAGTGTGGCAGAAAAACAGAAAAATAAATGATAATATTTTGAAAGTAACACACGGGAACATTTTAAAGAACTTATGGAAACAGGAGCTCATATAACTTGGGAAATCAAAAATAATTCTCCGAAGCTCATCTTGAAGGATAAATTTGTGTTAACTGACTAGAGGTAGGAGGAATAAAGCTTGGAGAAGGCTTTCCCAGCAGTAGAAAGAACATGCCAGCCTCAGGTGGCGTTAGGCTCTGGGGCAACTAATGATCAGTATAGCTGAAGAAAACCAAAAGGAAAATACTGATGAACTTGAGAGAAGCTGGCACAGAAATGCCTTGGTCTTGACTCTCACAGCAGTTGGGGACAGCCATCGTTTCAATGCAGTCTAGTTGAGATGCTAATGACACAAGTCCCACAGTGATCTGAGAATTTCAGGAATCATATATGTGCAACCCAGAGCTCCGACTCCCCCTCGGTGCTCTGACTGACCCCAGTCTGCTCTGGACAGTGCAGAAGTGACATTGAGTTTGTGACTATCTCAACATTTCAAATCCTTTCAAGAGTTTGTCTTTTCATGACAAAGCCTTTCATTGTTTGTAGTGGAGGGTGGGGAACTCCAGCTGCTGCTTCTTTTCTGGAGTAGAGAGTATTACAGCTCTTGAATTTGCTTCCTAGAAACACACATCCAGCGAAGAGATTCCCCAATATTGGGATCAAGGGCCTGTGAAGAAGCTTGTGGGGAAGAACTTCAATGTGGTTGTCTTTGATAAGGAGAAGGACGTGTTTGTGATGTTCTGTGAGTAGCTTTAGAGAAACAACGAGAGGCTAAGGTCTCCCCTCCCTGACCCTTACCCCAATATTACTTTTCAAGTATTGCTTCTGAATTCTTGGGCAGTGCAGTCGCTCACCAGTAATCTCTCAAACCATGCTGAGGATTATCTCTTGACTCTCAAGAGGATTAGCTCAAGATGCCAGTAGCCACGGGCAACTTGGTGCCCCAAATTAATTCTTCGAATGTATGAGTGTTTCCCACATAATCCAGGCCCATGGCAATTTGTAACCATAACGAGGGTGACTGACATGGTTTTGTTGGGTGCAGCAGTATGTTAGGACTCGGGCTTGAGTCCCATGCCATTCAATTCCCCGCCACACCCTCTCGAAAGCAGCTGCTGTCAAGTCTCCCATGTATGGGTCACTCAATGGAATCCCAACAAAGGAACATCCCCACCATCCTTCAGTGAGTGCTGGAAATTGCATTTGAACCTTTTCAGTAGTACATTCATATGATCATCTAGAAATGCCCTGCCTTGGGCCTTAACATGATTCATCCAATGGCCCCTGGGAGGCAGAGGTGCAAATGTTTCATGACAATAACTTTCTATAGTAAATGAGATGTTGCAAGCGCTCCGCAAATGGTGACTGCTGTCTCTTCTATCATAGTTATTTCCACTGCTGTCTAAGGACTTTGACCCCTTTCCATCATCTGTGGTTTATATGTTAACCTCCCCAAACTAGAGCCTCCTTTGCATGAGACACTGCAGAAGGTGACTCCAAAGCTACCTCAGACAGGCAAAGGTGTCATTTAGTGAGCTTATCCCCTGAGCTAAGCTTGAATCTGGCCTCTGGTGTGTCACAGCATGGCCTCAAGGAAGGCACAGGGGCCTTCTCCATGACCCAGGTCAAGGTCACACGGTGAGTACGAAGACCCAAAGTGAAGCCATCCCTGTGCTGATTCCATTGTTGGTACATCCTTTCACAGTGAAGCAGACACTTGCCCGCTGACAGTGCTTGTGAGAGCTGAGTCATAGCAATCTGTTCCCTTTCATCACAGAGCTGGGGCAGCCTTTCTCTACTTACTCGAGACACAGAGTTCTGAGAACACTCATTTGCTTCTGATGAAAGGCAAGACCAGCCTCATTTTCTTGGAAACAGGGCTGTTGGTGCACACCCTGGGGCTTCGGCCATTAGAGTCTCACATGTTCCTAGCAAGGGCCCATCAGGCTCCAGGGGGTCTCTGGGTGCTGCCGGCAGGAGGTCTAATAACAGGGGCCACTTGGCTGGTAAATGGATAGATGAGCCTGCAAAAGTGTAATGTCAGGGCATCTGAGGCCATTCTTCCCATAGAACGAAACTCTTGAGTTCTGAGCTTCAAATGCAGGTGAAACCAGTGAGGTCTGGCATTTCCAGTTTTTGGATCTCAACTCTGGTCTCTTTCCAAAGGGCCAGCTGTTTGAGCCACTCAAAGCCCAAGGAACTTTCCACAAGAAGGGCCAGTGTCCCCTGCCAAGGGTAGTCATCACAATATTAAGGCATACCTGTTCAGCTTCCTGGGAATGTTCTTGTCTAAGGGACTGAAAGGTGTATTATATTGTTATGTAATAATACATATTATGTAACTTTGTGCTATGCCACAGTCAAGCCCAAGTGACCTGACTTCAAATTCTATTCCCTTTGCTTAATTTTATGGATGACTCTGGGCAAGTAGTTTAACTTCTGTACTACAAACACACCATTTTCTCAGACATAACAACAGCATAAATCTTTTTCTTGGTTTTCTCTTCAACTGTAGTGGAACACCATGTTAGAAGAAAAGTTTTCGTTTTGTTGTTGTTTTAAAGAACTTATTAGTGCATGGAAACTGTTAGTCTCCAAGAGAAAACGGGATTAGGTTGAATTTTTCTTGTGATTTATTTAATAGTGATCCTATACTGAGCTATAAGAATAAGCTGTGGTCTGAGTGAAAGAGGGGGAGGCTTGCTCAGCAGAGGCATGGCATCAGCTTTCAGGGTCCTGGACAGCGGGAGCTGAGGAAGACCTCTTTTTTCCAGATGCGCCCTGGTCTGAGAAGTGCAGGGCACTGTTAGAACTGCTGGAAGAGTTGGGCAGGAAGTATCAAAACCACTCCACAGTCATCATCGCCAAGATTGACATAACAGCAAACGACATCCAGCTGGAAAAGCCAGAACAGTACCCGTTCTTCAGGCTTTTCCCTACTGACTCACAAGAGGTGAGGGGGGCTCCTGGGACCACATGGCTGAAAATGTTATGTCACCATCAAGAACTTGGCTCAGCATTCTCAGCTCTTGTCCCTGGTGTGTGCTCATATTCAAGGTCAGAGTATCTTTCAGCACATTCCACACAAGTTCTAAGACTTGTTGTAATTGTACACCCTAGAGTCTACTGCTTATTGTTGACCAATCACTGTGTCAAATGGATGTGGAAGTTTTGGGTGGATACAGCGATTCAGTTTCCTCTAGCATTGAGGATGAGCTCTCTGTAGTTCATACTACAGAGAATAAAGGACCCTTCTATATTGGGGTGGTGGGACACTACCAGATAAAAGAATTTGTGCAAATGTCAGTAATCCTCTTTACACCTGGGAATTCTAGTTCTTATGCAGCCATCACTAGAGTTGGTGGAACATATTCTTTCTGGGACTTTGGTAGATGGGGGAAGGGTATTAATCAAAGAGGCGTAAGCCAAGGACCTTGTTCCAGAGAAGAGTGGCTGAGTGAGAGAAAAAAGTCACAATGGCACGGGTCCATCTGTGTATGCAATGGGCAGGCAGACTCTGGAGGACAGATTGGCTAAATTCTTCATGAAGACTTGGAACTCCGGAGAATGGTGGAGATTTAAATTAGACCAAAGGAAGGGTTCTGAACTCTATAGGTAGAATGTGTATCATGGGTGAGGTGGGCAGGAGGGCTGAGCACTGTGAATGTGATGCCATTCCAGTGCAGAAGGTGCGTGTAGAGAAGCTGTAGAAAATGAGGTGAGATCCACAGGATAAGAGTCACAGATTTTAAGTTATAAGGTGAAAAGCTTAACCAACCAGTGGGTAGTGAGTAGCTTTCTAAACCTCTTAAAGAGCCACAAAGGAAAGGGAACTATTATGAATTCACGCTGACAACCATTTTCATTGCCGTTACAATACTACTAATACCAGCCACTCTTAAGAGCAACCGCATGCAGTACTCACCGTAAGCCAAGCATGCTTCAAGCACATTCCTTATATTAGCTCATTTGGTCCAACACATTGCAGGGAAGCTCCTGGAATTAATCCCATATGAGGAAGCTGAGTCATGTAAGTGTAGGAAGCAGACCACACAGGTAAGTAATGCAGCCAGGAGTGCCTTTTGTAGCCAAGCATGCCTTTTGTAGCTCACATATGGCACATTCCTCATGTCCTCTGATGGGAGAGGTTTTATCCTTACTTCAGAGCCATGGAAAAGGAGGCTCACAGAGGTTAAGGTATTTTTGGTAGGTCCAGATTGCTAGGAATTTAATCCTAAATTTAGTTTTATATAATATATGAGCGCCTTATAGGAAGAGGCTCCATTTTAATCCTGCTCTGTTGTCTTCCTAGGCTGTCATGTATAAAGGAGAACACACCATGAAGGGCTTTTGTGACTTCCTGGAAAGCTATGTCAAGATTAGGGTTGAGGAAGAAGATGAGGTAAGGGGCACAGCTACAGGCTGGGTTTTCTCTCCCATACACAATTTCCAGGAAGCCAATGGCCCATATAAAAATTATGCCCCGATGAGTTCCATCATTTCATTCTCTGTGGATGTGGTGTAGAGGCTGCATGGACAACTGTCCACTTGGAGTGAGCTCGTGTGAATCAGTTAGGAGGCCGCCTGTCGCTAATGTCAAAGACACTCCTTGCCTGCTTCAGCAGCAATGGGCGTGTTCCCATTTTCCTGGTAGGACATTTGGCACAGCTGGATCCAGAAGCTCATGCCTTCTTTCTGTCTTTTTCATCTGTTATCTCTGTCTTGGCAGTTTTCTCAAGCAATCACTTCCCCACAGCTGTAAATATTACCCCATGACTTCAGACTCACCTCCCCTTGATTAGAAAGGAAAGGCCCACTTCTCAGTAGTTGCAACATGTATGCTAGAGAGAGACCTCATTTTTAAATTTCAGTTTATTGTCTTTACATCCCAAGGGTGTCCAGTTCCTCCTCTCCACCCAGCCCCCCCTTCCCCTCCTTTTCCCTTCCCTTCTGCCCAGAAAAGGGCAGCCGCCTCCCCCTGCATCAGCCCTCCTCAGCACACCAAGTCACACCAGGACTGAGCACATCCTCATCCTCTCCTCCCCACTGCACCCCTAGGCAAGGCCAGGCCAGGCAGCCCCACCAGGGGGAAGCGATCTAAAAGCACACAACCGAGTCCAAGTTAGAAACAGCACCCCCTCCACTCAACAGGCAAACCACATAAAGACCAAGCCACATATGTGCAGGGGGCCTAGGTCCAGACCATGCATGCCTCCTTAGTTGATGTCCCAGTCTCTGTAAGTCCCCATGGATCTGGGTTAGTTGTCTCTGCTGGTCTTCCTGTGAGGGTCCTGTCTCCTCCAGGTCCTTGATCTTTCCCCCAACATTTCCACAGGACATCTGGAGCTCTGCCCCATGCTTGGCATGCTTGGCTGTAAGTCCCAGCATCAGTCTTGATTTGCTGCTGGCTGGAGCCTCTCAGATGACAGTCAAGTTAGGCTCCTGTCTTCAAGCACAGCAGAGCATCATTAATAGTGTCAGGGGCTGGCTCTCTGCCATGGGACGGGTCCCAGGTTGGACGAATCATTGGTTGGACATTCCCTCAATCTCTGTTCCCTCTTTATCCCTGCACTTCTTGTAGGCAGGATAATTTTTAGATCAAAGGTTTGGTTGATGGGTTGTTGTTCCCCTCCGTCTACTAGTCCTGCCTGGCTAGGAGGTGGTCACTTCAGTCTTCAGACCCCCCCTCCCCCGTTGGGAGTCTCAGCTAGTGTCACACCCATATCATCCCAGGAGCCCCACCCTGGCACAGGCCTCCAGCTTGACAAAGAGCTGCCCCCGCCAGTTTCCCTTCCTATTCCCAGCCCTCTCACCTTCAACCTCCATTCTTCCCACGTCTGATCCCCTACCTTTGTTTCCCTCCCAGTCCCATCTCCTGCCCAGGTCCCTCTCTTCATCCACTTCTGCTGTCTATTCTAGTTCCCCTTCTAAGTGACATTCTGGCACCCTCCCTTGGGTGCTCCTCATTGAGAAAGACCTCATTAACTAAGCAAAAGTCACCTGCTCTGTCCTGGAGTTAGGGGCTAGGCAGGCATACCTGCAGAAGAAGTGTGCCCCCTGCCAAAGGGGTCAAAAACATAGTTGGGCACTTTGTCATCTCACTGTATCTATGAAGACAGACTTAAGCCAAAGATAATTATTTCTGGCCTCATCAAGAACAGCTTTACCAATCATCATCACAATGTTCACACATATTTCTTTTCTTTATTCTTCCCCCCTTTTCTCTCTTGTTCCCACATTTTCTTTACCAGCTGTTGTCCATTGAGCAAGATGAAGTGATAGAGGAGCAAGTGTTTGCTGAGCCAGAGTCGCATCTCATAGAGGAGTTGCCTGAGAAGCCATCGCTCAAGCTAGAGGGCACAACCAAACAAGACGGGCTCTTGAAAGAGTCACCTGCCCCAAGGAACATAAGCAAGTTGGAAGAGCCAGCGAGCAGAAAGGAAACTGCGGAGAAGGCGGAGGAGGAGGCTCAGCCGAAGCAAGTGCCACAACCAGAGAGGAAAATCAAAGCCAAAGAAGAACTTTAGATTCTTTGAAGCCAGGGGGAAAAAAAGAGCCCAATTCCAGGTCCTGACATCAGTTTCTGAGTGAATCTACTCTGACAATGCCATGTATCAAGTGGAAGGTTGGGTGGGGCTAGACAATAAAGCTCATGTGTGTCTTCGATCTCGTGTGCTCCTGTCCTTTTCCCCTACTGGTGCTCATTGAAAGGGCTGCTTGGTATGGAATTCAGCCAGGGCTGCAAGGCGAGCCATGATGCCAATACTGGCTGGGTGTTTGCAGGCCTTCACTTACTTCTAGAGCATAACTACAAGCCAGTTTCATTGTCCCCATTTCAGATGAACAAATGGAGGCACAAGGAGATGAGTACCAGCCAGAATCACTCAGCTTGAGATCTGGTGGGAATCATATCTCTTCTATCGCTCTAGAACTCACCTATTTAGCCACTCTGTATGTGACTTCCCACTAGCTGTGCCCTCAGGAAGTCTGGCTAAGTCTTGCAAATCAGGTGTTTGACAGGTTCATGGTGCAATTTGGCACCCTAAGAGATCCAACTCTAAGCTTTTCTCTAGATGACTACAAGCCAGGAAGTAACCCACCATCAAGTAGTCATGCCAGAATAATCCCCTGTGTATTTTCCCCCTATTATTATAAACTTGATGATCCACATGCTTTTACCTATTTCCCTCCATGTGACCCCATTCTCTTTCCACGGACTCCACCTACTTCCTATGTTACTCCACCTGCTTCCTTTCATGTGATCCATCTGTTCTTTCTAGGTGACTCTGCTCATTTCCTTCCACGTGACTCCACCTATTTCTCTGCATTGCTGAGAGTCATCCCACCATTTCTTGGGAGCCGAAGACCCAGAATCGGTCTGTCTCTTGATAATCTACAGGAGATTATCCACTCCCTTCCTAGATTCCTAGAGCCACAGCGATAATTCCAAACCTCACAGCTCCCAGCGCTTATTTTGTCTCCACCCTGGAGCTGGCATCTTCATGACATTTAAAATATTTTCAATCTATTTCTGCAAAGTCTAAACAGCTCTGTGGATCTCTGTTTCTCCCCAGTTCTCTGAGATCCTATGCATCAACCACACTTATGTATTCCTTGAACAAAACACGTTCTCTCTGTGGGGCTGTTCCCTCTATCCAAACACAAGCCTCCAGAAAACTCACCCCCCCCCCCACCATCTTCACCCAGCGGCTCTTTCACCATTTAGATCTCAGATGTTGCCATTTCTAAAAGGCCCTCCAAGACACTAATACCTGAGAGTATTTTGCCATTCCATCAAGCGATTAAACAATGCACTCTTGTTCCCACCATGACCAGCCTCATGAATACAAAGAGAGACACTGCTTTCTTGGTGCCTGCTGCATGTTCTGCATGGTACATTGTAGAGGTTCCAGAAATGTCCTTGGAGCAAACAAAATCAGGCAACACCCTCTCTCTAGAGACATGATTTCATGGTTATCACCAAGGGAAGAGGTAAGGACATTGTTCCAGGTCCAGGATTCTTTGATTGTTTCAAACACAGACTTAATGACTTAACACAACATTGACTTATTCTCACATTATTTGAGAGGCCAGAAATTATACATCAGTTTCATGGGTTAGGCTTGGTACACAGCTGTAATTCCAGAGCTCAGGTGGATGCATGGGGGTTATGAGCTGCCTAGTGAAATCCCATCTCAGTTTTTTCACATTGGATTAAGAGTCAAGGTTCATCAGGGTGAGTGCGTTCTGGAAGGAACCTTTGCCTTGCAGTCATTCCTTGGCTTGTGTTTTGTCCTGGAATCTCTGTGACCTTATGTTTCATCCTCACATTTCCTCTGCATTCATCTTATACTGTGGTGGCTGTATTCAACCTTTAGGGTTCCCCGCACCTCATATCTCTCACCTCAACTTACACCTTGTACAGTCCCTTTTATTCTGCAAGGCAATATTCATGTGTTCCAGGGAATGGGATGTGTACATTTAGGAGCCGTTGTTCAGTGCTTCCTAGTTATGCTGCTTTTCTTATTCATCTCATTGAGGGCTAATAGGACTTCTGAGAAGGGAAGGGTAGTATTGTAGGGACTGTGCTCCCTAAATTCCCTACAGACCTCTGCACTTTCCACCCGTCACACATGTAAAGGCTATTTGTGTCTTTAGCCCCCAGAAACAATTTCTCCACCCAACCCCCACCCCCAACCTAACTTGCTCACATCCGGGTGAAACAGCCTGCAGCCCTGGAACTCACTGGAGCCAGATGCCCCTATGGCGATAGGTTTTAGTATTCAGGGCACGATGCAAGACTCACCTGCTTCCACCTCACAGCCATGTGGCTGCCAGGCAAAGGAGGGGTCCTTAGGGGCTGTGAAGACTGAATCACATGGAACAGAGCCCACGATAAGCAGTGAAATGGAGGGAAAAGGTTGCAATGTGCCTTCTCCACAGGTGCACCTAGATCCTCAGAGAAGGGAGAGGAGAAGCAGCAGAGAGATGGGGCCCAGGTAGCCCTCTTTTGGGAAGGGCTGCTTTCAGCCCCTCTCCAGGGTATCCACCTGTCACTTGAACCCCTTCTGTTCTGTCTGATTGTTTTCTCAAAACCTGTCATCCCCTAACTCTACCCTACTGAAAAAGATGGACCCGCTTGTCAGAATAAGACCTTTCAGTGACTAAGCATGGGTTACTCTTTATCCCACAAGAAATAAAGTTGACTGAAGGGGTAAATCTGAGTAAAATTTGGGCTTCAGTTTTCAGTGAGCACTAACTAGCTGTGTAACCTTTAAGAAGTTACTCAATTTCTCTGAACTTCAGTCTTCTATTTTACCGAGACACATACGAACACAGTCCGGGCCTCTCGTCACCAAGTGAAGTTTCCAGTACCTAGAATGGGTTACATCTAATCCAGTTGTTGGCCAAAGGGATCCTGGGAGAACCCCCAAACAGCCCAGGCTGTTGCCAAGGCTTTTGTTGCTCTCCACAAACTGACAGTAAAGCCCCCTGCTGAAGACAGCACCTCCAGAACTCATCCAACCCAATGAAGTTGAGATGGTGCCTTCATCTCTATGGAGGTCCATGGAAGTGTTCATGGTCTTAGAAGATACTCTGAATCCCACCAAAGGAGAGAGGTAAACAATAAACCAGCCACAAATCTCTCAATCTCTGAGAGTGACCTGCCTGCAAGATACAATGTTGCAATAGTGGCACAGAGCTTGCGGGAATAACCAAACAATATCTGGTGAGTTACGGCTACTCCATGTGATGGAACCCATAACCAACCATGCTTGGGTGGGCGAGAACCTGAGACCAGATAGGCCAGGGACTATGGGGACATAAAATACTCCTGTCTTGCTAAAAAACCAACAAACATAGCAATAAAATAACTCCTAATGACATTCTGCCATACTCAGATCAGTGCCTTGCTCAGCCGTTATCTTTGGAGGCTCTTTGTCTTATAATGTTAAGTCAAGAAGCTTTTTCCCCCTACTTTACAGGTCCTTTGCGTACTTATTATGGTTTTCAGTTTCGGGTTTTTTAATGGGATTCCTGGGTATGTGAACATGTGTATGTGTGGGTGTGTACACATGAATTTCTTGAGCCTTTTTAAAAATCTGGTTATTTTTGCCATTTCCTGATTTGTTTGGTTTTTATTTATTTGTATTATTTCTTTGATGAGACAGAAATAGTGTGGATCTGTATGGGAGGAGGTGGAAGGAACTGGGAGGAGTAGGGGAAGGGAAGCCATATATATGTTGTATAAAAAATACCTTTTTAAAATTAAGTTATTTATTCACTTTACATCCCGATGGCAGTTTCTCCTCACTCCTCTCCTTCCAGTCTCTTTCTCTCACCTACCCTTCCTCATCCATCCCTCCTACCTTTTTCTGATATCATGGACATGGATATCAACCAGCCTTGGCCTATCAAGTGACAGTAAGACTAGGCACATCTTCTACTGAGGCTAAGGGAGGCATCCCAGTTAGAGGAAAATGAATACAGGCAATATAGTCAGAGACAGCACCTGTTCAGGCTTTAAAAGTCCCACATGACAACCCAGCTGCACTGTACATATTTTCCAAGGGCCTAGGTATGTCACATGCTTGCTCTTTGGTTGGCAATTCAGTCTCTATGATCCCCTATCGACCCAGATTAGTTGATTCTGTAGGTTTCCTTATGGTGTCCTTGACCCTTCTGGCTCCATCAAACCTTCCTCTGCCTCTTCCTCAGGATTCCCCAAGCTCCCCTTAATGTTAAGCTGTAGTTCTCTGCATCTGTTTCCATCAGTTGCTGGGCGAAGCCTCTCTGGTAACAGTTATGCTAGTATAGCAGACCATCGTTAATATTTTCAGGGAAGGGCTCCCTTTCATGGCATGGGTCTTAAGCTGGGTCAGTCAATGGTTGGCCGTTTTCTCAAATTCTGCTCCACCTTTTACCTCTGCACATCTTGTAAGCAGGACAAACCGTGGGTCTAAGGTTTTGTGGCTGGGTTGGTGGCCCAATCCCTCCATCTGAATTCTTGTCTGGTTACAGGATATACCCAGTTTAGGCTCCATATCCCCATTGTTAGGAGTCTTAGCTAAGTTCACCTCCACAGATTCCTGGGAATTTCCAGTGTCCTAAGTTTCTAGCTCCTCCCAGAGATGCCCACCCCCCAAATCCTGTTGTCTCTCCCAGTACTCTCTTCTCCCATCCTCCCCCACCACATCCCTCCTGTTCCCATCCCCTTGCCCACCATTCCCCAGTGTCCTTCCCCTATTCACCTCCACTGACTAATCTATTACCCCTTTTCAGCGAGATTCAAGTGTCCCCATTGTTACTTAGCTTCTTTTCATTGTCATACAGATCTTTCACTTGGTTAGTTAGAGTTACACAAGATATTTTACATTATTTGTGGCTATTGTGAAGGGTGTTGCTTCTCTAATTTATTTCTCAGCCCATTTATTTAAAAAAAAAAAGTAAAACCAGTCTGGCCCAAGAGAAGCACTTGGTAAGCAACAGTTGTCATAACCATTTACCTCAAATGCTCTGCTTGTATTGGAAAGTTAAGGGAGGAGAGTATTATAAGGGATCTAAATCTCCTTTAAAACCAAGTCTTACTCTGAGGAGTAAGATTGCATTTGACAATATGGATGTCCTTGATGGTGTGGTAATTTCACTGGAGTTAGCACTTTAGAAAGCATACCGGCGTGAAGTGGAGAGAGCAGATCATTTGAGAAATTTGCTCATGAAAAATAAGGTATAAAATAAGTTGGTGGGTGTGGGCTCAAAGGAGTGTCTCTGTAGGTTAGTCTGTATAGGAGGAGGGAATAAATGAAGGAGGGAAGAGAAGATGTTGGAGCACCTGAGCAGAGAGGGATCTTCCAAAGAAAAGTGAATGATGTGGCCTTCATCCCAAAGGGAGGAGATATGGGTCGCCCTAGAAGAGGAGAGATCAACAGCATCCATGAAGGATGCCGGGAAGTCCTCCAATGAGCGTAACTGATGAGAGGGGACAAAGATTGAGGAAAGCAGGGTGAGCAAGGAAACGCTTGACGCAGATATACTCAGGGTGGTCTAGCTGGGTTGAGTAAAATGTGATGGTTCTTGCCTTAAAATGTGGGTTTTAGTTTTATGATGATATGCCAAGGCTAACGGCAATATGACATTGGCATTAACAAGATAGCTTGCCACAGACACCAGGGATTGGAGAAGGTATATGAAGAAGTACCAGAGAAACCAGGAAGGAAGGGAGTAGGAGGGACAGGTGTGCACAGTGTTTGTCCTTCCTTCCTTCCATCCTTCCTTCCTTCCTTTCTTCTTCTTCCTTCTTTTTTCTTCCTTTCTTTTTTCCTCTTTGTGTGTGTGTATGTGTGTGTGCATGCATGTAGTGCGCTAGTGTATATACATGTGCACATGTGAAGGCCAGAGGCCGACCTTGGGTGTCAGTTTTCAGGACCTATCTATCTTGCTTTTAAGAAAGGCTCTCTCAGGGGCCTGGAACTCATCCAGCAGGTTACACTGGCTTCAAGCCCCGGGAATTTGCTTGTCTGTGCCTCCTGGTGCTGGAATTACAGGAGCACACCATCACACCCAGCCTTTCATGTGGGTGCTGGGGACTGAACACAGATTCTTAAGCTTTTGTGGCAGACACGTTAGTGACTGAGTTACTTTCCTAGTACTCCACTGAGGTTTCTTCAGTGTGAAGGAGGTGGGGGGCTACTCAAGCTTAGGACTGGTTGGTTTCTTAAATTGCAGTGGGCTCCAGGAAATAGCAGCTGTGTTCAGTTTTATCCCAGCTGGCTTCCTGGGGTGATAAGAACAGGGGATAGTAGCCCTGAGTGACAGTCCCACCAAGGCGACAGGAGATGGGGCATGGCTCTGGAGTGGGTGGTTGACACAGGAAAGGCTCCTTGTAGCAAGATGTTTGCCATCTCTAGAGACTAGCCTGCCTAGGAATGTCTGTTCTCCCAGGACCAGCCAAGCACTGAGACTGGAATGCATCAAATCTAGAAACGAGAAAACATGCTGCTTGAACTTAGGAACAGACACTATCCCAAAGTCTCCTTTCTCTTGCCTAAGCTTTGCCAGGCAGCTCTACAGACCTCAGAAAATTACCATCCTTAATTCCAGGGAGGGATACAAGAGTAGAGCTTTCATGGGGCCTTGTAAGAAAGGCACAGGACATCAATAACTAAACAAATGAGGTGGCAATATTCTTTTTCATAAAACACACAAATACACATGCAGGCATGCACAAACAGACAGCTAAAGTGAAGAAAAAGACATTTCTCATTGATTTTGGCGAAGAGGATGGAAAGTTGGTCAAAATGAAAGAACTACTTTGTCCTAGAAGGAGGTTATAAATTGTTATTTTCATTTCGCTGTTTGTGGCAGGGTCTCACGTAGCCCAAGCGGGCCTCAAACTCTAGGTAGCTGACAATGGCTTTAAACTTCTGATATCCTTTTCCGCATTCTCAAGTGCTCAGACTACAGGTGTGCACAACCACACTCAGTTTGTGCTGTTAAGGACTGAGCCCAAGGTTTTGTGCATGCCAGACAAGCGCTCTAACAACTGGGCTATCCTCAGTCCCTATAAATGTATTTTTTAAAAATGCTGTTCGGATGGTCTTTGGACATTCTTAAAAGTACATGCCACTTCAGCTCAAAATTTTCACTTCTAGGAAATTATGAAGGAAGAGACAGGATAGCAGACATCCCACAAAAGTCAACATGGTTGTCAGGGACGTGCTTCCTGCTCCGTCAAATTGTTCATGTATTATACTTTTCTCAACACGGTGATGTCTATTCTAGAAAGTTTTGGGTTGACACCTGCATGGGGCTGTGTTAGGAGGTGTGGCTTGTGGCTCAGCCTTTAGTGATTTCTGTTACTCCACATCAGCAAAGCCTCATCGCAGGTTTTGGTTGAATCAAATGTCACCAAGTATTTCCACTTGCATCATCTCTGTTAACCATGATCACTGCTCATGGGCAAAGGCACCTTATTTCCTAGGGGAAGGAAATGGGCTCATCAAAGAGAAGAGTTAAAATCCCTGGGATACAAGTCATGGTGGACTCGGGAAAACTCAGCCTGTTTGAATGCAAGATCATTCCTGAGCCCAGAGAGCTCCCACTGACTGGGCCCCCGTCTCGTCTGACAGAGGTCCAGCTGAGGGATGTCCAGACTGCCTGGGCCCTGACATCCTTCTTAGAGACTCTCTCCCTCCTGTGTGAACTCTAGCCGGGAGAGCTGATACGGTAAGGCTGTCCTTGAGAACAGGCACTCGTTCCGGACTTCAAAGAAAAAATCCATTGATTCTAACACAGGGTGACTTCACATACTGTCTTCTGCCTGGTCCCCTGGGCTTGGGTCCACCTTGTCCTTGCCCAGGACCAAGAAAACACCCAGCACCTTGGCACTGCTCTGCCAGTTAATGTCTAACTGAGGAATGTCTTGCTGCCAAAACGTGCAAAACAGAGACCGTGTATTTCCAGGCACAGGTGTGACCCCCAAGCCAATCATTTTGTGTCTCTAACTAGTAAAGAAAAAAAACAACAACAACAGCCTCATGGCTTGGAAAAGGTGAACTCTAATGCCAAAAGAAAAGACAAATTCTACCCCCACAGAAACAATCTCAAGGAACAGAAGCAAAGAATAATTAGAGGGCAGAGCACCTGCCAAGGGCAGATGTGTATATATTGGTCAGAGGCGCTTACCTGTGAATGGACCAGTCCTGTCCTCTGGGGCTCAGGTAAGGCCTTTCGTTTGTCTAATCGTACTCTCTTTCAGGGAGAAGGGAGAGGAAGATTAGCATCTGGACACTGGGGTCAGAGTCCCTGGACTCATTACTCCTCTGATTATTTAGCTTTGTGGTGGTGACATGTCAATCTCCTTCTCTTTGAGGCAAAGCTTTTGAAATAATCTTGCTAGCAATTTTTCTTGATTCCGTGGTATTCCTGAAGCGTATGCTCTGTGCTATGTACTGGGGTTACAGCTGTGAGCAAAAAGATCTGCTATATGCTGGGTCTTTGCATACGCCACTTTAATTAATCATGGGAATGCCACGGTGTTCTTTAAGCTACATCAGTTGGTTGTGGGGTCATCCGGCTTCTATTAGAGTTTTCATTTTATTGAATACATCTTGTCAGCAAGCAACATACATTGTAAGTATGAGTTGTTTTGTAAAACCTTTATTTCTCTCTCTCTGTCTGTGTGTGTGTGTGTGTATCTGTGTGTGAGTGTGCATGAGGTTGTGCATGTTTTATATCATATCATATCTCAGACTCAGAGGTCTAGAAAACATTCGGTCCTTTTAAAAACATTATTTTATTATTTTTATTTATGTTTGTGTATGTGTGTCTTGCATGAATTTATGTTCAATATTATGGTCGGTGCCAGAGGCCAGAGAGTAGAGGGTCTCTTAGAACTGGAGTTACAGGCAATTGTGAGCCGCCGATGTGGTGCTGGGCACCTGACAAGAGCAGAGAGCATTCCTCTCCTGACGACTGAGCTATCTTCCCAACCCTGAGAACATTTGTTCTTGCACACAAGTTCCGTGAGCACAGGAACTTCTTAGAACCAGGACCGACGTTTCCTAAATGCCAGTTGGTGGAAGAGGTGGTGTATAGATGAGAACCCTGGAACAGATCACCCTGTGTCACAGTGTTGTGCTGGGTAACACGAGCACTGGGGTCTCTGTCAGCTCAGCTCCCGAGTCTAACCATCATGCCATCCTAGTCTGCTGCTGCAAAACTTAGGGCGACACTTGCGTCCATCTAGAATTATTTCACCTGTTGTATTACAAATAACTATTTTGAAAATAGTGACATGTGTTTCAGTTACATATATGTACATGAAGTTAATCTGCTCTAGAGTTCCTTATCTTTTGTCGTCTCTGTACATGAGCAGTGTGAAGATGGAGACTGCATTCGTTATTCTCCTTGGCATCTAGCTCCTTGTTTGGTACATAATAGCCACCCAGTAAATGTAAGTTTGTTGAGCAAATTGTAAGTTCAGGTGATCAAGAACCGCCTATGGAAATCCAAAGCTGCCTCTAATAAGGGGCTCTGAGTCCAGAGCACCAACTTTTTGCACCTTTTTTGCCCCAAATAAAAATCGTGTGTTGCATGGCCCTTGAGTGGATGGGCATGGAACACGGGGTGTAGGGCATTGTCCACCGAGGCTTCAGAAACCCACCAAAACTAAAGCCACAGACCTGCATAGTCTTCCTTATCCATGTAAGTGATGCCTCCTGGTCTATATAAATGTTGTTTTCTGATTCATACAAATGGTGCATAACCAAAGCATTCCTTCTGACTGTAGGGAGGGGAGTTGGATCACGAATGTGCCTCACCCGCCTCTGTTCTCGGGATTTCAGGCATCAGAAACACAAGGGGAATCCCAACTACGAAACCTATCCTAGCTTCTGGGCAGGTATATCTAGGTCCAGAGGTAGAGGGCAGAGGATAAAGGATGGGGTGGCTGTCTTTGACCTGGATGCTGGTGGTAATGCTGGTAACCCCTTGGTTCACTGCGGCTGGAGCCAGCGACTCATCTGAAGCAAGTAAGTGTGCATGTGTGTGTTTGGGGTGGTGGTGGTAGAGAGTATAGCAATGTTCCCTTTGTAGAAACAATCTTAATCTGTCTCTTAGCGCACTTGATGTGATCTTTGTTCTAAGCCTGTTTTGCGAACTGTACTGTGCACAGGACTGACTCACTTGGAAGTTGTGTTAAGATGCAAATCCTGCTTTAGCAGGTCTAGCAAGGGGCTCGAGACTGAATTAATGACATGTGGGGGATGCCGATGTCGGGGCAATGGATAGAACATCTCTGAATCCTTCCTGCACTTCACTATAAAGTCTCAAACATGTCCAGATACGCAGGCAATTGGACCCCCAATCCCAGGTGGCTTGCAGGCCCCTCTCCTTTCCGTGGGGGTAGCACCGCCTTCCATCGTGGAGCAACACTGAATACAATTGTGGGGTCATGGTTAAAAGCACATGCATCCTGCTTGACAATTTCCAAGGGGCTTACTCCTTCTGAATCTCAATGCTCTTTTCTGTAAAAAAAAAAAAAAGAAGTGGGTGCCAGGGGGGCCATTGGGAAGGATTCAGTGAGCTGCAGAATGAAAAGGGCGCATCTTTTTTGTCAGACATGGAGTGACAGCATGTGACGCTAAACAACAGCCCTTTTCCTTTTACTGTTAAAGGCCAATTATAAGTAGCCTGTCAAATGGGCTGGGAGGTCTTCAGAGAGAAGGGACAGGGTCTTGGTGAAGGCTGCATAGTCAGAGAAAAGGCCCTGGGTAGAAGGCACAGACTGCGGAAAGTCTGGGAAGGGGTGGCAAGTTAACTATCCATCCATCCCTCACAAGTATTAGAAATGTGTGTGTTGGATGCGACAGCATGACCGTTTTAAAAGAAGGCGCAATGTGAAGGCCATGCTTAACTAGATGACTGGAGGAATCCACTCGGGGAGTTGAGTGGGTGGGCCTCTAAAGCGTCACCAAGGTAACGCAAGGAAGCAAGGAAGTCTGTGCTGGAGCGCCCAGCAGCGCAGGTTCTGAGGCTGGGCTCTTCCGTCCGCAGGAAAGTGCTCTGAATGCCACAGCAATGCTACCTGCAAGGAGGATGGGGTGGTCACGACATGCTCCTGCCAGGTGGGCTTCACTGGCGACGGGCTGGTGTGCGAGGACGTGGATGAGTGTGCCACCCCGCAGGCTCACAACTGCTCTGCCAACAGTAGCTGCGTGAACACACTGGGCTCCTACGAGTGCTCCTGTCTCGATGGCTTCCGTCTGACGCCTGGGCTGGGCTGCACGGATGTGGATGAGTGCTCAGAGCAGGGACTCAATAACTGTCATGCCCTGGCCGCCTGTGTCAACACAGAGGGCAACTACTCATGCGCGTGTCCCGAGGGCTATAGAGGGGATGGTTGGCACTGCGAGTGTTCCCAGGGCACCTGTGGACCAGGGCTGGACTGCTTGCCCCAGGGCCCGGGTGGGGCACTGGTGTGCAAGGACCCCTGCGAGGTGCATGAGACCCTGGTCGATTACTGGCGCAGCACGGAGTATGGTGCCGGCTACTCCTGTGACACAGGTCTGCGCGGCTGGTACAGGTTCACAGGCCAGGGTGGCGTGCGTATGGCTGAGACCTGTGTGCCGATCCTGCGATGCAACACGGCTGCACCCATGTGGCTCAACGGCTCGCATCCGTCGAGTGGCGAGGGCATCGTGAGTCGCACGGCCTGCGCACACTGGAGCGGCCACTGCTGCCTGTGGTCCACAGAGATCCAGGTGAAGGCCTGCCCGGGCGGCTACTACGTCTACAACCTGACGGAGCCCCCGGAGTGCAATCTGGCTTACTGCACAGGTGAGCCTGGCGACATCCTCCACCCTTAGTCTGCAGGGGTCTTGAGGCACAAGCTGTTGACTACGTGTGTTGATAATATTGCAGATCCTAGCTCCGTGGAGGGGACTTGCCAGGAGTGCAGGGTAGATGAGGATTGCGTATCGGATAATGGCATGTGGCGCTGCCGGTGTAAAGACGACTTCAATGTCACCGGTGAGGCTCACGGGTGGAGACCGGAGGACAACTTGTGGAAGCTGGTTCTGGTTTTCCACCATATAGGTTCCTAAGGGAGTAAGGCTTGTCAGCAAACATCTTTACCCACTGAGCCATACACCAGCCCCCAAATACTTGACTAATAGGGAAAACTTCTAGCTATTCATCATTGCCTACTCCAAACTCTGAGCCTGCTCTTTGTCCAAGGGGGAAAATAACCAGTATATGGCCATCAGAGTAGCTTCCAGTGTTGCTTAACAATGGGCTAGGGAAGGACCCTCAAACTACTCTAAATTTTGTATACAATCCAGTCTTAAGGGAACAGAGAGCTGGATGGTTAGCCATTGGACCCACTCGCTGATGCTCATAATTCAGTTTTGTCTGAGGGGGGTGGTGATCAGCCCAAGGCATCTTAAGTGACAGCATCTGGTGGCCAGCCCAGCAAACATACTGAGTATCTGGGAACGTGCCTGGCCCAAAGGCACTGGATCCTAATCCTGTCGTTTCTGGCCATTTCAGATGTCTCCCACCTGGAGCACAGGCTGGAGTGTGGGGCCAATGACATCAAGATGTCCCTCAGCAAGTGCCAGCTTCAGAGGCTGGGCTTTATGAAGGTCTTCATGTACCTGAGTGACAGCCGCTGCTCGGGCTTCAGCGAGAGGGGTGAACAAGACTGGATTTCCGTGGTGACCCCTGCCCGGGATGGTCCCTGTGGGACAGTGTTGAGAGTAAGTCCTGCCAGTGACGACAGCAGGGTTGGCGTGGTATCTATTTAAAGCCCCAGTCCATCCCTGTGATGAGCTTTGGGTGAGTTATTTGATCGGACCGAATAACTTCAACTTGGAGGGATTGTTACTTTTCTGTAAGGTGGATTAAATTGGTGTCTGATGTGAGCTTGAGCTATAAGGATGGTCCCCCATTTTACACAAAGAAAAGGCAGGGCTAGGCTGGCAGTGATGGCTTCCAGCCACTAAGAAACCAGAAGCAGGCCTGTCTGTGTCCAGGGATCCTGTGAAGAGCCTTACTCCCAGAGACCTCTGCAGAGATCAGCACGTAAACTTTTGTGTGGGTGCGTGGCTGGCACCTGGCTTCCTCCTGCCTCCTTCATCCCTGGAAGGAAAATGGGAAGGAGCAAAAGGAAAGGAGGAAAGGAAGAAACTGTCATTTGTCAGGGATGATGTGAAATGAAATTAGGGATAGCCTGTATATCATTTTCAGTTTTGACGAGAAATCCTGCAGTTGTGAAACTAGCACAGGCTTTGTAGATCCCATACTCTGCGGGGACATCCTCCTTTCTCAGGGACCTGTGGACCTCCAACCCCTCATCCGTTGAGGCAGGGGTTCAGCACTCCTGCCCCTTTAGGCCATTGGAAGCATTGGTGGAGGGATGCCAGAGGAGAACGTAGGTCAGAACGTGACATCTGCTCCAAAAAATCACTGCTGTTGTGACACAGACTGGGAGGACGCCTTCAGGTGTCCACAGACAGACTCATTGGCTACGAAACCCTGCTGAGGGTCTGTCTCATCAGCCGTTCTCCTACTTCTCTTCCCCTGATACAGAGGAATGAAACCCACGCCACCTACAGCAACACCCTCTACCTGGCAAATGAGATCGTAGTCCGGGATGTCATCATTAGATTCAACTTCGAATGCTCCTATCCTCTGGACATGAAAGTCAGCCTGAAGACATCCCTACAGCCCATGGTCAGGTGTGGCCATCAAGGGGCGACAGTGCTCCTGGGGGATCCACCCAAACTCCTCACTCCCCAAGCCCCTCACACCCTCAGCCCCTCCACCTCTCAGTTCCTCAACCCCACACCCCCTCAGCCTCTTACCCCCTCACTCCCTCAGGCTCTCACCCCTCATCCCCTTACCCCCTCATCTCCTCAGTCCACCAGCCCTGTAGCCCCTCAGCCCCTCAGCCCCTCAGTCATGAGCTCTTCAGCTGCCTTGACAATGGGCACTGGCTTTGCTGTCTGGGAGGCAGTATACCTAGTGAGGAATCCCAGAGCCCAGGTTCCAAACCAGGCTCTGCTGTATATTAACTGAATAGCTTTGGAGAAACCGTATCCATCACCTAACTGTTGCCCCCATCTGCCAAGGGGCCTTTATAATACTTCCAGTGCGTTTCTTAGGACAATGACACTCTGCAAAGGTGAATAACATACCAGCCTCTGTCTTTTCAGAAGGATTGGGTGGTCCTGCTTCTGGAGGGGACTCTGGGCCATCAT
>CM053758.1:18731661-18809492 GCA_028658305.1 Pachyuromys duprasi
GTGGTTCTCAACCTCCCTAATGCTGCGACCCTTTAACACAGTTCCTCATGTTGTGGTGACCCCCAACCATGAAGTTGTTTCATTGCTACTTCATAACTGCAACTTTGCTACTGTCATCAATAGTAATGTACATATTTTTGGAGATAGAGGTTTGCCAAAGAGGTCACGAGCCATAGGTTGAGAACCAGTGTCCTTGAAGACACAGACTCCTGGAAGGGTCCCGGGCTGATATGTGTCAGAATTGCTTGTCCAGGATATTGGATGGAGTACTATGTGGCTAGGCAGTGCCCTGGGGGGTAATGTGGCCATATCCTAGGCTTGCCTTCAAGGTGCTAGAGAGCAAACTTCTCAGGGGCTCGAAGAAGCTTCAGCCTGTTCCCTGCTGTGAATTGACCTCTATTGCTGAACATTTATCATGTACCTTATTTTGTGTGACACCAATCTTTCTGTATCCTTTGAGAGACCATGCAGCAAAGTTCCCATCAGTGTGAGCATGTGGATTAAAATCCACCCATTTATAAGACCCAATCTGATGTAGGTATTGAAAGGAACATTAAGACGGATCCTCGGAACTTAAGTCTGCAGGGCTCCTGCCTGCTCATCTCTTTTTGCCTGTTGAAGGTTGAGATTCAAGAAGTCTAGGCAGGTCCCCCCAAGAATTTGTCCTTTTCTAAAGGATGGTAGCAAGCGGGTACCAGCAGTGCCCTGCACATGTGACCTAGGGTATGGTGTGTGGAGCTGTAGCCTCAGCATCGTTGGGAGCCTGTTAGGGATGTAGAAACCTGAGTACCACCTCAGACCTGCCCACTCAGAGCCCGCATCTTCCCAACACCCCGGACTCCTGTGTGCTCACTACAGTTTGCAAGCAGTGCTGAGAGGTCCCGTCCTGCTACTGAATAAAAATGCCAGATAACTGCAAGGAACTTCCCGAGAATGCTGACCAGAAAGGGTCTGTGAATGCTTTCCACCTGGTCCTCTAACCAGCTTTTCTATCTCTGCAGTGCTCTGAACATCAGCTTGGGTGGGACAGGCATGTTCACCGTGCGGATGGCCCTGTTCCAGAGTCCTACCTACACCCAGCCCTACCAAGGCCCCTCTGTGATGCTGTCCACTGAGGCTTTCCTGTACGTGGGCACCATGCTGGACGGGGGTGACTTGTCCCGGTTTGTACTGCTGATGACCAACTGCTATGCCACGCCCAGTAGCAACTCCACAGACCCCGTGAAATACTTCATTATCCAGGACAGGTAAAACAGTGGGTCCTATTTGGGGGCTCGTGGATGGGATCTAGGGAGATGTCTTTAGAATTAATGGGGGGGGGGAATACATCTTCATGGTCCTGTAGGTCACTGACCCATAGTTCTGACCCACCCAGGATACAGGCAAAATGCCGTGGAAGGGTCTGAGAGTGCAGGCATCTACCTATGCTATCTGGTAGTTTTTAGGTGTCATTTCACTAGCATTCTCACTAGATATTATTATGTAATGCATTATAAAATATATTATTGTAAATATGCAAAGCACATATCAAATGTTTTTTTTTATCATTTTAAGAGCTGTGCTTCAATTTAGTTGGTTTTCTCTGTAGTCTTGAAATATTTTATGCAATAAAACATTATATTTGGAGAGGGTTGCAAATGTTCACTGGAGGGCCAAGTGGGCGATCCTGACGGAGAAAATGTAAGAAATCTGATGGAAAGGCAGTCTCAGAGCAGCGGGCAGGGAGGAAGTGGCTGGTAGAGCAGGGGGTGGGCATGGCCAGCAGTTGAAACTGTGAGGGCACTGGTGTGATGTCCCTTCCTTAAGAGGCCTTAATTAAGCAGATATTTTGAAAGTTTGCTCATTACGAGGCTTCGCGGACGCAGTGCTGAAGGGAGGAGATGAAAACCTCTACCTCATACAATTTAAATTCTGAAGGCAAGACAGACAATTAAACAAAAGTGAAATCAGCAGAGTGTTTATGAGAAATAAAAGCCCCTTGGATGAACGAAACAGAGAAAGAGAAGCTTTGTTGCCCTGTGGCGTAGGCAGGAAAGGCATTTGCAAGAGGCCTTGACCCATTCTTTCCTGAGGATGGTCCTTAGAATCGGCCTGACTACCTAGAAGAGAAATGCTCAGTTGGGCGCTCACCGAATATTTACCCTCTGTTTCGAATATCCCTTTGCAAGAAAATAGAGGTCTGTTTTAGAATTTCTTAATATTAACACTGTCCCACTAACATCCGGTAGCTCTCGTGTCTACCTTGTTGTCGTTTGTGAGATTTCTTCTGTTTACAATGCAAGCGATGCGAAGCGATTACCGTATGTGCCCACGATCTAAATGTCTGCAGAAATGTATCATAAGAAAGACAAAAAGATTAAGTAAACAAAACCACAGATGTGGGACGCACAGGCAAAAGGCTGGCATTGGGACAACATTGATGGAAACTTGACATTACGTTATTAGGGCATTAGAATGATGAGTGCCATCCTTGGTCTTTTCATTTACCTACTCTGGGGTGGGAGTCAGTTCTTGCACTTCGATGTTTATTTCTCATATACACCATGCTCTGCAGGGTCCCTACGGTATTTTTTTTCCTGAGTCTAAAATTGTGGCATGTATGTTCTGGAGAAAGCGGAAAGAACTGTGATGTGTAGCTGTGTCTCCGGGTTTGTGCATGAGGAAGTGGGCCTAAGTATTGTGAGTCATGGAGAAGTGTTGCTACATCACAAGACAGGAGAAAAGTTCAGGACAATGAGGGTGACCAGAGGGACACTAGGATACCTGCTTGGGTTGAATATGGGGCTGTCCCGGGCTGTGTTGAATATGGATTTCCCTTTTGGAATGGATTACTACTTAATTTCAAGTCCTTTTTTCGCTTCCCCTTCCTGTTCTTTTTCTTGTTCCCATTCCCTATTCTTGTTCTTCTTCTTGCTCTTTTTGTTCTTGTTCTTCCCCCTCCTCTTCTTCCTTCTCCTCTTCCTCCTTTCTCTTCCTCCCTGTCTTCTCCTCCCTCCTCCTTCTTTCCTTCTTTGTCTTCTTCTTCCTCTTCTTCCCCTTCCTTTTTTTTGTCAAACAGAGTTTGGGATGCTAGGATTGGATCTGAGTTATAGTGGATATATAGCAGAGAGTGAATGCCACACTGAGTGATGCTTTCTCTGTCTTTTAAATTACATCCTATTTTCTAAATAATCTATGAGCAAATGTGAAATGAAACAGGAGTACCCACCTTGAGGCCCAGAATGCCCAGCGCATATGTGACCCTCTGTGTGTTGGTTTATTTCTCTTGGCAGCTATGCTTGTATGCCATTGCATGCATTGCAGATGGGCATACACACTTCTGTTGGCCCAGCGGCTGGCAGGATTCCCTGTTTTTTGCTGTTATGACAGGCACATATTCAACAGCATAAAATAGCTAATGATTCTTCAATATATTTCCTTGGAAATGAGAAATTTCTGACTTCTGGATTGTTCCAATTCTGTGAAGACTTTTATTGTTTTTCTTTAGCTCCAGACACAGGTGGCACCTACTGTGTGCCACACTCTGTTCTAAGCACTTTGGAAAAAAATGACGAAATTAATCCTCACAATTATTTTTTGACACCGGCTATAATTATTACTCTCATATGCATATGGAGAAACTGAGGTACAGAGGTTTAATGGGCTGCCCAAAGTTGCACAGCTAACAGGTGGTGATGTGGTATTTAAACCCAGGAAGTGGACTCCCTCCCCCCCCCCCCGAGTCTTGGCTTACCTAACCCCATCATATGTCTTCATGTTTCCCATTCAGATGTCCACACACAGAGGATACAACCATCCAGGTGCTAGAGAATGGCGAGTCCCCTCAGGGCCGATTTTCTGTTCAGATGTTCCGGTTTGCAGGAAATTATGACCTTGTCTACCTGCACTGTGAAGTGTATCTGTGTGACACTCAGAATGAAGAATGCAAACCTGTGAGTCATGCACCCACCGTAACAGCCCGCTGGAACACTCAGCTCTATCATCAAGACATTTGGCCACAGGCATAAAGGAAGACATGCACTTGTGGTACTTTTCTATCTTAATGCAAGGGCACAGAGCTGCACGGCAGAGTGGGCAGGGCCAGTCAGGACAACTGGTCTACCTGGCAGTTAGGAAATGGTGACAGCAATCTCAGGGAGCTTGGCTGATAAATTGGCCTTATTTGCAAGCTGCGAGCTTATCTCCCAATAACAGGAGCTAAGCCTTCAGCATCGAGTGCAACTCGGGTGTTTTAATGCATCCAGGCATCACAAAAAAAAAAAAAAATCAAGGGAAGTACTAGCTCACTTTCTCAACTGGAAAAGTTCAGAGAGCTTAAGTGATGTTCCCACAATCACAATAAGGGGCTGGGCTTGGAAGTGAGCTGCTATGCCCTGCCTGAGGCAGGGGGATGCTCTTTTGACCTGGCTCCCCACTTCTCATGCAAGGTTCACATTCTGCCTTTCTCTCCACACAGGAGTGATTTTCTGTTATTCTTCCCCTGCAGGCCTGCTCTGGTACTAGATTTCGAAGTGGGAATGTCATAGATCAGACTCGTATCCTGAACTTGGGTCCTATCACACGACAAGGTGAGAGATCTACTCTTCCATCATGCCTCTTAGTGGGGAAGAGGCAAGGTGGCAGAGCATGGCTTCTCAGGTCTTACTGGGAACTGAAGGGTGAGGAGCAGTGGATTCTCTGTGGTAAGAGAGGCTATCTGCTGCCTTGCTCTTTTACCAGCTGGAGACATGCGTTGCTGCTTACTGTGGTTTAATATCTACTGATAAGCAGGACAGATCTGCTGCCTTGGATCCAATGAACTAGTCAGGGAAATAGCATCATGTCAATGTGTAGAGCTGCAGTTGCCTTAGTGCAGGAAGAAAGTGTACAGTTTGGAGCTGTTCTGATGTAGGAACCAAACCCAGTCTTGGTGATGGAGGAAGACTAAGGAGAAGTCAATCTGTTAGGAGAACTGAGGGAAGGAATGCCAGCAATATTTGGCTAACCTAGTGTAGGTGTAGCCCTGTGGGGCTCTGTCAATCTCGGTAGGTGTTAAGCCTTTCTCCCGAAGGCAATAGGCGTGGGGCTTTAGAAAGATCCAGCGAAGGAGGATGAGATGACCAGAAAGATGACCCCGACTTAAGTGGTGGGAGCTTGTCTCAGCCTCCTGCAAGCCCCAAGCCTCACTTCTCATGGATCTTCTGTTTTACCCAAAGGTGTCCAGGCCTCTGTGTCCAAGGCTGCTTCCAGCAACTTGAGTAAGTTTAGGTGTTCTCTATACAGTTATCTGCTCCATGACACTTCTGTGACTTCTAGCTGGGGATCTGAGTAGGCCGGAGTGCATAACCTTCAGAGCCTATGCTGCCAAGAGGTGATTTATCTTGGAAATGTCTGGACATTGGTCTGTACGCATCTGCACACTCACGCTGTCTCTCAGTAGTGTTAGGCATGAGCCAACAATCCAAGAGCATGCAGTATCCAGGTATGTTTGCATAAGTGCTCATACCTGTACACAGATTTCACACACAGTTATATCTGTACACATACTTACCCATATCTGCATACACACAGACCATACACATTCCTATATGCACATACATATTCATACATGCATGCACAAACGACTCTCTTTTTCTCTCTCTCTTGGTTTTCCAAGACATAATTTCCCTATGTAGGCTCGGCTGTTCTGAACTTACTTTGTAGACCAGGCTGGCCTCGAACTTACAGAGATCCACCTGCCTCTGCCTTCTTTAGTTCTGGGGTCACAGGCGTGTGCCACTGTGCTGCACACTCTTACATCTGCACACACAACATACTGATGCTCATATACACAGAGAACATACATTCACATGTACACACACAGACCACACGTGCATCTGCATGTGGATCACACACATTCACATCTGAACACAAAGATCACACTCACTTACATTTGTACACATATCACAATACACATATATGCATATACAGATATCAAATGTTCATTTGTGCACATTCTGATCACATACTTTCACATCTGCACATACGTATCACACATGTTCGTATCTTTTTACACAGATGTACACACAGCTGCAGTGCATGCGTGTTCGCTGCTCAGACATCCACATACATTTATTACAAACATGTTCCCCAAGGACATGCACACCTGCCCTGTCCTTTTCTTGGCACTTCCTGAAGCTGAGGCACATCTCTGACACCTTCTGGAGCTGCTCCACAAACTACAAATATTTGTTGAGGGCCACTGTTTTCCAAGAACCAAATTTAGTAGTGCATTGAGCATACTAGATAAACAAGAAACTCCATTTTTTTAATTCAAGCCCCAGACCACAAAAGCCAGGAACTGGTGACATCTTTGTGGCCTTTTTCTTATGCCTGTTGCCTTACTTGACACTCCAGATGAAAACTGAATCCACATTGCCATTGCCTTTCTCAGCTTGTGGAACCTGGGTCTAAGAGGTTCGCTTCAGCGAGCTGGGGTTTCTTTTAAGTTCTGTACCCCTGAACTCAGAGCTGGAAAGTCACAGTGCTCCTATGACATAGACTTGTCCTCTGTGACTAGCCTCGAGGTCTCTAGGATGGTTGAGTGTGTTAGTCACTAGAAGAGTGCACACCAATTAGTCCCAGGAGACACTACTGCCTTTTTCAAATCAGTCTACAAGGAATGGAACCTTTATCTATTTTCACACTAAGAAGCAAGCTTCTTCTAACTGCCTAGTCCAGAGAGGGTACCCTTTTTTTCCTGACTAGTCTGTAAGAACATGTCTTAGGTTACTTTACACAAAAGCACACCAGCTCTTGCCATGACTCTGTATTTGTTTACTTTTAGGGCTCCTGAGCATCTGGCTGCCTCTCTCAGTCATTTTGGCTCCGAACTTTCAGTGATGGACAGCAGGAAACCTGCTGTGTCTCTCAGCTCACTTCCTGCTGGCCAGGAGGGGAGATGCAACCTGATTTCCAGCCACAGGAGAGGGAGCTCACACTGCGTCCAGCTTGCACTTACTCTCTTTAATCCTTACTTATCAAAACCAAGTCGGTACCTTTCAACGCTGCTCTTTCTCCAAATGGGACTTGTGATATGTCTGTAAACGAAGCCCTTCTCTCCTTAAGGGATGTGGCAAAATAGTAATTCTAACTCATCAGCTTTTGGAGTCACTAATTCAAATCATTAGTGAGCATCCAGTTGCTGTGGGAACTGTTTGTTATGATGAGCATCGTGTGATGGGAATAAAACAGACTCTTTCCCTATGTTTATGGACTTTGCAGTTGTTCCAAGAAACTGGGCTCAATAAATGTTCTGCTCTGCGTGTCTGAACTTCACCTGTCCATATATACATCCATTCTTTCATTCATTAAATATTTACCAAGCTGCTCCTGTGCTAGTTGTTAAGATGCTCTGGGGATCTAACAGGGAGCATAGGCAGTGAGAAATTGTAAAGGCTGCCCGGGACCCCAGAAGTGGAGTGGCTTAACACACAGCAGGAGGTGGCTGATTCTTTGCAGTGCGGGCAACCAGGACGCCTCTCACAAGGCACATTTGGTTTTCCAGAAATGGACTCTGAGGGTTCCACATGTCCTAGGCCTACAGTGCGTACTAAAGAAACACTGGCAGACGAGACAGAGCCAGCTCCTGATTCAGGATTACCAAGTTTCAGAGGAGAGATGTTGAAGCAATAGTAGGTGTCTTGTGCCTCCCTCCTGTTCACTGGGCTTCTACTTGCCAATCCTCAAGTTGTAGATCTTTGCTTAGGCCTGGGAAGGAGAGGGGAGAGCACACCCACCTCCCCTTCCATTGGGAGAGTGTCATTGTAGAACTTCGTACATGAACAGGAGCCACGTACTTTCTATACGCTTGGACACTCAGAGATCCCAGAGATCTCTAGACCAAAGGTCACCAATGCTGATGGGAACTCTTTTTTTCTGACCCAGCTGCTTCCCTTGAACTTTCCAGGAGAGGCCAAGGCCTCACATCAGATCCCAGGGAAAGTCACACTTGTGGGTCTGCAGGAAGGACTGCTGGGACAGTGTGTCTCATGTTAAGAGAGTGCTTATCACACAAAGACATACACAGAATGTGCAAGCCTCTTGCTGTTACACAAGAGCTACACAGATGGCCCACAGGCTGGCCCAATGCTATCCCATCCACAGTTAGTCTGTGGTCAGCTTGGACCAAGTGACTTCATGCAGAATGGTATGTGTTGTGATATAAGAGCAGCAGAAGTTGAAGAGAAGGTCTGGGCCAAGGGAATCAAGAGCAGGAGCTAAAGACAAAGGCTGGGTGATGGGCAGAGGAGAAATGTCACAATGATGTCTTTGTCCCTTTCTTGTCTTTTCCTTTCTTGCTTTTTATCTGCAAGTCACACAGCTTAGTGTATCCCCTAGATATTCTGGGCACAGTTGAAGAAATAGCAGATTACCAAAACAGCCAGTTTGGTAAGGAAGATACTTTGAAATAATAACCATGAAATGTGACAAATGGTGACAACCACCTGGGGGGGGGTGGGGAAGGCAAGGACAGGCATAATAGTGTACAGGAGTACTGTTTCATATAAAATGACAGGGTATAGTCTCTTTGACAAGCAGAGGCTGAGAGAGGAAAGGAATGACACATCCTGCTGGGGACAGGTAGCTGAAACAGCAAGTGCAAAAGTCCTTGAACTTGTGCCTTTCCAGTAAGGCTAACTGACACCTGGACATTGGAAGCCCAACTCACTAGAGAAGGCCTAGAATATACATTTGCTTTTGTCAATTTGCTTATTAAACATATGCTTCCTCAGTGAAGGTCAGAAGGGCTGATCACAAACTTGGTGGGTATATTAGTTACCAGGCAAGTGAGTGTGATTAGAGCTGTCCTCGAAAGGCCTGGAGAAGAACAGAGGACCAGACAGAATGTGGCTTTAAGAGAAGCTTCCTGGCAGAGATGGTAAACATGGAGCAATCTAGGTAGGGGGAAGATTATGCTAACATTTGGGGATGAGAAAGAATTCAGAGAATCTTGCATTGGCAGAAGCAGAGCTGATAAATACAGTGATAAGAGTAAAAGTAGGAAGTGTAAAGAGGGTCAGATTCCCTGGGGCATAGAGTTCTGGGAGCTCTAGAACATAAGGTACAGGGAAACCAACAGAAAGAAAGGAGACAAGAACAAAAGCACAGAGACCCATCGCCAACACTGAACCCACCCTCTCACAAGATGACGACCTAAGTTTCACTTGGTGAAGTAGAAACGAATGAAGAAGACGGCATAGAGTCAAGGCATTCGAAATGTAGAAGGTTGAGGTGTGGAACTTCCTGGACTAGAGGCCCGAGGATGAAAGGAGAGAGTCTAGCCTCCAGGTTGGGGGACTTGGGCAGTGCTGCCTGGACTACGGTGATGACAGACACAGGGAGAGGAAGGAAGTCAGGGGACCTGATTAGCTCAGAATGGGAGCTGTTGAGTCTGAGGGACCTCAAGTGTCTGAACCCAGGAGGAGAAGCCACGCAGGAGCTGGGGACTGGCTCAGGAGAGTCATCCACACTGGGTTAACCTGTGAGTGAATTTGAACTTCCGTACTATAGTTTGACTGTGAAATGGTCTTCACAGACCCCTCTCTCCAGCATTTGTTCCTCATCTGCTGGGGCTATTTGCGATGCTGTGGAGCCTCTAAGAGGTGGGGTGCAGTTGGCAGAAGCAGATCACTTGGGGCAGGCCATTCAAGGTTGGGCATGACCTTGCTTCCTGTCTTGATTCCTGGTCTCTCCTGATGTGAACACCCTCTGCCACACACTCGCAACTGCCATGAAAGAAACTCTGTGCTATGCTCTCTGCCATGATGAGATTGAAGTCCTCTCTTTTGGTTGGTTTTCTGTCAAGTCGATACAACCTAGATAGAGTAAGTTATGGGGAAGAGAAAACTCAATTGAGAAAATGCCTCTGTTATATTGGCTGGGAGAGGGAGAGTCCACTGCATTTAGGAGCAGAGCCCCTGCTAATTCAGCTACACTCCAGAAGAACCACACACATCCAAGAATATGTGGGCAGTACAAGTTGGCCAGAGGGGAAAAAAAGACAAAAAGTTGGGTGGATAGGGAACAATGGGGTTAGATATTGAAAGACTTGGGGAAGAGGACTGAATATGGCCAAACTCTTAAGGCCTTCCTCACAGTTCCATGCCTTCTAATGCCTAGGCCAATCCACTTATTTTGAGGACTTGGAGGACAGACTATATTGATGCTGATTCACCATTTCCAAATATTTCCTCAGAAACCGGGTAAACTCCGTGGGTTAAGAATGAAAAGCTCAGCAGGGTGCGATGGCGCATGCTTATAATCCCAGCACACGGGGAGGCAGAGGCAGGTGGTTCTCTGTGAGTTCAAGGCCAGCCTGGTCTATGAATTGAGCCTAGGATAGCCAAGGCTACACAGAAAAACCCTGTCACTAAAACAAAGAAAGGAAGAGAGGGAAGCTCTCTCCCCTCCTTCCTTCATTCTCTCATGCTCCCTGGCCCCAAGTGAGTTCAAGCAGAAGTGTTCTACTTCAGTTAGGCAGGAACAGGAATCACACTGGACATCTGCTGAGCAAACAAGCCTATTTGGTTTCTGTCTACTTTCCTTTGGGTATTTTTGCTTCCTTCTCATTAATTTTTGCTCTGTGGGAATAAACATGCCATTGGCTTTGTGGGTTTATTGGAGGATTAGATGTAAGGAATAGTGATTGCAAGGTATTGGCAGCGCCTGGTGTAGCCAACCTTAAGTACATACTGCAGTTGCTTCCTGAGAAACATTCGTGTGAAACAGCACCTTCTGGAAGAGTTTCCATGTGGGTGTCACGTAAGCCCTTCTTTCACTGCCCTTTACGGTAAATGGTTTATCTTACCTACATTCAACAAGTCCCAGTGCCTGGGTGCTTAGCGCCGGTCCTACCTCAGCACCAATCATGAAGAGCCACATGGGCGGGGAGTGTCAGTATAAAGGAATCAGGCAGAAGGTCATGTTCCCACACTGGGCATAGGAGGAAGAGGGTCTGGGTTCTTCTCTTAAGGTAAGTCCTGCTCCAGGGCCCAACGAAATTTCTTTTCACCTGCAGGTGAGTTTCATTCTCTACTGGACTTGCTAGGGCCATCTGCAAGCTTTCTGAACCTAGAAGTGACTCTGGATTTTAACCATTGACAAATGTTCCCCAAACCACTCAGTGGTCCCAGTTGCCTGCTGGCTGTGGCCAGCTTATATATGACATCATTTTCTTCCCACTAAGAAGTCACCGGTGTCCACTTGGGTTGGCATCTCTAACACCATAGTCCTGGGTACCCCTCTGTCTCTGTTCTCTCATGATATAATCATAATATCCCACCAGAAACAGGTTTCTAGACCCAATTTATATCTTTTAGAGGCTTCAAGAAATCACCCAGAAGTCACCTTTCACAGCACAGAAAGGCAAATGTCACCTGAAGTTGGCAGACATTTTGTCTACCTATTATTTACTTACTTCTTTGCTTGCTTATTCATTTATTAATTATTTTGTCATATATATATATATATTTAACTGGGAAGCCAGTGTATTCCATCTTCTGTGCTGGGAGAAAGGGCCTTAGAATTCAGTCTGGCATAGTGCTATGCTTGTGAAATCCCAGAGGGTCTTAACGGGACCTGATGCATATAACCAAGATAGACAGCGTTCTTATCCATAGGTACCGATAAGCACTGGAATTCTTGCCTTCAGTTTCCAGAGAGTGTCTACTTCCATCTGTACAGGGACTTTCCGAGTGCAGCACTGACCCACCTTTGGCTGGATTTCTATGGATTTCATATTGGAAAGCCCCTACTCCTATCTCTCTCCATTTGTGCACATTATGCCAGCTGTTTGGATTCTGAGAAACTGGACCTATTGCCATATGTTGGCCATGTTATGTTCATAATTGCAGAGAAGCAGCTGTATAAATATTGTTTGGACTAATATACTCTTGAAACTAAACAAAATGGGAACTGTAATAGTGGTTCAGAGACTTAGGTGAGACAGACCGGGCAAGGGGTATCAAGCGAATAGAGTTACATAATAGGTGCTGCACTGATATGAGTTTCAACCTTACCCTTGGGCACAGAGGTCTGTTGGCTTGTACTGATGTGAGTCGTTCCTTTTCCATAGTTGCATGGAGAGTCTGCAGACTGCACAGTGACCTGCAAACCTCACTTTATGCAAAGGATGGTGGGCCGTGACCTGTTGTGGCTGGCTGTGGCCTCCTGCATTCTGACACTGGTATCTCCATCTACAACACAGCAAGGTGAGTGTCTGCTCGCTAGGGATCTCAGATGCTCAGCAAGACCTAGGGAGGGACAGAGGGATGGAGGAGAAAAGCCTGATCAGGTTGGTTCCAGGAACAGGGAATTGGAAGCAAAGAGTCAGGGCTAGAGAGCGAGAGAATCATCAATCTTCCAGAGCCCGGAAGGGCAGGGGAGTCAGGACCCTTAGCTTTTGCAGCCTCTTTCAGGAGGTGGTTAGAGAGCACAGCCTGGAAGGTAAGGGAGATCATCCTGTCACCTTGTTTCTCCTTCTCTATCAAGTTGCTCATTTGTAAAAATGAAGGTGGTAGATTTAACAATATCTCTATATTCCAAAGATCTCTCTCTGTCTCTCTATCTCTGTCCCTCTCTGTGTCTGTCTGTCTGTTTCTCACTCTCACTCTGTGTGTGTGTGTGTGTGTGTGTGTGTTGCTGGCTCTCAATTCTCCTGCTCTGGCCTCCAGAATGTTGGGATTAAAATGGTATTTCACTACACCCAGCTTTTAAGATCTGCAAATGGGAGCAACATAGACAATTGTAGAAAAAAGTTTCCACTAAGGGTGCAAATGTGAGCACCATGGTTGGAGGCTGGGAAGAGAGCTGAGCTCTCCCTCCCATGGGAAAGCACAGGGTGTATGGGAAATGATCCAAGAATAACAAGGACCATGATTCCTGTCCTTAGAGCAAACATGTTCATGAGCAAGGCTGGAAAATAGCCTTTCCTTCCTTTAAAAGAAAGTCTCACTGATACATGTAAGATTGTGAGCCCAAAGGTGTGTTTAATTCACTGCTTTAGAGGTAATTGGCTGGACCTAGTTGCTTGTGTGTGGCATTGTACAGAAACCATCTCCTTTAATCTTTAAGGCTTTATCTCCCAAAATGAAGCACACCCTCCCAAAATGACCCTGGCAGCCTGGGAAGCTCTTCAGAAACTTCACTGGTTGCACACTTATTTCATGAATATTAAATAGGATATTGATAGAACCATCCCTATATCCTGCATTATCATGGATATTATTTCTCTAGATGAAACATATTTATATACTTATAAGTGTGTGTTGTGTGCATACATGCACATGTGAAGTCCAGAGATAACCTCATATGCCACTCCTCCAGTGCCATTCACTTTGCTTTTTAAGACAGGGTTTCACACTTTTGCTGTAGGCTGGGTTAGCTGGTTGGGGAGTCCCCAAGGACCTGCCTATTCCCATATCCCCAGCACTGGGATTAGAAGCTCATGCCACTATTCTCAGCTTTTAAAAGTGAGTTCTCTGTGATCTAGCTGACATCGTCATGCTTACAAGATGCTGTACTAACTGAGGTATCTCTTCAGCCCTTCCTGCATGAAACTAATTTTTAAAGAGAATCACTGAAAAGCATCTCTATAAGTCAATTACAGGAACAAGAACACAGGTGGGCACATGGCAGAACCTGAGGTGAGGGAAGAGGGTCTGGAAACCTTGAACTCTCGGGGTTGGTTCTGCATGAGTCTCGGGAGAACTTAATCACCTTTCAAGGTCACCAGCCAGCAGGCCAGAGCTGCACTTAAGTCTCCTTCTGCCATCTGATCATCCCCTCCATCACTTCTCTGCCTCTTTATACATCATGGCTCCCCCTGCCTCACCAAGGAAAACCAGCAATCAGAAATGGTCGTGCCAGCTGAGTGGTTTTCAATGGGGGTGATTTTGGCTTTCAGGGACCATTCGAGATGCCTGAAGTCTTGAGAAGCAGCTACTGCACTGGGTGGGTTAGAGGCCAAGGGTCCTTTGATTCTATTTTTGAAGATAGCTGCACAATCATGAAAAAGCCAGCCAATAATATACCAATAACACTCAGCTTGGGAATGATTGACGCGATGGATCTGTAGGTTCTGGTCCCGACTGATAGGGGCCAATGCTGATTTTGTAACAAGTTAAAAATTGCAACCAACATTTAAAACAACAGTGTGTGTGTGTGTGTGTGTGTGTGTGTGTGTGTGCACGCGCGCATGGGAAAGTTCCAAGGGCTATACAACAAATCTGTGATTACCTCTAGAGATGGGTCCAACTCAGGACAACTTTTATTTTAAGACATATTTTGTGAAATCAAGCCACATGTTAGTATTTATTTCTGCTTCACTTGACCAATGTCTGAGGATCTTCTCAGGGAGCCTGTGTTACACTTATGAGCAAAACAAACCCTGGGTGATCAGGACACAGGAAGTGTCCTGCTAGTGGCTGACAGAGAGGCTCTTTGAAACCCTGGGTGGGGCAGTGGAGTTTGTGCAAGGTGGTGGCCTGGGTGTTCTTGCTGCTGATCATTCTGCTTCCTGAATGACAAAGTTTGCTGTTCGTTACTGCAGTGTATACCTATTGGCCTCATTAGGGTCATTGGGACATTCAAAACAAAATGGGGGAGGGATTAAATACCCCCCCCAAAGGCTGTGGAATACCTCAATAAACCCACATACTCTCTGTTCTTCCCAGGTGATGGAAGCCCCAGAGAGGTCGGCTCCTATGGGCTGGACTTGGACTGTGGAGGCCCTGAAGCCCCAGAGGCTGGCATCTGTTTTGACCCCTGCCAGAATTACACAGTCCTGGATGATCCCTCCAGAAGCACAGAGAACACAGAGTTATCAGAGGAGTGTGACAATGAGCTGCGAGGCTGGTACCGCTTCGTAGGTGAAGGAGGGGTGAGGATGCCAGAGACCTGCGTGGATATAAACCGGTGCCACACCTCTGCTCCCATGTGGCTGAATGGATCTCACCCCGTTCTCGGAGATGGCATTGTCAGACACACAGCCTGTGCCCACTGGAGTGAAAATTGCTGCTTCTGGAGTTCTGAGGTCCAGGTGAAGGCCTGCTCAGATGAGTCGGGAGACTATCACGTGTATAGGTTGCAGGGTACTCCTGAATGCAGCCTGAGATACTGCACAGGTAAGCAGCAGCTGCAGGGCAGGGTGGTCTGCACCCAGGACCCAGTGGCGCCAGCAGAGATGGTCAAGAGGAGACTAGGCAAAGCAGGCACTACTGGGCTCCTGTCAGAAATACACACATAGCAATGTAATGCAGGATCTGCCAGGCACAAGCCAGAAGCTTAGGTTTCAATGTGAGATAGCCTGACTTATAAATGTGTATTGCATAATGTTAGTTAGAAGGCTCAGCAGGTAAAAGTGCTTGCTGTGAAAGTATGGGGGCATGAGTTCAAGTCCCCAGCATCTATGTAAAAGACTGGATGTAGCCAAGCATGCCTGTTACCCCCAGACTGTGGGGACCAGAGACAGAAAGCTGGACCCAGGTTCAAAGAGAGAATAAGGTGAAGGGTGACTGAGCAGGACATCCGATGTCCTCCTTTAACCTCTGTACATGTGCTCACTCCCACAATGCATATACTACACACACAGACACACAGACACACACACACATACACACACACACACTATCAAGGACCCAGGCTCATTCAAACTTTACTCCTCTTCCAACCTGTTTCCTGATCTGAAACAGAAGGTCAAAAATAATAGCTCACACTGTACCCGCTACCATTCTGCTTTTAGCACATCGATGCACTGAATCTGCCTGTTCAGTCCATGAAATAGTGTCTATGTAGTCATTCATATTAGGGTCTAAGAGCACAGAAAGGTCACACTGGGACTTAAACCCAGGCCCTAGAGCCCCACCAGCTGTGGACTTAAAATCATTCTGCCTGTCACACATTTCTACCACAAGGGTCAAATGAACCAGAAACAGAGGAAGTAGTTAGGATAGCACTTGGCTTGCAGTTTCAGGGATGTTACTTGCTCTGCTGGATTTGGGAGTCAGGAAATACGAATTGGGGGTCTGGGCTCTTCTGGCGAGTATCTCATACATTTATAAAGATTCTGAAGGAATGAAAACATTGGCCTGGGAAGACCGAGACCCACCCTGCTCTGTGTCCTGATCCTCCTTCTTCCTCCCCTTCCTCTAGACCCCTCCACTGCACCAGGGAATTGTGAGGTTCCTTGTCGTCCTGAGGAGGAATGCGTATTCCAAGATGGCATCTCGACCTGTGTCTGTAGGCAAGGCCTCAATGTTTCCGGTGAGCAGCTCCTAGCCTGAGGAGGCAGGGCAAGAGAGGAAGAGGCTTAGAGGGTTAGGGTGAGGCAGGGGATGGAGTCAGGGGCCATGGAACTGACATTGTGGAGATCTTGAGATTTATTTGGTCTACTTGTTACGAAGCCAGTGGGTTTGCAAGGGTGAGAGTGGGTGGTGGCACACCAAACTTCCAGGTCAGCTGCTGGACCACTGTATCAACAAGGGGCTCTGGCATGGACCTCTGGCTTTGCTTTATTTAGTCCAAAATACAGGGCCACTTTCATTTCCCAAGGGCAGCTAAGTCAATCCTGTACTTGAGATGCTTGGAAATCTTGGACCAGAGACCTCTGTATCAGTCCGAGTGTGACTTCTACTGGGGTCCCAGACTTCATCTAGTCTATCCAGCAACTTGATGGGTGTGGTGGATTTGCCTAAAGGCAGAGAGTGTAGGTGTTCTTCATTGTCCAAGTCCTCTGTCCACTCTACTGACCTCATTCTTGAACTCCTAGATATTCAGGGTTTGCAGCCTCAGCTAGACTGTGGGGCCAACGAGATCAAGGTGAAACTGGACAAGTGTTTGCTGGGAGGCCTGGGTTTCAACGAGGAGATCATTGCCTACCTGAATGACAGGAACTGCAGCGGGATCATGCAAAATGAGCCCAACAACTGGGTGTCCATGACCAGCCCTGTTTTGGCTAGTGAGTGTGGGAACATTCTGGAGGTAAGTGATATTCATACCATTGCTGCTAGAGGGTAGTGTTTGTGCTAATGGGAACATCTTCATAGCTGTGAGATCCTAGGCAAATGTCTTATCCTTTCGGAGCCTCTAGGGCTATGTGAATGTATATGTGCCATGTTGAAAGGCTTAGGCTGGGTGGGTTAACATTTGAGTTTCATAAAGTCAACTCTGATTATGATGATTTTTAATCAGGGGTGGGGAGGGAGGAGCAAGGATGGCGGCCTCTGTCAATCATTCATTTCCTAGCATTTACTCTGGGCTTCCCATAAGTGCTAGCTCTAGAGACAAAGGAGGACTCCTTGCTCCCTGGAGGTCAGAATTCAGGGTGGCTCCATGGTTAGGAACACTGGCTCTGGAATCAGACAGCTCTGAGTTTGAGGTGTACCTACACACATCTGCTTAATAAACACGTGTGGTTTCATGTTTATGCCAAAGAGCAATGGGACCCATGCCAGCTACAGAAACACCCTCTCCTTGGCCACCGATTTCGTTATCAGGGACTTCTTCGTCAATGTCAACTTCCAGTGCACCTACCCACTGGACATGAAGATCAGCCTCCAAACTGCACTCCAGCCCATTGTAAGGTATGATGTTGACCTTTGACCTTTGACCTGTAGCTCTGACATTTATCACACACATACAATCTACGATGCCCCCATGGTGCTACCAACCTGCTTCAGTAGCTGCCACTCACTAAATTATTTAACTCTGTATTGTAGCCAAGAACATTCAGCCTGATCAAGGCACTGGTGAAAACTTTTGCTACAAAGAAATGTTGTACCATGGCTCAGTGCTTAAAATGTGCTCAGGGAACAAAACCTCCAGACAAGTTCATTCACCTTGAGGAGAAAGGCATCAGGCAACAAGTCATATCAATAGT
This sequence comes from Pachyuromys duprasi, assembly GCA_028658305.1. NCBI lineage: Eukaryota > Metazoa > Chordata > Mammalia > Rodentia > Muridae > Pachyuromys > Pachyuromys duprasi. Next base: position 18,749,558 of record CM053758.1, read on the forward strand.
CTTCATTGACAATCACTTTCAAGTCAGCCAGTACAATGTAGGAGAAGCATGTGCTGCTTCTGGTCAGCGGAGATCCCAGCACTAATCTCTGTGGAGAGACTGGAAGGGGGCAGGGAGGCTTCCTTGCAGGCTTGGAATTTAAGCCCAGTTAATTTATGTCTACCTTTGAAGAAACAGGACCTATCCTCACAAGAAATGGAAGGGAACAACAGTTTGGGTGGGATTGGATCCAGGCAGGGCTTTTTGTCTGCATCTGTCTCTCCCTGTGCCTGTGCCTGGAGTGAGGCTCATGGACCCAGGTTTTACATTGCCCGAGAATTGCCAAGGGATTCTTCTAAACCTTCAGCCAGAAATCTGAGGTGTCTGGCCCATTTCTCGAAGGCCTCCTGGGCTCTCAGAATTGCAGGATGAGAAGGATTAAAAAAAAGATGTCAAACTTCAAAAGTTTTCAGGCTAACTCACATTGGAGCCCATGTTCCTAACTTAAAAAGGAAGGAAGGAAGGAAGGAAGGAAGCAAGCTGCTTATCTGGTTCAGACTGGGTTCAGCTGAAGGTTGTGGGAGGTGGGGGGGAAGGCTAAAAACTGTGAGCCTGTAAGAGCTGATCTCAAGCCCTCTTGCCCAGGTGATAAGATGGTGCTGTGTACCAATCCTGTTCCTTGAGCAAGAGCTTGATGTACCTGCCACACAGGAGGAAGGGGTGCAAATCCTGGAGACAGGATTGCCTACCAATAAGTGCTCTGTTTCAATGGATTATCAACTGGTTTATTTAGAGGTCAAAGATTTCTCTTTTTTCTGTAACTTCATATTAACACAGGGCTTGATTTATTTGCCTTTTTTTTTTCTGGTCAAAGCTAAGTGTTTGCACTCTTGTGGGTTTCCCTGTTTCAGTTCCCTGAATATTGATGTAGATGGGGCAGGAGAGTTCACCGTCAGAATGGCCCTCTTCCAAGACCAGAGCTACACACAGCCATATGAAGGGGCCCAAGTGGTGCTTCCCGTGGAGTCTATGCTGTATGTGGGCGCCATCTTGGAGAGAGGAGATACCTTTGCATTCAAGCTATTGTTGAAGAACTGCTACGCCACCCCTACACAAGACAGAAACGACCCCCTGAAGTACTTCATAATCAGAGACAGGTATCAGGAGACTCTGGGTTATTATTATTATTTTATTTTAGTCAACAACTAAGTGTTGGGTAAAATGTCATCTCATCCATTTCTGGCAGAGGTATAAATTAGTTCACTCCATTTGGAAACAATTTGGCAATACATATTAAAATCTTCCTGTCTTATATTGGGGTGTTATTCTTGATAGTTTCACCTAAAGTATTAAAACAAATTTGATGAGTGTGGTAAGAAAATGCCAATCATTTTCCATTTCATTATTCTTGATAACTTTTCCATTAAGCTTACTTTTAAAATATAGCTCAATTAAGTAATCTATTATATAGGTTTACATATTATATATATGTTATATATCTGTTAAAGATGTTACTATATGTGTTTGCATAGATAAAAGTGAACATGATATTACAAATATTATAAGCTGTCATTGGATGTCACTTAATGATAAAAAACAAAGGAAATACCTCCCTGGAAGTCACAATTCAAGCCATATTAATGGTACTTGGTAATATTCATTTTTTTTGGAGCTCAGCTGTATGCCCACCAGTGTGATGAGAAAATGTCCACAGCAGCCTCATTACATGCTCCATATCAATTATATGAAATGGATGTGACTATCTCTGCTTTACAGTCAAAGGAATTGGGGAATTGGGGGCAAATGGAGGGTATGATCACATTCCATTATACATATATGCAATTTTACAGAAACTAGTACAAGAATGTGGCAAAAATAAACAAGAATATGGAGGCACAACAAGAGTGATTAACCAGCCCTGGATCACTTATCTAAAAATGGAGAGAGTAATATTCTGACTTACCTTAGAAACTCTGCACCCTAAAACTTAAACCATACAAACTTATTGAGGAACGACGAACTAAAATAAGTCATAAAAGTGTGATGGAAGGTGCCTGGGGCAGAGAGAGATTTACTGTTCTCCAGTGTTGTGTTAGAAGTAATACCGACGCCATTTTCGTTCTCCTAGCTGCCCAAATCAACGTGATGCCACCATCAATGTGGAGGAGAATGGGGTGTCCTCGGAAAGCCGGTTCTCAGTACAGATGTTCATGTTTGCCGGAAATTATGACCTAGTTTTCCTGCATTGTGAAGTTCACCTGTGTGACTCCAGTCGAGAACAGTGTGAACCAGTGAGTGTCTCTTTGGACTGGTTCTCAGTAGGGTTTAGAGATGGAGACACGGATGGAAACAAGGTTGGATAAACACATAGACAGAAGAAAGAAGGAAGAAAGAAATGGAGGAAGGAAGGAAGGGAGGGAGGGAGGAAGGGAGGGAGGAATGGAGGAGAGAAGGAAAAAAGTTGGTTGAATGGATGGATGAAAGCTTGACGAGCCGAGGAGACAGATGGGTGGACAGATGACTATAAGAGAGAGGAGAGAGTAAAGGAGAAAGACAGACAGATATTGAGCATCCCCGCTGCCTATTTATGAGCAATTCTTGTCTCTTAGCAAGGCAGATCAGCTTTCCTTGGCAAACATCTATTATGAAAAATTATGATGTTACAGGTTAAGCACCCTTGATTCACAATTTTCAAATCCAAAATATCCCAAAGTCTTAAAACTTTTCAGGGCCAACATGAAGCTTAAAAATTTCAGATTTTGGAATATTTTGGGTTGCAGATTCTCAGATTATAAATGGGTGGCTTGTAAAGACTGTGAGTATTGCAAATCTGAGAAACTCTCAAATGTTGAATATTTCCAGAACTCAGGCTTTTGATGAGGGTTGTGTGCGAGCCTGTCATAAGGCCTTTTCAGTCCCCCCTCTGCGTCAGGCACTGTACTAAAACTTCTACATCTTTGTCTAATTGAGCTCTCACAATGACTAAACGAAGCCTCACTATGCAGATAAAGAAACCGGGGCTCAGAGGAGTCCCTAACCCACAACTCCACACAGAGCTAGTGCACCCAAGGTGAGATGTTCCCCATCCGAGCTGTGATTCTGGTGCCCATACTTTCACTCCTAACGGGCACTGTTTTGTAAGGCTGGTATTCCTTGGGTGTTTATGGCCTGTCTACATGTTGCTCCCGTTATGCTTTGTTTTAATATTTAAAACCAGCCATGCAGAGCTGGGAAGGCCTGAGTGGTAAAATGCTTGCTGTGCGAGCATAAGAACCCAAGCGTGGGTCCCCAGAACCCATGTGGAAACTAGGATGATGGTGCGTGTCTGTAACCCAGGTCCCGGGGGTGCAGAGACAGGACGATTCTGGGGGCTCACTGGGTCAACAGCCTAACCAAAATGACAAGCTCTAGGTCACTGAGAGACCATGTATCAAAAAGTAAGGTGGACAGCAATATAGAAAGACACTTGATGTCAGTCCTTGGCCTTCTTACATGATTGCATGCATAAATGAATAAATGAATGTATGGATAACTAAAGAAAATGAGATATCAACTATTTGATTATAATAGACAGGTGAAGACGCTTGTCTCAATTACACAAGAAAGAGTAGAGATGAGATTCAAGCCCAAGTGTGTTAAGGCACGACTGGGAATTCTCCCAGTTGAAAGAGAGGACAGCACCAAAAAGAAGGCCATAGGGTGGGATAGCCAAGTGCTTAGGCCACAGGTCCACAGGTATCCGTGTCCATGGCAGTCTGCATGTAGGGGCCAGGTGTTGAAGTTTTGATTTAACAGGAGTTCCATGTCTCTACAGCCTTGCCGTACAAGTCGACTCCGCAGTAATGGACCTGCCATCAACTTAGCCCGAGTTCTAGATTTAGGACCCATTACCAAGAGAGGTAAGAGCACCCCGGCTGGCCGAGTGCTGACAACTGACTTTAGGTGCCTGGGCTCACCAGTGCCAGACACGCTGGGTTTTCTGCTTTCTCAGTCCACCCATCACTAACGAATTTCTCTTTCTATGATGGAAGTGTCTTGGCATTTATGGTGGTGCCTGTGTTAGAAACCACTCTTGCATTTATCAGCACTCTTGATCCTCCCACGGCGGTGTCCATTTATTTGTTAGAATTAAAGGCTCGGGGAGATTCACTTGAGATCACTTGCTTATGCACGGCAGGAGTGAGAACGAAAACAGATGCGTCTGACTTCACTGCCTTTCCCTAGAGCTTACACAGGGTCCCTTAGGGTGAACGTGCTTCCCAAAATTTAGCTATGGTCTTCTGGAGATAGGAGAGTAGGTAGGCAACCCCTCTCCAACTCTTCATCCATCTGTGCAAGTGTGTATCATACTGGCAGGGTTTTTATTGCCACCTGAATGGAGGATTCAAGAACCCCTCCTTCCAAAAAGAAAGAACTTTCTGCCTTGAAGAAATTAAGATGCAATCATGTTCATTCTAGTCAAATACTATTTCCCCACACTGTGTGCCGAGCAGCTTTATGTATTCATCAGCTCGGCTGCTCACAGCAGCCTCAGGCCAGCACTGTCCCCACCTCTACCTCTGGGATGAACAAGCTGAGCTACCCCATCAAGAAGGTCCTGTCCCTTTACTGAGCTCTCAACTTAGAGCCTTGTGTGGTGTCATAGGACAATTTGAGGAGCGTGCGGGGTGGGGGTGTGGATTATGGGCATGCACATTGGAAACAAGCGCACAGGGTCTGTTAGCTATTCATTGCTCTAGCTAGATAGTTGAGGGAATGACTTAAAGAAGGAGGGTTATAGTTTGGATCATGATTTCAGAGGTTTTGGTCCAAGGTGGCTTGCCTCCACATTTCTGGGCCTTTAGTCGGGCAGAATGTCACAGAAGAAGGATGAGGTAGAATAAAGTTGTTTAATTCATTGCAACCAGGAAATGGGGAAAGGAGAGAGAGGGAGGGGAGGAAGGAGGAAGAGAAAGAGAGGGGGGGTGAGTTTCATGGAGCTTTTACCTTTGCCCCCTTTTAATCCATCAAGGCTCCTGGGCTATAGAATGGTACTTCACTCATTCAGGGCAGTCTTTTATTCCTTTAGTTGATTTTCTCTGGAAAATCCCTCACAGACACCCCGAACTGTACTTAGCCACCTCCTAGGCACCTCTCAACCCTTTCTAGTTGACAACAGAAAGTAACCCATCACACCAGGGCTAGAATCCCAGCTCAGCTATTGTCTGAAACCCCAACTTAGCAAGTTCCTTGACATCACTGAGCCTCTGTCTTCCCACCAGACAAGTGGGAGATGAAGGTACTTTCTTCACAGATTGATGAGGAAAATTAGGTGGAAGCTGCATGCAATGTGCTTAGATATATGCCTGCCAGCTAGCAGAAGAAGCCTCCACAGTGAAGACTGCCTGTGGGGGTGGTGATCCGGTCCAGGAGGATTGGGAGCTGCAATGGCTCCAGAAATGCAGCCACCAGAACACGGCCAAGGAGACCCTAAAACCCTCACTTTCTTCTCTTGCCCACAGCTGCTCAGACTCTTCACACCTCCAGCGGGACTCCCAGCACGTCAGGTACACGGTCTATTTATGCTTTCCTCACAGCACTGCTAAGTGTCTTTCCTTCTGTCTTCCCAACCCCTGGACACCTATGTACCCTCTTCAGTGTGCTAGGCTCTGTGCTGGGGAATTGGTAAGTGAAACGAGGTCCAAGTGTGGTTCTATAATCTAGCAGAGAAGACCATTGCTTAACAGGGGGTGTTTACCAAGTGCAACTATGTGCCAGGCAGTGGTCCAGGAATGGATACTATGATGCTGATCAAGACTGGATAAGTGCCATCCCCTCATAAAGCTTATGTTCCGGGGTTAAAAAAATAGACAAAAAGTAATCTATTTAAGCAGTAAAAGTTGGGTGGTGTGATAGGAAGCTATAGGCATAAATAATAAAGTCTTAAAGTAGAGAGAAGTTTATTTCTCTAACACATAAGTGAAATCTATGTATAAGGAAAGTCTATGATCAAGCAACCAATCAAAGACTCAAGCTTCTTCCATCTTGCTCTTTCGGGTAAGGTCATAATTTTTATAGTCCAAGATAATATCCAAGCTTCAGGGCAGAGGAACTTGAAGGAAGTCAATGAGTGTTATAGAACACTCTGGCAGCTAACGCCTCCATCTATAGGTCCTTGCTTATTACTTAGCTATGTGGCCCACACCTGGCTGCAAAAGAACCTGGGAAACGAAATCTGTTTTCATGGCCACATGCCCAAACAATGTTTGATGGTTCAGTGATTCAAGCAGGAAGAGAACATGGATCAGAAGAACTGTTAGAGGAAATGATATTTGACCTGGAGAGAAAATTTCTCTAGGTTGGGAAGTATTAGGTGAATGGAACCTTACAGGCAAAGGTGCTGGCTAAATAGATGAGACAGGGTCAGAAGATGCTAAGTTACAAGCAGGTAAACAGAGTAGGCATGCATGAGACCTAATTCTAGCCATATCAGAGATAATCAAGAGAGTTTCACATGGCACAGTTATCTGAATGGGGTTTTGATGAATGACTTGGAATGTGTTTTGGATAGGATGGAAAACATTTTTCTAATCCACAAAAGACAGATATTAGTGAAGATAGACAGGAAAATGTTACTTTCATGTTGTGACTTCAACTTTGCAGCAGTCTACATATTTACCAAATAAGCATCTGGCAATTTCAACTGGTATTCAAAGAAGTAAGAGTCATTGTGTGAAGTGCACAGAGCACAGGGCAAAAAAAATGCCTTGAAGTCTCCTTCGTTTCTGTTACTCCTTTAGGTTAGCACAGAGATGGGACCAATGGCTCCCCAGTCTGCTGGTCTGTCTGTCTTCTCAGGTGGGCTGTGATGTTGGAGCCTTCTAGAGGAGGGGGATGGATCTGATGAGAGGGAGCAAGCTGCCATCAGAGGGCTCTGTGGTTCTAGGTTTGCCAGCAATTGGAATGACTTCCGGTGTTTCAGTATTAACTGATCATGCATCTATGTCTCATTGTAAAATCTCCCTGTCATACATTTGTGTTTCTGAAAATCTTTCCCCTCCAGACTCTCTAGGACATCACCAAGTTACTCTGAATTATTGGGGGTGGGGGATTCTATAATCTGGAAGTGGTACCAAAGGGGTTGACATGCTTATACAAGACAACGTCATGCACTATTCCCCCCCTTAACACTAAACATATAATAATGTGCAGAACACACACACACAAGCACACACACATGTATGCACATATTAGATATCAATGTCTAGTTTTTATAAACAAGCACTTACACAATGCTTCCTCTGTTCTAGGTACACATTTCATATTTTCTTTTATTATGGCCTTGGGTATTGAACCTAAGAACCACATTTGCCCTGCATGTAGGTTGCCACTGAACTATAGTTCCCAGTTCACAAATGCTGTAATAAATGCTTGATTTAAATTGATTTATTTAAACCCTGTGAAATCTGATATATCAATAGGTAACATTAAAAGTTACATTTTATGTATAAGGAGATTTGGGCGCAGAGAAGTGTAATGTCTTGCCCAGATCTATCCAGGTAGTTCCAGAGCTGAGATCCTAAGCTAAATAGTCAAGCCCCAGAGGTATTGCATTCTACTCTCATCTTCTCATCTCTTCATGATTAGTCGTGTGTGAGTGATACTAGAAGCTATAGCCAATAACCCCAAATCCTCTGTGTCTTGGTGCTAGCGGAAACAGTTCTGTTCTAGGAAGTCCTTAGAAACCCAGACTCCTTCTACTGTCTGGTAATTCCTGGTAACATCACTATGTTCCATGAGTCACATCTTGGATACTTGGCAAATAACAGGACATGCTGGAGGCTTTCATCACTAGCCCCACAAATGAAATTTATAGTTTCCATCCTTATTTCATTGACAAGATCTAATCATACGGTACAACCTTTCTGCAAAGAAGGCTGAGAAAACTGCCTTCCATGTGCTCAGAAGAAAATGGAAAGACAGATGTTGTCCCAAGCAAATCTAGGGCTATGCAGCCTTTCCATTCTTCTACAGCACTTGATAAGGAGGCCAGCTGGCACTGGCTGCTAAGTGTAAAAGCTCAACGTTTGACTCATGTCTCTTGTGTTTCAGAGTTCCTGTTGGCCTGGCCCATGTTCTTCCTGCCTGTCTTCCTGGCTTGGCTGTTCTGAGAGGCCAGCTGGGCATCTGGCCTTGAAGCTCATGTTCTTCCCTCTGGCAATGGCTCTTATCCATCCCTTAGTTGAGCTGGATCCCTCTGTGTCTCATGTGAACATACCTGGTTCAGCATTAGGATGGGTTTGGGGAAAAGGAAGAGCATTATCCTTTATGTTCCTCTTTTTCTAGTGCTCAGGACCTGCCAGCTTGTCCTATGCCAACTTCTTCACTCATTAGTGAGATTTAGAAAGTGCACTTAAATCTGCTAGGTGCCTCTTTGGTATTAATAATTAGTGGAGATGCAATCTATATTCATAACTCCTGGGTAGAGGTGTCCTGTTAGTGGGTGGGAAAGGGCAAGTCCAATGATTCTTTCTAAATCTTCTTGTTCTGACAGCTGATGAATTGAACACATTGACCCTTGCATTAATTCTATCTGATGTGTTTCCATTCTGGTCTAAACAGTTGCCATGGGAATATGTAATTGTGGGGAGGGGGGTTGAAGACTCTCAAAGGGGAGACTGGTACCACCATTCCTCTGTGCCCTCCATCACTACAATGGCACCTAGAACTACAAACATCTCAACATGTAAGGACCGTACACTGGAGGAACTGCTTTGTTTTGATGCAGAGCTGCCTTGAGGAACAGCACTTGCTGTTATCACTGTGGTGTGTTCACTCTGGAAGAGTAAGCAGAAGCCAGGCAGAAAATGACGCATTGACCCTGTTGTGGGGATCTAGCCACAAAGCCTGGAAGATAGGTGGTGTCCCTTCCTGAAGACGTGTAATGAATTATTGAAAGGCACCTTAACAAAGGCGTGACCAATGAAGGATGCTTCTTCTCCCCCCCCAGCTACACACAAAGCCTCTCCAACCTCTGGGAGAACAGCAGAAGCCAGAGTTAGAGCCTGAGTGCTAAAGCTGAGAGTTTGCTGAGAGTTTCCAGTGTACTGCCGTGTTCAGACAGGATGTGGTTTCAAGATGCAGAGACTCACTCCAAGTCAAGCAAAAGGAGAATGATAGAGGTTTATCAGATTCTAGCCTTACTAATTGTGATTTCTGGAGATTAGATTAAGTAAAGTTATGACAGTGGAGCAAGAAGATGTAGGGCAAGTAGTACGTCCTAATTGCTTACACACTAGGGGTCAGTTTAGGAGAAGCCATGAGACACCAGTTTGCCCATCTTTCCATCTGTCACACTTCCTGAAGCTACATAGCTGGTTACGCCTGCTTATCATTGTGTGTCTCCTGCATTTCGGTTGCACATCACTTCCTAGTTTATGGAACAGCAACAATGCTCTACCATCCTGCTGTCCCTCATTCACACTGCCTTAGGACACTCCAATTTGCCGTTTGGGTCAGGATTTTCCCAGCTCCTGCCAACTGAGACTGGGTAAGTGGGACCAACTAAGACTTAACAGCCTATGAGACTAACCTCATGGGCGGGTCTCAAATGGATGGAACTGTTTCTTCAGCATCCCACAGACCACTGTGACAGCAGCTTCTATCTCTCTGTGAGTTTCAAGGTCAATATATACTGCATTTCTAGGAACTGGCCTACCGCAGAGGCCTGGACACTGGTAACTTTCTCCATTCTTTATGATTCAGTTTCTCTATTTTGGTAGAATGAATGGTTTGGAGCCAGATCAAGCCTCTTAAATATTTTAAATAGTACAATTCTCCTGTTAAGTGTAATTGTATGTGAACCCCAATTGAAGAGGCAAAAGGAAGCAGGCTCTTGTAAGTGTTAGGTAGGAGACTACTTTTCCATCCGTGGTTCCCTTTTCATCAGGCCCTCACAGCAAGAAGAAGACAACACATGCAACAACCAAGAACAAAATGGGGCTTCCTGAGAGATACGAACTTGAGAATCTTCTTCCGAATAAGTAGACAGAATTCCACTCAACTAGAACCAAAGTTGGATGTATAAATGTCTGCTGTCTATCTGCCTATTGATATCTGTGTATAGCTATCATCTATCTAGCCCTCCACCTCATCAATTATCAACTTATCTATCCAACTATGTGCCATATAACTAACGAGGTAACTAGTTACACCCCCTGTTATTCTTTATTTACAAATGAGTGTGCTATCTGAGCAATAAGTCTCTAACAAGCCAATCCACTTTGTTCATTTGGTCAATATAAATGTACTGAGTAACTGCTAAATCTCGGGCCCATGCTCAAGATAAGATAATACATGAGGCACAATCCTTTCCCTCAGATGGTCCTGTTTTTAAGAGTACCACACTCAAATACATATATACTTGTCCTTGGTTTTCCAGTCCTGTGCACCTCAATGCACATTCATATTAACATAAAACATTTAATAGCTATACATACTAATGCATATCTATTAACCTTAGTAGGTTGTCAAGGTCATGTACCCAAAGTCATATCTTCATGTACAAAAAGCCACACTTAAACCTTCCAAATCAGCCACTTACATATTTATTACTAGCACGAATAACCTTGCAGTGATCAATAATTTTAACATACACGGTGGGCATCCTAACCTCACATTAAATACCGAAGGTAGGTACAATTATTCTCCCCAATTTGAAAACGAGCAAACCATCTTTGTGGTGGGGCTACTATAGATTTTAAATGCTGAGGTCAGGGCTTACTCCCAGGTAGGCAGTTTTTGGAGCACATGATCTTAAAGCCTGTGTTCTACACACACAATAACACAGCTTCATATGTCCCATGTGTAAAAATGTTCCACCATAGATGTATGTGCTGGTAGAACAGTGTGTGTACTCACTGACACATGTGAACAGTTTATGAGTTAGCAAACAGAAGCATGCATACCAGTGTTAATATTCAATGCTAACATGTATATTGTCATATGTGTGGGGCTCGTGGACTCTACCTTCAACCCCCCGAAACCTCAAACTTGAGATTCACAATCTCATCCTGAGAACAGAGGGTGTGGGACAAAGCTCTCTCTGTGTGTTTCCATGCCCACTTCAGGAGCACGTGACACACCCCAATGTGGTTATAGGTAGTCAGTCACTTTGTCGCCTGTTCTTTCCCCATTGCCAGCATCCTGGTCCCAGCCAATGACATGCATTCATCCTTAAAACCCCTCCCAAAGTTCATAACTTTCCTGTTTCACATGAAATAAGACACACACACACACACACACACACACACACACACACATTTTCAAGGCACAGGACCAAAATTATGAATTATTCCTAGTTCTCACAAGGCAGGCAGGACTCCAACCATATCTTTTTCCATTAACTTTTTCTTTCTCCTCTGCACCAAGTGCTGCCCCTCAAGGCACTGAACATGTCCAGTCCAGGATGGCACAGATAATAATGTGTTCTGGGTCCCACATCTGGAAGCTCTGTAGTAGAAGGATGATGGGGAGAATGAGGAGAAAGCTGACTCAGATTCACAAAACTTGGCTCAGTTCTGTTGAAGCTTCTGAAGAAGCTGGTGGAAGATGCCAGGAGCACAGGGCAGTCTTATTCTCTAGGGGCTCAGACTCTCTCCTCAGCAAAGCAGGCATGCAGAGTAGAGGCAGCCAAAGCAAAGCAAAGCAAAACCGAGGCAGACTTGTTCATCTTGGAGAGGAGGAAAGTTCTCTGTCCCAGGGAGCCTGGTCCTTTCATTCTGTAGATGGGAACTGAGGTTCGGAAGAGAAGTGGTGTGCCCATTCTTTATCCCTTACAAAATGCGTGTGACAAGGTAGACATAGAAGAGGCATGAACAGTGATATAGTTAGTGCCTTAGAGGAGATGTGGAATCAGGGCCTCAGAGCACCAGTTGCACTCATCTGAGACAAAATCAGGGAAGAGGGGATGGGGAGAATGTGAGAACTGGATAAAAAGGAAGGCTGTGCTCCTTTTTATAATTGAGTTAAAGAGGGCTTGGAGTTCAAACGGAAATAATAGTTATTGGTGGTGGTGGCGGGCACAATCAAGAGAAACACAAGGGTGGTTATTTATTGGCAAAATTGGGGAGGGAACAAACTTATTAAGAGTTTGGAAAAAGGCCCGCCACACCACGTGGCTTGGGCAGGTGGAGGACACACAGGCTCTCCGGCTGGGTGGCCCACTCACACTGGGAGCCGCTGTGATGTTCAAGTATCTGGAAGAAAGATGGAACAGAACAGTTTGAGCACCATGAAGAGAGGTGAAACCAGAGACACGAGAGTGGAGAGAAATAGCTTGTGAGGAGCCGGTATTGCCATGTGAGGCCATGCTGAAGTCCCAGCTTCTGCCGCCCCCTGAGGGCCATGTACAGATCCATTGCCATGCAGCAGCATCGGTCTGTCCACTAAAGGCCGTGTAGACATCTCTGGTCCGGGTTGATCTGGGACCATGCAGATGTCCAAGGCTATGCAGGGGCCTGGATCTGGGAATGGGTGGCAGCTGAGCTGGCCAGCCCACCAGCTCTCCCTCACCTTGCCACACCAGGGCGAACTCTCCAGCACTGCCCCCAGCTAGCTCAACTAGTTAGGCAGCCAGTAAAACACAGGGTCACAGGCAGCTTTCCCACTCTCATGTCCTCAGGGTTGGCTCACCCACACCCATGCCACCAGAACCAGCTCGACTGTGCTGTCCAGTCCAGGTGCCGGGCAGCTCTCCTGAGTGCTGCAGCCAGTGAGGGTCTGGGACAGCTCCCCCGTTTTCACACCCTTAGAGCTTGCTCACTCGTGCCTTGGCCATCAGGGCCAGCTCTACTACCTTGCCCAGGCAAGGTGCAGGGCCCATTCGCTGTTAAGGTTCATGGCCAGCTTTCTCGCTCTCATCACCCCAGGGCCAGATCTCCTGACTGAAGCAAGTGGCAAAGGGAAGGGGAAAGAGGGCGTCACCTCTCCGCCCATGCAACCTCATGACAGATGAGTGGTGGTCCCTGCTCATGCCCTAGGGACCAGCTCCCCATGTCCCCTCCCCCCACGGTCAGCTCTACTGTGCTGCCCAGGCAAGGTCCAGGCCCCTACTCTCCCAAATGTTGTTGTCAATGAGGGGTGGAGCCTACCCCAAACATCTACCTCATCTATGAACTGCTGGAACATGTGAAAGAGCTGGTCCTGCAGAAGTAAAGCTTCAGGACCTCCATAACACAGGGCAACAACAGGATATCTGAGAGGAGTCTCAGTGAGGATCCAGTGTCGATAGAGTACAGAATCCAAAGGCCTTGTACCAGACCAACAAATTATTGCAACGACCATTTGCAAGTAAAGATGCATGGACAAAAGGGTATACTATGTGATGTACTGTGACACACTGCAGCTTCTACAAGATGTTTTCTATACTTTCTTTCTTTTTTGTTTGTTTGTTTTATTATTTTGAGGGTGATGCAAGGGCACAGGCAGATATGAAGGGATGGAGAGATGGGAGGGACTGGGGTACATGTTGTGAAACTCACAAAAAATTAATAAAAGGTTTGAAAAACAGAGTTTGGAAAACGTAAGTTTGGTCATAGAACTTAATGCATGCAGCAACCAATGAGCAAGCAAATCTACAGTGGTGCCTTTAGGTTCACAGGTATCAGAAAAGACATATGGAGGCTTGGAATGAGGCTCAGGGGTAGAGTGCTTGTTGAGAATGCTTGAGGCAATGTATTTGATTTTTAAAATGCTGGGAACCAGAAGGGGAACCTAAAAGGATCTGGAGGGGACAGGAGACCACACACAAGGAGACCAACAAAGCTGAAAAAAAAAAGCAGGGCCCAGGGAGTGACTACAGATGCATCAGCCAAGGACCATGCATGGAGAGGACCTAGACCCCTGCTCAGATGTAGCCCATAGACAGTTCAGTCTCCATGTGGGTTCCCTAGTAAGAGGAGAAGAGACGGTCTCTGACATGAACTCGGTTGCCTTCTCCCTGGTGGGGAGACCTAGCTAATCCACAGAGGAAGAGGATCCAGGCAGTCCTGACGAGACCTGATAGACTAGGGTCAGACAGTAGGGGAGGAGGGCTTCCCTTATCAGTGGACTAGGGAAGAAGAATGGCGGAGGAAAAGGGAGGGAGGGGGTTGGACTAGGAGGAGATGAGAGAAGGTACTACAACTGTGATACAAAGTGAATTAATTGTAAATAATGATGATGATGATGATGATGATGATGATGATGATGATGAAAAAAATGTTGGAAGCCAAGTGACATACCAGACTTTGGGAGCTCCAGCCTAGAAGCAAAAACCAGCTTTGTTTTCATAAATTGTCTTATATATTGACTGCATTGTCAAGGGTTAGATAGGCTTGTTTGAATAATTTCTAAATTGTCTAAATTGGGTAGAGTGAGAAGAGCTAATTTTAAGGGACTGGACCCTTGCCAGGCTATCCATACAAGTACTCTCCTCCCAATGTGTAAAAAGAAAGTAGGTGCAACTAGAAAGTTGGCAGAGACAAAAAAAAGACAAAGGCTGTGATGTTACTTTGCAATGCATCATGGAGAGGATAATGGTAGCATCATCCCTGTCAATCATCATAACTATTGTTATTCTCATCAGAATGACTAATAGCAGCTTCTCACAACTCTTTACTTACTCTATCACCGCTTATGTGTAAAACCAAAAGGCATCCTTGAAAATCATGTTTTCTAAGTCAGAAAGAAATCAAAGTCGGCGTACAACAGAGAACTATCTGCATACCCATGTTTGTCGCTGTCCTGTGCACCATGAGCTAAACTATAGAGAATCAGCCCATGCGTCAATCAACAGTTGGCTGGATGAAGGCGATGTGGTGTGTGCATACACAATGGAGTTTTACTGAGACACAAAGAATAAAGTTGTGCTATTTTCATGAAAAAGGATATCACTGGAGACCATCATGTTAAACAAAATAAGCCAGGGTCAGAAAAAAAATAATCATATATTTTCTCTCACATATGGACCGGTAAATGATTTATATATGTGACATAAAAATAGAATCAAAACTTTGCTGGAAAGGACATAGGCCTAGCAAGAGGGAAGCTCAAATGAAGAAGCCTTTTTGAGCCCATCATTACATACACTCAGTATCATTGCATATGTTGAATATCTGTGATTAGCACATCATTATGTACACTGAATGCATGCTGTTGTGGTTTGGGATTCATTTCTGTTGCTGTTATAAAACATCCCAACAGAAGCATCTTTAAGAGGAAAAAGTATTTCTTTGGCTGCAGTTCCAGATCACAGCCCGTGGGGAAGTCAAGGCAGGAACTTGAAGCTACCGATGACATCACATTCATAGTCAAGCACAGAAAGAAATGAATGTATGCACACTTGTCGGTTTTCAACTCACTCTCTGTTACTCTCTACACTTGCACAGTTCAGGATTCCCTGCCTATGGATTAGTGGTACCCAGAGTGGGTTGGGCTTTCCCACAGTAGCTAGTATAATTGCAACAGTCCCCCTCCCCTACCCCAGACATGACAAAAGACCAACCTGATCCTGACAATCCTTCAGTGCAACGTTCTTCCCAGGCAATTACGGATTTTATTGGCAATCAGCGATAACCATTGCATATGACAGTTGAACTCCCTCTCTCCTCAAACTGGGTCAAAACCAGAAGGCTCTAGATGGTACATTGGACCTGTTTATAGAAGACAAAAGGTGGGCTAATCACTGGTTCAGAATGCTCTTCAAGTGGTGCCTTGTGGGCACATCTTACCTTTTATAAGACATGGTGTTAGACAACAAAGGAAGTTCTGAATACTCCACACTGAAACCCTGCTCAGAATGGTTTTCCTCTTACTAAAAGTAATTACTGTTACCTCCGTCCCTGAAAAGAATTTTAGTCTTTTCATTAATAGGTGAATGTTTCTTACAAAAGCATTGCATCTGATTATTGCACTTTGAATTTTAAACATTACATTTTCCATCCTTTAACACATGCGATATAGCCTGTGAATGCTTAGTATGTAATGTAAAAACAAGCCTGTCAGATGCTTTATATTTATTGACTGAGTCTTTATCTTAGTCCTTGGACATGGGGGCATTATTCCGTTTTTATAGAGGAAGAAATCAGGACACAGAGAAGCTTAAGGAACATCCCCAATGTCATACAGATATCATCATATACCTACCACTTATTTGGTGCCTGTAATTGTGCCAGTACATCCAAGGTCACACTTTGCAGCTGAGACACGGGTTCAAGAACATTGTCACTTGTTCAAGGTGGCGCAGCTCAGAGGAGACCAACTGTAAAGACACTGCTCGGCCGATCTTCCTGGACACATTACCTCCTTGAATGACCTTTGTTGATCCGTGATACCAAAACCCTGCCTCAGCATTTTGTCAAGTTCTCTGTGTGTATACATATGTACAGATACAGGCACATACATGTATGCATGCGTGTTACAAGCATAGGCATGTAGGTACACGTGTGTGCTTTCAGTCACTATTTCTAGCAAGGACGAAGACTATTAAAACCATTCTTCCTGGGGTATCTTTAAATCCCGTCATCCTCAACAGGAACTCAGAAGAGTCATTGGACTTGGAAGACCCAAAAGAATGTCACTGATGAGTTAATCCAACTTCCTCTCCTGTCCCCAAGGAGACTGATAACCCCATGTGCAATGAGGCTGGAACAAAGCGATTCATGCTCAGTCTGACTTCCACTAATGTAAGAATTTGAACATACCACTCGCCTTCCCTGGAGTCAACCGTAAATGAAGATGCTCTACAAGCTGACTCTGCCGTTGACAAGCTGTGCGTTTCAAACCTCCCTCTCCAGAACAGGTCCAGGGCTGTCCAAAGACAAAGCCCTTCTAGTAACCTTTGCCTCAGAACCATCCATTTCGATCAGAACCTAGAAGCATACCCTTCCAGTCCTGAAAAGCCCAGGCAGAAAGGAGGCTCAAGGTCAGAGATGAACAGAAAGAGGATTTGACCTTCCTTGGTTCTTTCAGGCCCTAATTGAGGAACCCAGTGAGGCAGCTCATTGGTGATTGCTTCCTCTCTCCTTGGGTTCACAGGGAAACCTTTTGCCCTGTCATCCTCTCCTGTCCAGTTGAGGCTTATCAGGTAGAAGATAAGCACTTAGGATCTTATCTTCAAATCAGCCATGTCTGTGTTATTCCTGCTAGGGTGAGGCAGGCATGGCTGTGATGAAAAATGTGAGGTCAGTTTACAGTTACATAATAACCTTTGCTGTATTTTATTGGCAGAAAATGTATATCTCCTGCCTATTTCTCTCTGTGGATTGATACAATGTAACACAGTGAGCACTTCCATATCACTGACACTCACTTTCTGAAATAAGTCAGATGCAATGATGCTCGTCTGTAACCCTAGTCAATCTGGGCTACACAGCAAACCCCCTGTCTCACAGAAAATAAAATAGATACTACCTAGGAGCCATCCCTTACACCTCCCTTATTTACACCTCCTCAGGCTAACCATTTTTCTCCTGCTATAGTTGTGTCTATTTTTGAAGTTTCTACAAAAGAAATCACACAATAGGGATCTCTGAGCCAAGGTTTTTATGTTCAAAGTTGCCTTTGTAAGTTTGGTGCTGTTTGTTGTGTTTAATTACACTTTGATCATTCTAATTGCTGACATCCTTCTATTGGGAGAACAGAGCTCGCTCTACTGATGCTTATTGATCTGTCCTACGGTTGATGGGAATGTATGTTGTTTCCAGGTTTCAGCTACAGGGACTCGTCAGACCCATTCATGCTGTGGTGTGAATATTCAGCTTTAGCTCTCTTGCCAAGCCATTTCCCGAATTGTTTGCTAGATATGATGACCTGAACAACCCAAGATTCCTCAGCATCCCATAATAACTGCAGACTTCATGCCCTTTGTTTCCTTGGGTCCTCACATGAACAAGTCATCATTCTGTAGCCTCATGTAGACACGACCTCTCCGGCGGGCCCAAGGATCTTTATGCACACCATTTCACACACAGCAACTAATCTGGGAATCCTTTATCCCAATCAAGTGTTGGCTTACACTGCTTTGATGCAATGGTCTTAAGTCTCTCTAAATTCTCAGTCAGTTTCCCTAACTCTGATGTGTGGTTCTACAGCTCTCCACAGGAAGGGGGCAGCTGGTAAGGGCCTGGCAACAGAGACCTGAGAGCGGAGATCTGAGTTGCCCCTGCTTTCTACCGAATGGTCGATAGAGGGCACTGTGAGCACACCTCCTCAGCAAGAGGCCCGCCTTGGTATCAGTTTTACAACAGCTAATGCCAGAAGGGATTTGCAAATCTAGTTCCAAACCTTCATTTTACAGGTGAGCAATCAGATACCCAGACAGGAGACATGACTTGCCCAAGGTCATACGGCTGCTTGCGGGGGAGTGGCGGCGACTCTTAGCCCCTTGGCCTTCTTCGCTCTGAGGAGGAGTTGCCAAGCATCCAGTGAAACAGCTGCCCTGGAGCTGCAGCCTTGAGACTGCCACAGTCCGTTTCCAAGCCCCCAGTGCCGAAGTGTTTTCCTGTTCCTCCTAGTCCAACAGGGAAAGGCGTTAGATGCTGGGGGCAGGACAGAACATGCGCTGCCTTTTTCATTCCACGATCGTTGAGAAAGCATTTCCTTTTTTGATTATTGGGAACATCCTAGGTCCCAGTACTGTGCTGTATGGAATGGTTTGGGGACTTGCTTACTTCTCTCCTGAGAATCCTCTGGCTTCCACATTCACAGACCTCTTATGAGTTCCAGTCTACCCCCATCGCCCATTTTACAGCCCCCACAGCTCTGAACTTGTTTTTATATTCCCTCTTAGAAGTGACCTGTTTCAATGCCCATCTTTCAAGTCAGCTCCAAATTCTATCAGACAAGGATCCCAGTTAGACAGGCCTAAGTTCAAAACCCAACTCACTGTGTGCTTACCAGCAACATGGCCTCAAATCATTCCCAGAAGCCACCTTTCCTCCATTTGTAAATTGAGGAGCTATGCGAAGCCCAAGCTCACCATTGCTTTGTCTCTGGATAATTAATCCAAAAGGGAAGGATGCCTTCCATCTGTTGGAGGAAGAGTCAAGATGCCTTGAGGAGAGCTTCAGATGGGGCCCTGTGATGCTGTCTATACTTGGCATGAGTAAGGTGCCAGGTTCAATTCCCAGCATTCCTCTGCCAGATGATCTGAAGTGTTGAGAGCGGTCCAAGGAAAACATTTTGACATTCTACTGTGAATTCATGTCTGGGCACATGGTTTTCTAGACACAAATGGAATCAAGAGAAAGGATAAAATGGGAAGACTTGATTCTACGAGATCAGTTCCAGTACCCACATTGTTAACCGTTACCTCCGTTTTACTTTAACTGGGTATGTTCCCTCCAGTTCTCTGCTCTGTTACAATAGACAAGCCATTGAACTTGGCCTTCAGCTACCTTAATCCTAGGATACCTCAAGCTCAGCATTATCCACTGTGTTAGAGCTGAAGTAGCCAAGCCTCAAAGAGGTTGCACTACTTTCTCATAGCTGGATGGAGTTTGGAGAAAGCCTGGTTCCAAATCCCTAGCTATTCTACTATAATTTTTTTTCATGTCTAAAACATGAAAAAAGGATCCTTCTCTCTCTGAAAGTCCCTAAAACACAAATGAAAAATTACCAATGTTCTGTCAAGGAATCTTCAAACTCAAGCAGGGGAACCCTGGACAGCAGGGTCACAGGAGAGCTCCATCCATTCCGGATGTGTCTGTGTGTCTACTTTCTGGTATCTTCTTGAGAGTTTTTCTGTCCCCAAGCTAAACCCCGAGGCTGTCATTTCCATATACTCCTCTTCCTCTCAAACAAGATCCTCATGCCCCAGATGTCCTCATCCTTGGCAGCCAGAGTGATGAATGACTTGTTAGCTTTTTGATTCCCATCAGCACCCGGCAAGCAGATCACTATAGGTAAGTCCTTTTCATACCTCTTAAAATTCACTGCTCTTGTGTTCTGCACTGAACTGAGGCGAGGTCTATGTGTCTCCCTACCCCTGTAGGTTGTAAACCCTCACAGAGGGTGAAACCATCTGATTCTACTCAGGCATCTAGGATAGAGTCTGGCACTTAAAGAGACTATATAAATGCTTGATGAAAGGATGATTAGATTGAAGGGTGACTGGATGGGTGGGAAGGTACATAGTTAAACAGATAGATGAGCATATAGATGTATGTGTAGGCAGATGAGAGATAGGTGGTAGTCTAGTCACTTTGCTGTTGGAAACACCATGACCAAAATCAACTTGATTTTGACCAAAATAAACCCTAGGAAAGGGTTTATTTCATCTTACACCTTACAGTCTGTCATTGAAGGAAGCCAAAGCAGGAACTCCAGGAAGAAGCTTGAAGCAGAATCTATGAAAGAAGGATGCTTACTAGCTTGCTACCTCTGGGTGTCTTAGCTTGCTTTCTTGTGCAGCCTGGATGCTACTGCCTAGTTCTGAGCCCCATATCAATCACCTATCAAGACAGTTTCCCACAGACATGTTCACAGGTCAATAATGGAGGCAATTCTTCAACTGAGGTTCCCTCCTTTCAGGGGAGTCTATTTTGTGTTAAGCTGATAAGAAAAACTAACAAGCATAATTTGATAGATAGATTCATGGACAATTAAATGGACATCTGGATGAGCTGGGTGGACTATGTAGAGAGCTGGATAAAGAACATATAGGTAGGTAGGTAGTTGTATGGATGGATGAGCAAATAGATGGATATATGAAGGGTTTGGGGGGTTGATGGACAGATGAGTAGATATATGAATAGGTGGATTAGGGGTGAATGAAAAAATAGGTGAATGTGTGGATACGTGGGTGAAGAATAATAGAGTACGTGGATAAAGAATGGATGGGTGGATAACTGAAAGGAGACATGGTTGGATGAACGGAAGGATAGATGACAAGCGTGTGGACTCCTGAGAGGATAAATGGATAGGTAAGTGGATATGCCAGAAGACTGTCTGAAGAGTCGTATCATCATGTCAGCTATGCACCATTTCTGCTAATGCCTCCCCATCATTTTTAGAATAAAATCCAAGTTCCTTCCCCAAACAAAGCCTCTGTGGCCTGGAAAGCTGCGGCATCTTTTGAGTATATCAGCCTTAACCCAGGCCAACTTCCTTCTTACTAATGGTCTTTAAGCACGTGAGTCATCTTTCATTTCCTAGAATGAATCCAACTCTCCCCTGCCTCAGGACCTGTCTAAGTCTCCTGTTTTCCATCTAGGGTGCAATTCCTCTGAATTTAGTGTACTCATTTTTCCTTAATTTAGTTTCAAAAGAAATAAATTTTAGGGGGAAGCCTCTTCCCTCAACTTCCATCTGAATTGGTCCTTCTCATTTTCTCCATAGTCTATCTGTATCTCATCCACACTCATTATGGCTCTTGTTTGAACATTTGCAATGTTATTTGTTAGTGGTTGTCTTCTTGGTTAATCTATAAGCTTCAAGATGGCAGGAGAGCAGGACCATGTCCGTCTTGCTTATCAGTGTATCCTTGATACTTAGGAGATACATTATGCTCACATTTTGGCAGGTGGCTGAATAAATGAATGAACAAAAAGGGTATGTTCTGACATCATCAAGGTGCTACAAAATAGCTGGAAACATCTTGAGTACTGCACATACCACAGCTAGTCCTCTCCCCCTGTTAATGAGCATCATCAATGAATACCTTCAAGTACAGAATCATGAAGCCTGATAATCTGCTAGTTGATTATGATCACTCTGAACAATACATTCAATTCATTTTGTTTTTTGGAGAAGGAACATTTGAAAGTAGAAGGTTCCTAGGTAAAAGAGACAACTGATTAATTGATCAAGTACCTCTCTCTTTCTCATTCTGTGTGTGTGTGTGTGTGTTTGTTTGTTTGTTTTTGTTTTGTTTCTCTGTGTGCTCCCGGCTGTCCTGGAACCCACTCTGTAGACCAGGCTGGCCTCTAACTCACAAGATACACCTGCCTCTGCTTCCGGAGTGCTGGAATTAAAGGCGTGTTTTACCACTGCTGGCTACCAATCTCTTCTTTATCCTCAAAAGCAGAACCCATATTTTGTTGTTAGTGGTGATAGGTCCAGATTTTAAAAAATAAACTAACAGGAGCTAGAGAGATGGCTCAATGGTTAAGAGTACCTCATGCTTTTTTAGAGTACCCAAGTTCAGTTCCCTAGGTTTAGGATCTCACAATCATCTAGAACTCAGATTCAAGGACATGATGCCCATGAGCATGTCAGGCATTAACAGAAAAATAAAATCCTTTAAACATTAAAACAAAGAAAACATAAATTAACAAAGCCCATTCCCTCACCTTTTGCAGGGAGGGTTGAGTGTGTGACTAAGCTCTGACCACAGCAGGATTGTCTAACGCAGCTCCTGGACTGTCTCCTTCAGAAATGCTCTGACTTTGGGAGCAGACTCTTTGCATCCCTTCCCTTCCTTCATGCTTCTGGAATTCAAGCGTGAGCACAAAAGCTGTGGGGGCCCCCGATGCACTGGATGACAGAAGCCAACGGTGGGTGTCAGAGAGAGTAGGATGTTGTTTTCAGAGTCTGGAATACTGGTGACATTAGAAAACTACTATAACGTCTGCATCACCCACCTTTGTGTCACCCTATCTGCATTTCATGCCACCCTCCTAAAAAAAAAACTATTTTCAACAAGCCGATGTCATTTGGATTTTCTATTATGTGCAGCCAACTTGACCTACATCTGCTGTCGTCACTAAGAGTTTGGGTGGCACAGGTGGGGTTTGAAAAGGAGTCCTATAGGCTCAGTGCATGTAAGCAGCCTATTCATCCGCAGCCGTCTTTGCCTTTTCTGCTTTCCACCTTAATGACTCCCTTGCTACCTTTGTTTGAAAAGACAGACATACATATATACCATACATAACATACATACACAGAGGGAGACATATGTACATACAGAAGGACAGAGAGAGAGGAAGAGAGACACTTTGCTACAACCTTACAACTTTTTGCCATGTGATCTGTAAATCTGAGTCTTAGCACTGACTTCATGGAGTTGTCATGGAGATTAAATGAGTTAGTGCTTCCAAAACACCTAACACAGAGCATCCTTCTGGATTCACATGAGCATCATCAAGAACTTTATAAACCATACTAATGGCTGGGCCACACCAGACCAAGTAAGCAAGAATCTCCAGGGATGTAGCCCAGCACTCATATCAAGATAGATCAAAGAGAAATCTCTGCAGGTCTTTCTAATGTGCAGCTAGGATAGACAGCCTCTGACTTAAAGTCACAGTAGGGACTCTTTCTCTCTCTCTCTCTCTCTTCCAGATATATCTTTTCTCTTACATGATATGCCTGTCCCAACAACTGTCCCTCTAAGTCTTTGCAAGAGTCTTGGTAATTTCACAAAGTCCTTTCTCAGTTCTTTCTAACAGAACTGACCACTTCCTCCTCTGGGTCTAAGTGTCACTGAGCAGATAATATCACCTGACTTCATGCCTGTCTCCTATCGCCTACATGTCACATGCCATCTGTGACCTGCCCATCCACCACCACCTTCTTTGAGGATGTTTCTGATTCTGTCTTCACCTTGGATGGAAGGAGGGAGAAAAAGGAAGAAGGGAGGGGAGGAGAGATTCACACTTTATAGTTTTCAAGAGCAAGGAAAGCTGTATAATTTATCACTACAGATTCTAATCCCTGAAGAGAATTAGACATACGGTAATAATTTAATTAACTGACCATCAAGACAGGGTGTGATACACATTGACCCACTATGTGCCAGGCATACTACCACTGTCCTAAGATAAGAAACTATAGATATCAAATCCAAGAGCTCCAGTAGTTCTCCTCTTGTGATAAAAAAAGAAAAAATGCTTTAGGAACACCACCCAACTACCTCCAGCAAGCCATTACCCTTTCTGAGAACCCTTCCTTTGCCTGTAATTGGAGATGTCTGTGTGGCAACATCATGGGACTGAATTATGCACATGAGACACCAGTTCCTAGCTCACGAGAGCTACTATTAGCATCTTATTTTGCCCGCCCTATAACCTAGTAAAGTGCATACTATTTCTGTATTTTTCATTTTAACAGAATAATCTGTTCCCAGAAATCTTTGCTTGCAGAATAATACAAAAGCTAGTAAATGGCAGCTCAAAGAGTAGCATCCAGGTCTATGTGACTTTAGGATATGAGATCCTCCCTCTCCAGTTTCTTTAAGGTTAAGTAAGCCCAGTGACATATTGCCCTTTCCTCAAGGAGACTTTGGCCTGAGGTCAAGGACTTACTGTAAGGAAGGGAAAGACCCTAACTTGAATAGCTAGGCTCGAAGGAGACTCCACCCTCCCCCATCCCAGGAATCTCTGCGGGTATCCTGGAGACAGCCAGTATGCTGCTGCCATGCAGGCCTAGGGCCTCCCAGCCTGGAAGAGTGGTGACTGGCAGAGGGTAGGAAGAAGCGAGCAGTGGGGGGTCTCAGCAAGCACAGGGAAATGACTAAAGGGCAGGGAAGTGCAGGCGGGAGCCGTGAGCACAGACAGCTGTAAGGAGCAGAAGGACAGGCATCTGAGATGGTGGGGAGCAGGAAGCCAGGGGGTCAAGAGAGTCCAGTGGTGCCCAGCTGATCTCTCCCCATGTGGAAGAGCTGTTGCTATGACAACATCAAGAGGCAGATCAATGCTTGGCTTTGGATGGAGTGCTCAGTCATTGCCAACTCCCTCCCCTCTTCTCTCCCAGAAGTGGGGAGTGTGAGCATGGGGGAGGGGAAAACCACTATTCCCAGAGCCCTCTGGAGTCACAAGGTGGGTCTCTGCAGCCCCTAGCTAAGGCACTACACACCTGCTCTCCAGAGTCAGGAGGAGACAGGATCTTTCTGCCTCCTGGCCCTTTGGCTTGAGTGAGATGGGATGGAGAACAGTTCTCCAGACTCTTCAGAGCTGAGGGACCTCCTGGCTGCTCTCATCGGGGCTGGAGGTCACAGGAGCCAGGTATCGCCTCCATTCTTTCCCTTTTAGCAAAAATTTAAATTTATTCTCTCATATATTACATCTTAAACACAGTTTCCCCTCCCTCCTCTTCCCCCCCTCCCATCTCCACTCCCTTTCCTCCTTCCCCTCAGAAAAGGGCAGGTCCTGGTTTACAAATGAGGGATCCTAGGGTGGAAAACCAAATGAGCCACCCAAGATCACTTGCTCTCCAAGTTGTGCCAAGTAATGGAACAGGAATGCAATGGTGGGCATTTCATTTTCCAGTCCTGGGGTGTCTTCTCTTAAATATCTTTCTTAGTTTTTTTGATAATCTTATAAATTGTATTTTGAACATCTCATTTTCATCCTCTTCTTCATCCTCTCCCAGATCCACCCTCATTTGACACCCATTTTACACTCTCCTAACCTAACCTTGTGTCACTTATTTTTTTTAACCCAGAGTCCAATCAGTGCTGCCTAATGTATTTTCAGGTGGGTTAGACCTACCAGGGCCTGTACTCTTCAAGAAAACTACCCCACCCTCTTCTTGAAGCTCTTAATTACCAGAGATCCTCAGCTAGGAATGGGACCTCGTGCCCACCTGACCCCCTGCCTCACTCCAGGCTGAGACTTCCTCTTCCTTGAGCTTGCTCAGACCTTGTGCATGAGGTCAAAACCACTGTGAGTTCATATGTGCAGCTGTCCTGTTGCATCTAGAAAACCCTGTTTCCTTGTAGCCATCCCCTGTCTCTGGCTCTTATAGGCTTCGGGAACAATCTCAGAGCCTTGGGAGGAGGGGTGTGTGATAGAGCTTGTCTGCAGGGAAGGCAGCACCGGAGGACAGTCATTCCTGGAGGTTGGCTCTACCTTTGTAACCTCAGGCAGGAAGCTTCACCTTCCCAAGTCTGCTTCTTCATCTGTAAACTGGGGATTACATGTGATAATGTATAGAAGACATCCTCCCAATGTCAGGTATCGGGAAACACACATTTTGGAGAGCCTGACTGACTGCCCTTGCCATGTGGCCGTGGTGATTATCTTTAACTCATCAACTGGACACAATCTAGAGCCCCATGGGAGAAGGGTCTCTGAGAACATCTGTGAGGGATTGTCTTAATTATGTTAACCGATGTGGGGAGATCTGGTCACTGTGGGTGGCATCATTCCCTAAGCAGGGGATCCTGAACTGTACAGGAACAGGAACTGAGGAGCAGCATGCATGCATTTACCTGCCCCCTTTTCTGAGCATGGGCTTAAGGTAACCAGTTGCTTCAAGTTTCTGCTCTTTGCTCTGGTGGACTGTAATCTGGAACTGTAAGCCAAAATAAACCCTTTCTCCACTAAAGCAACTTTTGTTAGACTACTTTATCACAGTAACAGAAAATGGCACTAAAACGTTAATCCTGGATAAGCCGCAGCCTCTCTGGGCTTTAAAGCTTTGGAATTACTAGGGAAACACATGAGCCTCCCATCTGGAGATCCCTACTTGGTTGGCTGGGAGGAAGTCTGCACATCTGTTTTCTTTTCGGCCCATTAGATACACTGGATATACATGCAGAGTCAAGATGACATGAGTGGTCCTCAGAGATCCTGAACTTGCAGTGTCAGCATCATCTGGGGATTTTCTAGAAATTATACATCTTGGAGTAACCAGAAAAAAAAACAGATCTGTGTATTTAGTATGTACTCAAAATTTTGGGATCTTATTCAACCCTCAGTTCAATTGCTTTTTAGGTCATAGGCATTGAAGTAGCAAAATGAAGGAACTATGTTAGCACAGGAGAGGGGTGTGCATGGAACAGAAAAGCAAATGAGGTGGAAGAGATCCAAAGAAGAATCAGTCAAGGCTATGGTCCTTTCTGAGTGTGTTGGCTTGGCATGCTATAAAACCTGCTAAAAGGATTAAAGGCTTAGGACTGGGAAGAGAACTCAGCCTGTAAACTGCTTCCTACATAAACACAAGGAACTCAGTTTGATCCCCAAAGCCCACATGAAAAAGCCAGGTGTGCTGGATGGTACACACTTATAATCTCTGCACTGAGTGGTGGAGACAGGCAGATCCTGGGGCTTCCCAGCCAGCTACCCCAGCCTACTGAGACAGCTCCAGGCCATGAGAGACCCTGCCTCAACAAAGTAGAGGAGCAACACGCGAGACTGGCCTCTGACATGGATACATATGTACATACACCCACCCACAAACAAATTTGGTCTTCTGAGGATCTAATCAGAGAGTAGAGCAGAAAGGAGCGATGGCATAGAATAAGAATGGTATGTCTTCCTGGAAACTCAATTTACCAGAAGAGGCTTTAGGAGGAAAAAAGTTAAATTACTGTGCCAATGAGCAGTAGGGAACATGACAGTTAGATTAAAGCGAACAGATGGATGAGGGTGCAGCATGCCACCTGGTTATTCACTGCCGAGGAAGAAGAAAGGACTCGGAATCGCTTTCCACTTGATTTCGGAAGTTCTGGACTGCAGCCTTAGTCCCAAATTCCTCTTCCCACCCTGTGGACTTTTCAGTGGAAAACATGGCCTTTAATGAGTGAATTAATGAACTGACTAATTCCTCAATTGCTTGATGGATCAGACAAATGGTTGGGCTTATACCTTATGCCAAAGCTATTATTGAGTCCAAAGAAATGCTTGAAACAAAAATATATGAGCTTCTGCCATGCCAAAGCTCACAGCTTAATGTGTGTGTGGGAAGGGCGGGGGAAGTCATGGATGGCCTGGGGTATTAATCCAGCTGCTACACAGATAGATTTGTAGTAGCAAGCTGAAGTGTTCTGAACAAGAACAGCAAAGGGAGCCAGGTGAGGTGGCACACACCTCTAATCCCAGCAACTCAGGAGGCAGGGGCAGGCGGATCGCTGTGAGTTAGAGGCCAGCCTGATCTACAAATTGAGTCTAGGTCAGCCAAGGCTACACAGAGAAACCCTGTCTGGAAAAAGAAAATCAAAACAAACAGACGAAACATCAAAGGGACATCATAGAGCAGGTGACAGGGGACAAAGCCTGCAGTCAGGGTAGAAAGGGCTTTTTGGGAAAATGACTGGAGACGTGTGAGAGGCTTTGTGGGTCAGCTTGTCCAGAGCAGCCCGACCACAGAGATCCCCAGTTCTCTCGGCTGCTCTTCCTCACAGCACTGGAGTCATATCTGCCTTCCTGACCATGCCCAGCTTTCAGCATGGGTGTGAGATTTGAACTCAAGTCCTCAGGCTTGCCCATCGAGCGGTCACACCCTCACCATCTTTCCAGCCCTCTAGCAACAACACCCATTGTAGGGCTAGGAATATCTAGGTGGCTCAGCAAACTTTTGGAGAGCATTTGAAAGAGAGAGGCAAGAGGGACGGGAAAGGAAGGGACTGGGAGGGGAGGGGAGGGAGGGAAGGGAGGACAGGAAATTCAAGAGGATCAGTGTTAGGTTTCAAGTCTCCTTGCTGAAGTGTGATTACCATATCATCAAACATGTAAGCATACACTTTTGCAAGTGTTAGTAAATTTTTATACCTGTACAGCCATCACTCTGGTCCAGTTTGGAACCTCAGTCAAGTCCAACATTTCTCCCTGCCCACACTCTCTCTGAGTTGGCGTGCATCCTGCCCAAGGCACTAATGCCCAGTGAGTCTGGTCAGATTCCTGACAGTAACTTTGCATTTAATAATTTTAATATATATGTGCTCATACATGACATTGTCCTTTCCATCTAGCTCTTACTACCACATCATTACATACTTTAGCAGCCATTGTTTCTTTTCCTTGCTGGATAGTATTCCATTTTACGGATATACCACATCTCATCAGTCTATTCCTAAGCTAATTGATACTTGTACCGTCTCCAATTAGGGGCTGCTTAGCATGTTTTTATACACACGGTTTGGTGAGAACATAGGTTCTGAGATCTTTGGAGTAGATACCTAGGAGTGAAATTGCTAAGTCATATGATAAGTATATGAGAAAATCTTTTGGTTCGTTTTTTGTTTGTTTGTTTTTCAAGACAAGGTTTTTCTGTGCATCTCTGGCTGTGTTGGAACTCTCTCTGTAGACCAGGCTGGCCTTGAACTAGAGATCCACCCACCTCTTCCTCCTTTGTGCTGAAATTAAAGGCACATGCCACCACTGTCTGGCTGTATATGAGAACTTTTACATACTTATTTTTGGAGTTTCCTAGTGAGGTAAGAAAATGCTCTAAAGTGGTACAGGAAAATGTGATTAGAACTCTGAGAAGCGAGCTTATTTCTAAGACCCAAGTGCATGTCCAGTTCACTATGGCTGTGTTTGAAGTTCGTCTGTGGCTGTGTGATGTCTGTGGGGAAGACAATGAAATCCGCAGTCTTTCAAACTGCCAACTGAGCCTAACTTTTCACCCAATGACCCTGAAGCAGCTTCTTCTTAAACAATGGTTTGAGTGAGGAGTGGTTGATGAAACTGAATGTGGCAACTTGGCATGTGAGAAGAAGGGATAAATTCTTCACTGACTGAAAGGGCCAACCAAAGGTGAGGGTCTGGCAGCTGGTGAACTCATTCACAGGGTGGGAGAGGGCTCCCTGGCCTCTGCCAAGGGTCCTCTCCCTTTGTCACCATCTCCCACAGAGGAGGCTCTGAAACCTGGACCTCTGCACCCAACAGCTCAGATCCTGCCAAGCTCATCCAGAGAAGTCCTGACTTTGGATTTCAAATCTTGTCTATAATAATGATGCTCAGTACCTGTGTGGCCTTGGTGTAAGGAAGACATCCTGTTTGCCCCTGATGCTCCACTTGCTCTGGTTACAAGGCCTTCACGTGTAGAGGGGTTGTGCTCCACATGGGAACCTGGGGGATGGACTCTCTCAGCCACACTTCCTGACCCACCAGGAGAAAATAAAGTGTGTGCTGCAGCTCTGCCCTCAGAAATCTCTTGAAGCATGAAATCGGTATTGGTCACAGGGTATAATTGTGGCTTCAAACGTCAATCTCTGATGTTCCTAACTTAACAATACCCAATTTGGAGAAACAAGCAACCAAACAAACTACTCAGGCTGCATGCAGAGCTTCTCAGCAATTGGAGTAAATAAACAATCCCTGTGATGGGCTCCAGTCTCTGCAAAGAAAAAGGACACTGAGAGAATGATCAGCCAGTTAGGTAGAAAGCTTAGAATGTGCTTGATGTCATAGAGGTTCTGGCTGAGAAATGGTAATTGAGGTTGTCTTGCGGTGACCGGCTGAGAGACTTGCAACTCCTTGATGACCCCTTATTGGAATTGGCTGATGGGAGTTGGGAGCAGAGAGAAGAACCAAGGCCTCATGGCTGGGGTTCTGGGCCCTGAGGAAATGCTGCCAAGGGAGGAAGAGTCTTGGCAATATTGCTCTGGGGCAAGGTCTGTGTCTCCACTGTGTGATATATTGACAGAATTCTTGATGCTGCCTAATGCATAAGGAAAAGGGATTCTATTAGCTCAGTTTTAGAGGTCGGGAGTTCATGATCAGAGGCCTCAAATGACAGTGTTCAATGGACACTTGATGACAGTTAGAGTCACTGGGAAACACTTGTAACTGTGACTGTAAAGCTGTCTCCAGAAAGGTTTTCTGAGCAGGGAATTCCCAACCTGAATGCAGACAGAACCATCCTCTTGGGCTGAGGTCAAGGGCATCCTCTCAGGTGTCAAGATGAATGAAAAAGAGAAGTAGGCTGGGAACAAGGGAGTCCCCTACCACACACACACATCAGACTTGCTGGTGCCCCAACCCAGCCCTGCAGCTGTGGAGAATTCCCCATCTGAATGAGCTCATTGCTACAAGACCAGGTATACTGGAAAAGGTGCCAATGTTTGTGCTGTTAATAAAGTTTTATTGGGACTCAGCCACACCCATTTGTCTGTACCTCACCACCAGCAGCGTTCTCATTACAAAGACAGCATTATATAGTCATTACCAAAATGTAATGGTTAAAAAACTAGGGGGAAAGCCATATGGTCCTTTGCAGAGGAGTTTGGCAACTCCTCTTCTAATGGGCAAAGCCTTGAGGATGTCTAGACTCAAAGCTTTTGGAAGGTGGTGTAATAGAGACTTCTCGGGAAATGAGTGTAGGCGCTTGCAGGTGCGGGTGGGGCCTGGGGGGAATCTGAAGCTTTCAATGACTAGGATCAAACGGAGATCAGCTTGGAGGATCTGTACAATGGATGACAACTTCATCCTGTATCTTACTCGTCCCCTGCCACCCACCCCTGAAATTCTTGTACATTTACTGAGACACACCTACACAGACACTTAAGCAATGTGCGCCCCCTCAGACAGAAGGCCCTTAATATTTCTGGCCTCCTCATCTATTCCTGCCATTCCTCCAAGCTCAACTCTTCATGCAGTGAGCAGGCACAACTTTAATAAATCTTCAGTAAGGAGTCAAAGACATGCGGGAACCAGGCGACTGCTATTCTTTGCAGTGAGTGTTGGACTAAGAATATGCTGGGATATGGGGGCACCTAAACCAGACTCTGGCCTGTTTATGGAGCATTGAAGAAGGCTTTATGGGGGTGGAGATATCGGAACTAAATCCCCAAACAGACCAGAAATGAAGCAATATGTCAGGGTAGGAGGCAGAGGCTCTTGTATGAAGAAGCAGCATGTGCAGAAGCTCAGGGTTAGAGACTAGGAACCAGCAGGGAGGCATGGTGTGGGGCTGAAGCACTAAGAACCACAGAGCTTCTGGGCAGCTAGAGGCTCCCTTCAGAGGTGCGATAACAATGAGCAAGTGTGGAGCACCTGAAAGTGACCTCGTTTGCCTTGTCTCGCTGAGTCACTTGTACCCTCTGAGGGTGGAGACTGAGTTTTCTCATCTCCGTACTCAGTGTACAAGCTGCCTGCTGGGTTCCTCATGGAAGGAGAGCTCAGCGGGTGTCTATAGAATGTTGGAAGAATGCTGGAAAACTCTTCCAGATCAAGATTCCATGCCTCTTAGGCTTCTGCTGATCTGCTCCAGGACCCTGGCCAGGTTGCGCTATCCATGGCCAGTATCCGCTGGGCCAGCAGAAGAAGGGAAAAGACTCTGCAAACATAAAATATTAAGTTAGCAATGGAATCAGGCTGGAGACCATTTTCTCTGCTAAATCCAGTGCCCCCCTTTCCACTCGGGCTCTCAGAGAGCAGATCAATGAAGAGTTTTGCTGTGTGGCTGACGGCACATCCTCCATCAAGCATGCATACTTGTCTTCAAGGAGCTGATCAATTAATTCATCCGAAGACATCAGTCTTCCAAAACAAAGCAGGGGCTGATACACAACACTTCAGTGGTGGCTTGGAGATGATGCGAATCCTATATACAAATGATATTAAATCCTATATATGTAGGTCTGGAAGCTGACCAGAAGTTCGGTTCACTTTTTTTCTTTCTCTCAGAGCTGGCAAGAAAAGCACAGAGCGCAGATGCAAGTGCAAGTCTCCCTGAATTCCAGATCCAAGCACTTCTCCAGAGCATCCTCTGCTTCACCTAACTGTACAGCTTAGTGTCTCAGCCAGCTTCTCAGCAGCCAGGCCTGAGTCCCATCTTTTCCTCACCAGAAGTAGTGTGGCATTGCTGAACTGTGGAGTCTTGGGCCACACCAGTTACTAGCTCTGACAATGGAGGAGACAACTTTAGACAGGCTTTAGTAAGCCTCATCTCCCGCCCAGGACTCACCATTTTCCAAGAGATTCTGGGGGTGAGAATAGTCCTTTGCTGCAGAAAAAACCTCATCTGGGATTAAGGCAAAGTACCTGCCTCACCTCATGTCAAGGTGGGCACGCCAGCCAGCTTTCTTTCATCTCCTCAGACACCTTACGTTCCTAATACCATAACAGGGCCTTTATGTCTTCCTTCTCCTTACCCACAGTGCTTTGCTGTGCTTGGCTGCTTAGAGAAATCTGAGAATCTCAATCTCTTCCCTACCTCCCTTCCTCTTTCCTTCTCTTGGAGGCAAAGATCTGTAAGGAAAACCAAAGTCTTACCATGTTCTCCACCTATACCGAAGACCAGGGGCTGGAGTCAACAAAACATCGCTTCACAGCTGCAGTCATTTGCAGCAAACAGGGCAGAGAGTGAGCTGCAGCATCAGGTACAGCACAAAGAGGGCTGGCTTTCTTCAATTTTAAAAGTCCCAGACTGTCTACCATTCCCATCTCCCAGTCCCATTCCCCTTCAAGGGAATCAATGTTTTCTTTCTTGCTGGAATTAAACATCACATTTAAATCCCCATCGTATCATAAAACATGTCTCTTGCATCCACACCAATTTACCAAATGTATTACCGGCTTTTGCGTGTATCTTTTCTGTAAAAATCTATCTTAATCCAATATTACCCCATCTCCATCAAGGCACCTCCTTTAAAGATTGTCTCTGCAGAACACTCCTTAAGTGCCTTCAATTTTCATCCCCACTGTTAACTGGAAAACTCTAAAAAATGTTGAATAGTGACAACTTCATGAGTAGCTGTTCCATGCCGTGTAACTTATATGATGGCAAAATATGTGATTTAGAATACAAGTTGGTTGCTAAAGCAGTGGTGGTTATTTTATTTTAGCTGTCTCCCATTTAACAGCGTGGCAGTAACAGAGGTGACATGGACACTTCACGGTGTCATAAATGCCGGGTTCCTGCTAGCTCATTGCTCCTCCATTTTGAGTCATACACGCTCTTGTGCAAAATGCTGTATCGTGACATTACAGCCAGCTGTAAAATGAAGGATGACAAGGAATGCTACTTTTCTTTAAGGAAGCTATAGACGGCAGCACAGCTGTACACTTCCCAGGAGCCAGAACTTACTCAGAGGATTCTGCCTAGCTGCAAGGGAGGCTGAGAGATGTAATCTTTAGTTCAAAAGTCATGAACTCAGAAGTCAGACGTTTTGTTATGATAAGGAAAGGAAAGGGGGCGGGTCTTTATTCGGACACTACCAGCAACATATGCTACCACAATACAAGGTGACCTTAAATGAGAACACATTCCAAGACGTTTGAACCTATATGATAAGAAACAAGTTGAAAATCAAATTGTCAGCGTGAGATCTAGCCTAATCTAAACCAGGGTCTCTGCCTCAGTCATAACTTAATATGAAAACAGCCCCGAGTACTTGGATTATCCTGTGTGTGCGGCAGGGAAGATACATCCCATGGGTCTAGATGTGGCTTCTGTCAAGCAAAGGGGGATTCTCGTAAACTTTAAATGAGATGGTGGAAAACTAAACTTTGAATGAGGTGGTGGAAAGCTGCCTCCACCCTGTTAGTTAGTAAACAGTTTGGCCCTGACCCCACAGTGCAGCAATGATGGAACTACTTCCAGTGAGGGAAAGAGGGGACTCAGGCCTGGCCCTGGGCGTCACGCTGAAAGAGACATGAAGCTAAGCAGTTAGGAAAAGGATGCAGAGGATGCCCTGGTCTCTTCCAGCCATGGGGAAGAATTCTGCTTTGTGTCTTTAAAAACCATCCTCAAGTAAGAATTTGAAACCTGCCGGGCACAGTGGCGCACGCCTGTAATCCCAGCATTCCGGGAGGCAGAGGCAGCTGGATCCCTGTGAGCACAAAGCCAGCCTGGTCTACAAATCAAGTCCAGGACTTCCAAGACTACAAAGAGAAATCCTGTCTCCAAAATAAAAAACCAAACCAAACAAACAAACAAAAAGAATTTGAAACCTATATTAGAGTCGCTATCCTTGGGGGGGGGGTTGAGAGAGAGTTCGTGTACCCCTCGTAGGAGGCAGGGCACAAACTGTTCTGAACCTCCCTCGGTCCTTCAATCTTTTACATCCTCTGCTGTCTCAGGACCTTTGCACATACCTTCTCTTTTCCTGTAGCATCTCCCTCTGCCAACTTTGCCTGTACTCTTCTGCTCCTCTTGAGATATCTTCTAGATCTGCAGTAACCCCGCAAGTTTCCCTAATGCTCACTTCAGTAAGTGTCTGACACACTTTTAAAACTCTTCTATTATTCTTCCTCCCCCCTCCCCCACTGCTGTAACAGGTAGTTTCCTCATTCCAGATAGCTGTATAAAGAACAGTAGTTTATTTAGCTTACAGTTTGGGATGCTGAATGCCCAAAGAGTATGGTACAGGCTCTGAAATGGACTCTAGTGGGTTTTATTACTTCACGGTGGGGACATAGCTGGAAAGAAATGAGGTGTTATGAAGTTGAAGACCAAAGAGCCTGGGCTCCTATGATCTCTTTGCAGGGTATTTTCCAGTGACCTACGGATCTCTCACCAGGCTCCACTCCTGAAGACGACTGAGCTTCCAACACATGATACTTTGAGGGATGAATCACATCCAAAAGAGGAACAGAAGCTCCCTGCTTATGCGCTCCCGCTTTACAGTCATGCAGCCCTGTGTTATTGTTTGACCGGTATCTGTAAGCACTGCAAGGACAGGAACCGTGTAATTGGGGGAAAAACAGAAAGCCAACTTTTCTCATGCCTTAGTGTGCTTGTAATCTCCACACTGGAAAGGTGCAGAAAGGTAGGTTCCTGGAGTTTGCTGGCCAGGCAGCCTCACCTAATCAGTGGGCTCTGCACTAAGGCACTAAGCAAGGGACCCTGTTCTAAACAAAAACACCTAAGAGGGACAGCGCTGGGGAAAATGACACTGAAGGTTGTCCTCTGGCCTTAGCATGCACACACACACACACACACACACACACATGCACACCCCCATGCACACACGAAGAAAGAACAATTTCAGACATTCGCTGATAATGAAAAATGCCCATAGTGAGAAAAAACTAAATTCAGGAACAAATCGCATAATGCAATTTTATTTCTGTTAAAATAAAGATTCATTTGTTCTGTTGACAGCACGCATTGTTGGTAGTTTTCAACAGTGGTTGAGATTTACTGAACAGTTGCTATTTTTCAAGGGTTGTGCTAAAAGCTGAGCACCAAGCAATGAACAAAACAAATAAGGATTATTAGGGGATTGTCGCCCATCCTCAGACCGTTCTCCTTTGGAATGGCAGCTAGCTTTCTATCTCTCTAATGAAATACCCAAGGTAATCAAATTATAAAGAGGAGAGGTTTATTTGCAGTCACTGTTTCAGATGGGTACTGGGCAGATCATTGCTTTGGGCCTCAGTGGGTGGGGAGAGGGTCTGATGGCAATGGCAGGGAGAGCCCAGCGGAGCCAGCTGCCCTCCCTCACAGCTAGGGAAAGAGAGGAAGAATATCCTGTGATCCTTTTTAGGGGTGTGACCCACTGACCTTCAGGGCTCCCACTAAGCCCCACTTCCCAACAGGAACAGCCTGAGGACCCAGACGTTAGCCCATGGGACTTCAGAGACACTTTCCAAAACCATAACAGCTGGTGGTCACTGAAGCCAATGGTCCCTGGGCCTCAGTTTACTCACAGATTAAAAATGACTGCAATTAATAACAATATATTGTATTCTTGAAAGTTGTTAGGCATGCAGAATACTTCAAGTATATGTTCACACAAAAAGAGTCAATGAAACCAGTGTTATAAAAGTAAAACAGTTGTTCATTCATTCTCCTATGTGTACAAAACACGCATATCAAAACAGTGTGGTGTGCAACAAATGTATAAAACACTGTCACATTTATTTATTTACTCAATTGGTGTGTGTGTGTGTGTGTGTGTGTGTGTGTAGTGAGAATTTTGGTTTCTTTAAAAACACAGAACTGTTAGAGGAATATATTTTTGTTTTAATCCCAGGTGTGGGATATGGGCTGTTTCAGATTGACCATAGCAGCTATGATTTGCTTGATGCTCTGCTCTAGCAGGAACATGCTTTTGCAAGCTGAAGATGGCTTATATGTGGAATTCTGGGTCCTCTACAGAGGATATATAATGTCAGGGCCCCGAGAGACAGGGTAGCTGGGACTCCTGAAGAGGCAGGGCTCACTGACTGCTCCTGTTCCTATTGTTGGATTGCTGGTTGCCGGTCGGAAATACCCTAAGGACAAAGCTCAAACTTGCCCCAAGGAGCTCAATGCCTCTAATCAGCAGGAAGTAGTCTAAAGAAATCAATGCCTGATCCCCCCTCTATCATTCTTGCTCTCCTACCTAGTGTTGGCAGTTTGGAAAAGGTAGGGGTAGTATAGGGAGGTAGGAAAAAGAACCCAGTAAGGTAGCCAAAAAAAGTCTATCTGTGTTTGTGTGCATTTGTGAGTGTGCATGTGTACATGACTGTGCATGTGCTTGTGGGTTTCAGAAGACAACTACAGGAGTTGATTTTCTCCACCACCCCCTGCCCCCACCATCATGTAGGGCTCGGGGATTGAACTCAGGTCATCAGCCTGGCAGCAGGTGCCTTCACCTCTCTAGTGGTTCTCAACATGTGAGTTGTGACCCCTTTGGGGGTCAAATGCCCCTCTCACAGGGGTCACATATCAGATATCCTGCATATAAGATATTTACATTACAATTCACAACAGTGGCAAAGAAATAATCTCATGGCCAGGATCCCTCTAACATGAGGAATTGTATTAAAGGTTCACAGCAATAGGAAGGTTGAGGATCACTGCTTTTTACTGGCCTCTATACAGAATTTTTTAAATTAAAAAATGTGTTTGTTTTTTAAAACAAATACTTTTCGTATTTATTACGTAAGATC
Source organism: Pachyuromys duprasi (assembly GCA_028658305.1). Taxonomy (NCBI): domain Eukaryota; kingdom Metazoa; phylum Chordata; class Mammalia; order Rodentia; family Muridae; genus Pachyuromys; species Pachyuromys duprasi. The sequence goes on from CM053758.1 coordinate 18,787,045, forward strand.
CAGTAGTTTTCTACACACGCATACATAATAGGTATTAGGACGAGAGGATAATAATAGCAGCGGGCCGAGGGCCGAGATGTGGTCAGCTAAGCAGGGGAGGCTGAAGTCAACTTATGAGGGCTTGATATGTACATGATCATCATATCAGAATCTAGTTGTTGCTACTCCAGCATACCATGAAGGACCTGCTTGCTCCACAGAATCATGAGGCTGCTCAAGTCCTGGGTAAATACAGCTGGAAATCAACATGAATCAAGCCACAATGACTCACTATGTTCAGCCACTTGGATCATCTGGTTAGTCATTCAGAGCCTGTGAGTTCTTACTGTGGAAGTCTCTACTTGGTCCATTTCCCACCTCTGATTCTCCTGCATCCTGAAAGTCTCCAGTGAGGGAACTCTCTAACAGGCCCAAGCATGGAAGACAGTTTTGCCCTTCCCTCTCCCTTATTAAACAATTAGGTTATGCTCTTAAAGCTAGCCCCCAAGGTCCATTCCCTTATTTGGTCACTGACTCATTCCTAGGACCAAACACTAAAGTCCAACATTCAAAATTCATTATTTGGCTAACATATCCGGTAGGGACTTACCTACTTACCCTAACACAGACTTCCCCCTTTTCCCCTTAAAAACCCTCTGTGCAGAAACGCCTGCTGCTTGCTATCTGCCTTTCCCAGTTCCAGAGGCACCCCCCTGCCTGCTTGCCCCTCGGGGGGTAATAAATCTCCTTTGTGCTGAGAGTTTGGTATCTGGGTGTGTTCTGTACCAAGTCTGCGGGCAAACCTCAACCCTTACACACAGTACAACGATTGTATTCCTGTCTCAGGCTTCCATACTTCCCTAAAGCCGTCTGTCCAGTCTTCTTTCCAGTATCTCCTTCCAGAAGAGGCTAAGCAGCCTAGGACTTCCTGGACCTTCTGCGTATCTCTCTACGAACAACTTAACTCATGACCACTGTCTGACATAATTACATTCTTTGTCTTCTTTACTCCCGAGTCAGCTCCACAAGAGCAGACACCCAGCTTTTCTAGCCCCTCGTGGAACTTCAACTTTTAAAGCTACGCCCAGCACAGAGCGGATGTTTAATAAATTCTTGCCAGAGCCAGGCTTAGAATCCCAGCGCTCAGCAGGCTGAGGCAAGGAGGACCACAAAACCAAGGCTAACCTGGACTATACAGTTGAGACCCCGAATCAAAATCCCAGGAGCCGGCAGTGTGGCTCAGTGAGAGAGGTCTTACCCACCATAGGCAATGCTCTGGGTCCCACCTGAGCACTGAAATAAAAACAAACGAATAAATAACTATGTGAATGAAGAAGTGGATGGATGTGCCCTACCCCATGATACCCACAGCAGAGACCTCCACAGTGAGACACTTTGTATCATTGCTTTGTGATACTTTTCTTTTCATTCCCCCACTGGGGCCCTGTCCTACTTCAGAATTCTCTGGAGTTATGAAACCAGCATTCAGTCCAATAGGCCAGACCCTTCCTCCAGCCTTCTCTACTGCCACAGTGCTGAGTAATTATCTTCTAGAATCTGCGATGGCTCCGGTTTTGATTAAATGCTTTCCTGGCTTTTAACATTCCGGGCCTGCCGATTAGGCTGTGCCCTGCCGTGGATTCAGCTGGTGCCGTGATTGACTGAGTCGAACCTTGTCCCCTTCTTATTTGCAGTGATTTCCTTCAGCATTTTGATCCAGGCAAGGAGTATGACATTATCGATTTGCTCTGCTCCGCTCACCAACAGCCTCATCTGCAAGAGCTGGGATCTTTATGGCTTCAATAATTTCCCGTAGTGCAGAGTACTCTTTTGTATTTTTGCTTGGCACTTGCAATTCTGTAAATTTTTTATGGACTCTGAGGTTAGGTTTTGTCCCCTGCTTCCACATTCATCAGGATGTTGGCTTGGGCTCTGAGAAAGTACGTGACCTTTCTGTACCTAGGCGTGTCCCTCTCCACCCTGATATTTTAGAGAGGGAGGTAGAAACATAGAGAAGGCATGAGGGAGGGAGAAATAGACAACAAAAGAGAGGCAGAGAATATTCTGCCTCTAGAATTGTTTATGCTTTATGTGTCTTACTGGAAAAAAATATATATAAAAGAAATAGTTCCGAAAGCTTTAGTGACTTCCCTAAATTAACACAGCCAGTAAATGGGTAACTCTCCTGCCTCTGGGGTAGTCGATGATGTTCACTAAAATGTTTTCCCTCTCCTCCTGGGTACAAAGTAGAATTGCTCTTCTCTTTCTCCGTAGAGTCTCGTGACTTTCTGTAGCCAAGTGGGAGGGGGCTATAGCATTTCCAGGTTGAAGACTCTAAGAGCACCCTAATTACAAGTTAATTATGCCCCCTCCAATGGTAGGAGACCCCTCCACTGTAACTGTAAAAGAAGACAGTAACTCAGGAAGGTCACGGAACACGAATGGGTAAATCTGTCATTTTGACACCGAGCTCCAGAGTCAGGCAAGCCTGGTGGTGCATACCTGTAATAACAGCACATGTGAGTCTGAGGCAGGTGCAAGTTCGAGGCTAGCCTAGGCTACGTAGGCAGACCCTGTATAAAGACGAAGCAGAGCAAAACAAAACCACACAACCACCATCACAAAGGAACATTTGGAGGTACTTGTTACCACAGCACGGCCTACCTCATCCTAATGGGGACAGACTGTAGCCATGAGCCTCCGAAAATGATGTGGAAGCCTTGAGATCTTGGTTGGATAACCTGGAAGACTGGGGCAAGGAAAGAATGGGAAACTAGTTATTTTAACATCAGATTTCCCGTCTATAGTTTTGTTTAGAATAAGAGTTAACAAAGGTATGAAACAAGGTCAAGCCTAATTTACTAGGAAAATAAATCATTTCAAACACGAGCTTAAGCTTCCTTTCAGGCTCGGGTCTCCATATCTCTCCCTTAGCTGCCCTATGCTTAGATATCGCTCAGCTTTTCCCTCTGCTCACATCTTCATTTGCTCATTCACTCATTCAGCCAATGTCTTTCTCACTAGACTGTGCCTCTTCTTGGAGGAAGGGCTATTCCTTGGTCCCTCGGTGTGCCAAAAGCTTAGGTGCCCAACTCACAGACTGTGTCCAGTACCTGTATGATGAATGAGGGAGTAAGTGATGTTGGTTCAATCTCATTGTCATTCTCTATTTTGCATCCAATATCCCATAAACTTAACTCTCCAACAGTCATTTATAATTCCATGTCTAACCTAGAAGGTTTTTTTTCCCCCCAAGGAGGTTATCTTATTTCTTCCTAAAATAGGAATATAACCTTGTAACCTTGTTTTTCTAATAATAATTATAATTTAGACTGCTTTCTGGTATTTTATTTGTTTCTATTACATCATTTGTTGTTGTTAGATTTTTTTTTAAGACAGGGTTGCACTTTATAGCCCAGGCTGACATAAAGCTTTTTATGTAGCCCAGGCTGGCCTCAGCTTCCTGAGTGCTGGGATTATAGGCATGAGCCACCATGCCTGTTTCATTTCATAATTTCTCGTGGCTGCATAAACTTCTGCTATCTATAAATGTAAATAATTCATCAGTTTCCCGTAACTGGTCCCTTAGGCTGCCTCTATATGTCTTCTGTTTTAACAAATAGTTTAAATACTTGGGGACTTTCTCTGCAGACAGATGGTCTTTTCTTATCGCTTTTTTACCCATAGGTTTTTGATGCATGGTAGTTGGGTCAAAGGATATGAGTCAGTTAAATGGTCAGATCCGGAGTTCTAGGACCCTGTCTGATTGCATACCTGGGTGGACTGTAATGGAAGGGGGGCTACTTAACACCTCTGTGTTTGCCTGGACCAGGTTAAGGAGCCCCCATGGATGTTCTTTTTATCCCCCTTGTATGTCTGAAGAAAAGGACCCGTGAAGACTGGTTTGATGAGGAGAGCACATGCTACTTGCTGGGCCTGCCTCCTTACAGGCCTCAGAATGTGACTGTAGCCAGTGGGAATGTCCTCCCTCTGGTTACAACTCAAACATAATAAATCGTGCACGCCCTCATTAGCTCAGAGCCTGGAACATAACAAGATGCGGGCTGTCCAGCAATTTCTGTCATTCCTCCAACTGCATCAGCACCATCGATCTGTCCAAGTCACCCCAAGTCAGCTGAGCACACTGATGGCCAGCTCCCTGCTCAGCTGCCTTCCTTCCCACACTTATGTTCCAGCATAAACTCAGCTTTCTGTGTTGTGTTCCTCAACCACCATTTGACATAATCCATATTTTCCACTTTAAATATTTATAGCAAACTTGGAGAGAAAACATTCTCTTTTCAAGCAGCCTCCTAATTTCATTTCACAGTGAAGGTCAGAACAGCGAACACTCTGCAGGGACAATTCTCTCCTCATTTTCAGTAGCATCAAGGATGGAACCTTTTAACCCAACCTCATCCTCTGAGCCCCTCCCCACAGTCCTCTAAATGCTCCTTCTCACTGGGACAAACAGACCAGAAACCAGTCCCTAATAACGAATATCACAGAGAATGTTACATTGCCCTGTTTTTACGCATCGACGAATCATGCGTCTGCAGCCGCTTCAGAATATATGTGTAAAAGCTTTCAGAGTAAACAGAGGCCACAGTTTCTCAGACATCCGGATAATCATGTTTAGCAGGGTGGTGTCTAATTTTTAGGACTTTCTTTAAAAGGGGGATTATATATAACATATGTGCTGCATTAGGATTGTATTTCACGTACAGCTTTGGAACCTTGTTCTTCTAATTATGACACTGGGCTCCTGCTGGACTCGGCTCGGCTGCCTTGTCCTTGTGGGTAAAACCCTGAGAGTAGTACATCGGGAGGAGAGCATCTCCTCAAGGGGTGAGCGTGGACACTGGCCACAAACACCATTTTCTTTATCTACACTGCAGATGGGCTTTACGTCATTATAGATTATACGTTTCTGGAAATGACAGCTTTCTTGGGGGTGTTTTCCTGTCTGGATTGTTCACAAGCTCATCAAAATGTACTCTCATGGGTGTGGGTGATGGACATACTTGTACTTTATCAGAAGGCCATCTTAGGAGAGCTGTGATCTGGGAACCAGGTTTTTAGTTATCTGTTTATGACCTTCAGGGCAGGACAGGATGTAAAGTCTCCCACCAGGGCTAGAGATAGGACCCAAGTCTGCTTCCTCTGACAGTAATTACAGTCCTGTTGTTCCAACTCTTGTTTTACAAGCTGCTGATTAGGAAGGCAGGGTCCATCCCAATGTCGTCTAATCCTGTGGACATCCATCAAGCTACAGAACAGTAACCGAATTGTGGGATCTTTCTTGTCCTCAAGAGTGTACATGTGCATATTACTTGTAAGATAATTTTTAATGGCCATGTAAAATCCTGTCGTATAAGTACAAGAGACAGTCAACCAATGCGCTATCACTAGATATCTAGGCTATTTCCACTAGTTTGTTATTATCTTAAAAAAAAAATAACTTAAAGCGGTTGCTTAGATGGTTCAGCAGGTAAAGGCACTGGTTTCCAAGCCCGATGATTTGAGTGCAGTCCCTGGGACCTTCATGGTGCAAAGATTCCTTCAGGTTGTCCGTGCACTACTGAACTCCCTCACACCATAATAATCATGCAGTAAAAATATGTGGAGATCTTAAATGCTTGGGGTCTCTTCTCCAGATAGGCATTCTCCTCTACTTTCTTCCATTTAAATTTCTTTTTATTTTTCTTTGAGACAGGGTTTCTCTGTGTCTCCTTGGCTGTCCTGGACTCACTTTGTAGACCAGGCTGCCCCTCAAACTCACAGAAATCCACCTGCCTCTTCCTCCCCAAGGGCTAGGTTTACAGACGTGCGCCACCATACCTGGTTCCATTTAAATTTCTTGATGTAGATCAGCTGAGGACAAAGGACATGAGCTTTTTAAAACTATTTGACTTAATTTACCAAAAAGGACAGAACCAGTCAGTTCACATAAGCAATGACATCATCATCAGTCATAAGTGTTAATTGCGACTCTAAATTTTCAGTCATATACATATATATATATATATATGGTGTTCATATTAAGTTAAAATGCCTATTAAACATCCATTTTCTGTTTTCTGAGTGTGCACATTCAGATGTCTTGCCCATCGTTTCCGCTGGCACACTTGGGGATGCTGACATTTTTAATGGTAAAGAACTGATGCTGCAAAGGCTGCTCTGTGCATCTTTCACCCTTTAATGCTGTTTTCTTCTGCTGCATGGATTTAAAGTTTTATATAATAAAATCCATCAGTGTTTTTCCCTGGGTGATTTCTGACTTCCATTTCCACTTTCCAAAGAGAAAAGAAGCTTCATTTATATAGTTTTAAGAAGGCTTGCATTTGTTTACTACCTATGTACACATTCAAACAACATGAAATCTGTTGTAAATCATAAGGTAGGGAATCTCACTTTGATTTGTTACATAAGGCTAGCTTATCTGCCTAACAGTTTTAAAAGTATGAAGCCCTTTTCTCGATGATTTGAAAAGCCTAGGATGATTTGTTTGTTTGTTTGTTTGTTTGTTTGTTTTATGTCAAGGTCTCTGGTAGACTGGTTTGGGCTCAGACACTCTCTATAGGCAAGGCTGGCTTTGCTTCCTGCTTCTGCTGTCCACACGCTGGGACTGTAAGCATGTACAGCCACGTGCAGCCATGCCCAGCTCTTATACCACCTTAGATGGATTTACTCTTCTGGTTTTTTGTTAATCTTCTTTTCATAAAATCTCTGATTATTTTCAAATATGAATTCTTATGGATTAAATTTAATATTTTGCCAGGCAGCAAATAAAACTGAAAATATCTTAATGAGAATTACGTAATATTATTTCATTTCAGATAAATTGGTGGATACCCGGCACTAAAAATGCATTTTGCACCTTTTCATCATTTATATCCTTCAGGAAAGATTCGTAGTTTGACACAGCATTTTTAGTTAAGATTATTCCTAGGTAACCTATACCTTCATTGTGATTAGAGTTTATTATAATTTTGCTTCTTTGCTAGCTGTCCATGACCCACAGCAAAGCTGTCAGTCTTGTGTGTTCACTGTATACTTGGATTATCTGGCAACGATAGGCAATGCCATTGCATCCCTTTCTGACTGAGCTCAAAGCCATGCATTTCATAGCCATCATACATAGGAATATAGCCTGTGTATGTGGTAGGTCAGTGGTCCAGCACTTGATAGCATGTGTGAGACCCTGAGTTGGTTCCCCAGCACTACAGAAAACAGAAAAACAAAATAAAATAAAGAAAAAAAACTCTACAAGATCTTATGTATCCCAGGCTGATCTCGAACTTATAATGTAGCCCTACTATGACCTTAGCTTCTGATCCTCATGCCTCTACTTTATTAGTTATATGTGGAGACTATGGCCATATACTACCATAACCAGTTCATTCTGAAATCAAACTTACAGCTTTCTGCATGCTAGGCAAGCCTCTCTACCATTGTGTTCCATCTCCAGGCCACTTCCTCCTAAACTACTTGGTAAGCCTGTGGTTGCACAGTGCAAGAACTCCTGCAAGGCCTGGGCTTGACCTCAGTGCAGAAGAAAGGGTGTCAGCCATGCAGCTTCATTTGGAAGCACCACAGCTATAAGAACTATGCAGCTCAGAAAGCCCACCAAGGATGAGGGTATTCATTTCATTTGGGGTGCTTTGTTGTTGTTTGGTTTGATGTTTTTGTGTTTCATGATGCTTTGACATCTAAAGGCCTTGATAAACAAGAAGGAGGTACACTTCCCAGCACCACCTAGATCCCTGAGATTGTAACTTCTTTAGCAGTTTTTCCTATGCGAGCCAATTCACTACTTTCAAATGCCTCCCTTAGCAGGCTTGTAAACCACAGGCCAACGTTTCTTGTCCCAGTCACCATCAGACCATGTAACAGAAAAACCAGGAGATCCCCACAGCACAGACTCTGCTGAGGTTACTCAGCCAGCCAGTCCTAAGCCTGGGACCCATCATTTCTTCCTGTGAAGAACATATTGAGATATGTTCTTTATCTGGCTCTCCTCCTACCACCTTTGTCTTCTGACCAATGTATTACGTTGGGGGAGGGGTATGTATGCTTCCTTATGTAACACCCAAATGGCATGGAGCTGCCCCTCCTCTTAGGTACTGTGAGCAGTCTCTTCATGAGCAGTCATCTTTGTTAGCCTCACTGAACATATTTAACAACATAGCCTGCATTTAAAACAACATCTCTATAAACCATGCAGAGCAGACATGGAATCAGCCAGTTTTGGGCTTTGGTGTCAGATAGTCTTGAGATTCAGTGAAACTGCCTGGCTTGCTGGCTCTGTGACTTCAGACTAGTGTCCTAACTCCTCTGACACTTATGTCTCTGAGGCGGAGTGTCTGACGGAAGGACTTGAAATTCACTAAGCTTGTGGGTAGCTGAACACCTGGGATTCAAACCTGCATGAATTCAGATACAAAACCTGGACTTGACACAGTAGGCCACATTGTCCGTCATCTTCTTGTCACCTCTGAAATTTCTTCAGGGGCCTACCTACCATGCAAAGCCCCTGAAAGCATTACCCATTTTGAGAGGTAAACGGGAATAAGAAAACACAGGGAATCCCAAATGACGGTTTGGGTCCTCCTCTGAATACTCATGTGTCAGAGTCTTATGAACTGAGCAGAGTTAGTACAAAGCCAACACATGCTCTACCTACCCAGTAAATCATGGAACACACCAGAAGCTTTCCAAAATAAGCAGGTAAGTTAAAGAAGCATGGCTTATTCAACACATTCAAGGCAAGTGCTTTCCCATTTGAGTTCCATCTCCTACCCTCCTCCTCCAAAACTACTTCATAAGACCAGGAGTGAACAGCAGTAGAGTTTTTGCAAGGCCTGAGTTGCATCCCTGGGCCATCCCTGGTGCCATGGCTGGGGGACACTTGGTCTGTAGTTCTTGAGCAGATCCAAGAATCCTCTGCTCTCATGCAGTGCCAGGAAAGAAAGATCCCATGCAGTTTCTTTCTATATTCACCTGGCACTTACCTCAATCCTGCTTACTGCTTGCCTCTGATATAACTAATAAGTGCTTTTATAAAAATCCTAAATGAGAAATGAAATTTGAAAAAAATGAATGCATGATCACAACCTCATAAAAGACATGAAGCAATCCTGTGAGTGAGGGACATTCATCACAGACCAGAAAACTGAGACTCAGAAAAAGAAGCCTTAGCCAAGATCACTCAACCAAGAAATGGCATGGTTATTATTTCAAGCCATGTCTGCCTGACTTTTTGTGAGGGGTGCTTGTTGAGATAGGATCTCGTGTACCGAAGTCTAGTTCAAACTCACTATCGTTGAGACCCTCCTTGGGTGATGATGATGATGATGACGACGATGATGATCTACCTTGCAGATTTTTTTTTGCTTATATATTATGGTTTTTCAATTTTATTTTTATGAGTCTTCTGTGTGTTTTGAGACGCGAAGTAGACACAAACCATCAACCATAACCCAGGGGCTATGCACAACTGACACATCTCACAGAAGATGAGATGTCTGTGTGCCACAGAAGTGCCCGGTGCTATCAGTGTTACAGACAGTGTTAGATACCCTGGGACTGGAGTTACAGACAGTTGTGGTTGTGAGCCATCACATGGGTCCTTGGAATTGAGCCCTAATCCTTTGGAGGGACAGTCAGCCATTTTCTCTAGCTCTGATGTTCCTGCATCCAGCGCCTCATTGTTAGGATTGTAGGCATGCACCAACATGCCCAGTTCCCAGTGCACTTTTTCCTCCCACTGGAGACTGGACCCAGCACCTCATAGATGCCACCAAGTGCTCTACCACTGAGCCACCTCTCCAGCCTAGCATCTGCTTGATTTTTTGGCTGCTCTGCCCTTCCTGTGATACAGTTAGCATCCATTCACATCCTGGCATGGATTTGTTCTGATTGGCTATTTGTTGGCAATCTTCTAATTCCAACAAGTCATTAACAAATATTCATAACACTACAGTTTCTTGTTAACCAATGCTCTTGGTTACTTTCCTGCTTGTTCAAGATATCTGCTGGTACAGTCCATGCCACATTTGGTCTGGAAAGCCTGCCATGGCCCTGATGCAGCCCACCACGATAAGTAAGAATCAATGTTGCATTTGGGGAAATATCTAATAATGCCAGACACAACAAATTCTAGAGGTTAAGCACCACAGCCCGTCACACAGCTTAAAGGAAGAGTTCCCCGTGCCCTGGTGGAGGGAGGACACACTTGAGCAGCAGATCTGCAACTGAGTGCTCCCTGTTCTTCAGAGTGGCAGGTATTCTCTGGAGCTCAGGCAGATTCTTTTACAGCTGTGTTCCCTGGCCAGCGCAGAGCCATCTGTCTAGCCACTCAACTTCATTGTCTCCAGGAGGACCTGAGGTTCACAAAGCCATTATGAGTCCAGCTAGTCCCAAGTGCCAACCCTAGGAGCGGCTCCCAGGCTCACTGTTGCCCCTGCTATGCAGAGGACGTGCCTCTCTGGGTGGCTGCCGTGGTAGCACTAAGCAGTAAGCAGGACACAAAATCCCTCTGCTGAAATGCTATGCATTAATGTGAGGGAAACATCTGGCCCGGAAGTCAAGGACCCCAAAGCCTTTGGTTTATGTCTGACCTCAAGGAGCTCTTAGTCATCAGAGACAGGGCCACAAAATCACATTGCTCTCTGCTAAGGACACCAGGTCCAGAGCGTGCAGAGCATATGGTGGAGCAGATTAAGAGGTCAAGAGGGACTTCCTGTGCCAAGGTGCCTGGCTCATTTGTGTGGCTTAGCCCTTATGGCTGAAGTCACTTCCTCTTAGTGAAAGGCTGAAGACCTCAGAGACCATAGCAGGGCACCACCCAGGGAATGGTCAGGAGAAGGGCTGAGTGACATCCTGTGACTGGCTGGTTTGGGGCTTTTGGGATGAACAATAATCAACGAATTCCAACAAGAGAAAGAGACATCAGGGGACACCACTCAGTTGTGCTTTGGACTTGATGTGGGGATCTTCTGACAAGACCTCAAAAGCAACAGTTTATTGTGTTCCAGGTTGTGGAGAATAACAGACTTATCTCACCTTCCTTCCTAGTTCTCCAAGTCTCCCTGTTCTTTTCCCCGAGTCCCCCCACCTTTTCCCTATGGTGATTCTCCTTCTCCCCACTAGGCTAAGTGCTTTTCTCACAAGTCTCATCAAATTCTTAAAACCACCCATAGACAGCAGCTCAGAAGAAGCAGTGTAGCGCAGGAGTTCAGTGCATAGACCCAGAGTTAGGTCATACTGCTCATGCTTTCCATAAGACCCATAAAATGAAGTAAGTTGAATGGAGGATCCCAAAGGTAGCAAGAATCCATCCCCAGAATCTTTTGATATTGCCTAGCATGGTAACATTTTTGATCTTGAGATGAGCAGGGTTGTTTTTTTTTTTTTCAGATTATCTGCATGGAACATGTTCTGGTTAGTTTTTATCAACTTGGCATAAACTAGAGACACCTTGGAAAGGGGAACCCTAACTGAGGAATTGCCTCCATCACATTGGCCCCTAGGCATGTCAGAAGGGTATTGTTTTGATTGATTATAAATGTGGGAGGGCCCAGGTGTCTGTGGGTGGTTCTACCTCTGAGCAGATGGTCCTAGGTACTGTAAGAAAGCAGGCTGAACAAGCCATAAGGGAGTGGTTCCTTCCTAATGCTGCAAACTTTTACTACAGTTCCCCATGTTGTGGTCACCCACAACCATAACATTCTTTTTGTTGCTACTTCATAATTACAAATTTTGCTACTTATATTAATTGTAATATAAGTATCTGTGTTTTCTCATGGCCTTAGGTAACCCCCGTGAAAGAGTCATTCAACCCTCCAAAGGAATCACAACCCACAGGTTCAGGAATACTGCAAACGATCACAAGGAGAAAACTTCTAACCCCATGACTTCTGCTTCTGTTCCTGCCTTGGGTTCCTGTCTTGAGTGCCTGTCCTGGTTTCTCTCAGTGATGGAGTATGACCTGAGAAATAAACCCTTTCTTTCCCATGTTGCTTGGGTTGTGGTGTTTTATCATAGCAGCAAAAGACCAACTACTACAAGCCCTAAGAGTTATACTAAGTGTCTTTACAAAAGAAGCAGAGAGATACACAGTGAAGACAGGCACATGAAGGCAAAGGTGTCATGTTGGTGGAAGCAGACATATAACTGTAAGCTAATAGCTGCAGGCAGCTGGCAGAGGCAGATGCAAAGAACGATTCTGGAGTTAATGTGGCCCTGATCATATGACTTCAGAGTCTTAAAGTTTAGGCTGGAAGCTGAGGCCATCTTCCTACTGTTTTTGGTCCAACCCAGTCAGCCAGACCTTAGGCAGGATTCCCCTTTTCAGATTCCCACATTCTGCCATCCACTATAATTATGAACAGTGGGGACGTGACAGTAACACAAATTCCTACTTTTCTTGGAGAGTCAAGTTTTTGAACCAAGTGCTCTAGAAAGTCATTGTATTCCCAATCCCTGTACTCATCTCACAGGCAGAGAATGTAAGGGTTTCACATTCTCAGACAGTGGCATGTAGAAGGTTGAATGGATTAAAGCCAGATCCATCCTGCCCTGTATCCTCAGATCCAGTAATTTCCCTCACTGTAACAGCTTCCTATGTGTTGGGTACCAAGCTTTGTGTTTCCATGTGCTTGCTCTCTCCTTGAATCCTGTGGGACTCCCTGTCTTACAGGCGAGGAAACAGAGATTCTGGTGGGTCAGGCTGCCCGTTGTCACACAGAAGGCCATACCTGTGCTAGAACACAAAACCGAATCTTTGACTCCATAGCCCCAGCTAGCCCTAGGAATAGCATATCTTCCATTACAGCTTAAACTCACAGGCAGGCATCTTGGCAGCTTGTGTTTGCAGAGGACATTAAATTCGCACTGTGCTTCTCTCATCACATTCAAAGAGGCCAGGGAGACGGAAGACATAAACTGGGTAAGCGTTAAGCACTCCTAAACTCTGTGGACTTCAGCTGACCCCTGGAAAGATGTGGACTGTAGATTATCTGGAGGAAACCCAGGAGGGTCTATGCAGTAAGGGGCACTGATGCCTCCTCTGTAGAGCTTGGGAAGGCAGGCATATGGAGTTTCCTTTTGCTAGGTCATGGTGGTATTTCATGTAACTCTCTCCCATAGAAAATGGTCACTGCACTCTTCTCCCATCCCCCCCAAACCCAGTTTCTATAGGGAACCCCTCTTGGAACTGTCCTTCGAAATTGCAAACGTCAAGTGGTTTCCTTCTATTCAGTGTTGACTTTCTACTCTGAGACTGACCTTTCCTACAATTCTGGCTTGGGTACCATGCAAGCAATTGGGTCATCTCCCTTTTTAATCCTAATAAAAGTGGGTGCGGTCACCGCAGAGATCACTTTCTTTGCCCTCATTTTCTCCTTTCACTCTAAGAGCACCCTCATGAAGCAGATTTTGATCATGTTTAACAGCTCTGGATAGATGGTGCTGAAGATGCTGATACTGGCTGAGATGGTGCTGTCCCTCATTCTATGGTGGACACTTATGAGAGCGCTTCACACATAGACTCATCAGTCTTCACAATGCATCAAATAGCATGCTTAGAACCGGCATCAAGGGATACTGTAGCTCCCTTTGCAGATGAGGAAATGGAGGCCCACAGGGAATTAAATGAGGTTTCATATCTGCTCATTGAAAAAGGCAGTGAGTGCCTGCGTAAATATCTCTATAGCCCTGTCAGAGGCCATCTGTTTGCTTCTCTAACAGTGTGGATGAGAGTGGAAAAGGCCTGAGAAGTGCTCCTCCCCAATCCTAACTATTCACCACCTGATCTTTTACAGAAAACATTTGCCATTCCATGCCCTGGCTCCAGAACTCATGGTCTACGAAAGCTCAGGGTCTCCCTTTCAAATGTCTTCCCAAAGTCCAAAGGGAGTGATATTAAGCACCCAGTGTAGTCCCTGCATCAGGTAGGTCTGCACTCCAGTTCTTGGTCTGAGAAGATGTCTAGGTGTGGAACACTGCAGTCTTCATATGGAACCTTTTGCTGGGGTCAAGTGTGGTTTCTGACCCGAATTCCGACTGTGACTGGAGGTTTGTTCCTCATGATGATGCTCTTCAGAACTGGTGGATCCTCTGGGGCTGAGATTCAGTAGGGAATCTTTGGATTGTTAGACACACACCTCAGGAATGTTACTCTCACAAACTCCTTAAGGTTCTTTGTTTCTTATACTGAAGAAAAAAACAGTTGCGAATGCCAGGCAACATTCAACCACAAGCTACAGCCCTAACCCCCGTTTTTTCCTGAGACAGGGTTTCTCTGTGTAACGTTGGCTGTCCTAGTATTGCTCTGTAGACCATTCTGGCCTCAACCTGAAAAAAAAAATCCTCTTGCCTCTGCCTCCCTGAGTGCTGGGAATACAGGCATGTTTAACCGTGCCGGCTCCTAGCCCTTTTTTATTTTGAAATTTGAGATCGAATCCACAGGATAACACTCCTGCCTCCTGCTTCTCCTGCTCCTCCTGCTCCAGCTACCTGGATTTCTGGGGTTATAGGCTTCACCACCACAGTCAGCTCCCCCTTGAATTGCCCTGAGAAGGCTGTTGTAAGAGGGTTAAGCTGGGGCCAGATATTTTTTTTTGTGGTAATAAAAAGCTGAATGTAGGACTTAAGATAACAAAATCTTTCCTGGAGGGTGTGTCTATGGAAAGGAACCCTGAGATGCCGGGAATAAAACAGGCAATCAGGAGCTACAAAGCAAGTGCTCAGAAGTCATCAGTGACACAGGTGAGGAGGCAGCTCTTTTCACCTCCCCTGCATCCCAACAGAAGAGCCGCATAGGCTCCACTGAGAACTAGCACCTGTTATTCTATTGAAGTGTAAAGCAGTTCCCATCTAATTCACATTTGCAGGCCACCGTCAATATGCTGTTTCACTTCAGCAGATGCAGAGAGAATTCACCAATCTCCAGCACAGCCGGCCACCTCCTGGGAGGGTAAGGTGGAGGAGGAAGAATTGGAATAGAGCCAAAGACCAGTACCTCCTTTGGCGGCTGGAGGCTTTGAAGCCCCGTCAGCTGTCCTTATAATCAAGTGGTCTCTCCTGCAAACTAGACAAGGGGACATTCTGGATGCTGGGGTGGGATTCTTGGAATCCTGCAAGCCGATGGCTTACGTAGAATACTTCAATTGTGGGAGGTCTGCAGAGGACAAGAAGACCCGGGATCTGCCTACAGGAGCCATCCCTGGCCCCTTTGTGGGATTTCTGGGGCGAGGGACAATTTCTCACACTACTTTCCCTGAATAGCTTTCTGTGGGCCATTAATTGTAGGAGCCCAGCCACTACCAATACCGGCAGCTGACATTTGTTGACTACACACCATTTCATGTTCACAGTAGCCCAGTGAGCAGATCTCTGAGTTAGTTACTTTTCTTCTC
Organism: Pachyuromys duprasi; assembly: GCA_028658305.1. Taxonomy (NCBI): domain Eukaryota; kingdom Metazoa; phylum Chordata; class Mammalia; order Rodentia; family Muridae; genus Pachyuromys; species Pachyuromys duprasi. The sequence continues at coordinate 18,802,446 of CM053758.1, forward strand.
TCTGGGAATGAATAGCTAATTGAAGCAACTTAAGGGAGGGGGCAGTTTATTTTGGTTCACTGTTTCAGACAGTCCCATCTACATGGCAGTGGAAGGTTGTGGCTGCCAGTTCCTGTGTCTTGGAAGATCTGGAAGCAAAATGTAAGAATAGAAGTGACTAGGCTCTGTTCTGAAAGACTTATCCCCAGGGCCCTACCACTGCCAGCCACATTTCCTGACCTAGTAGTGTTAGTATTCTGAAACAACCTTGCTTCTTAGTTACCTAGCAACAATGACATCATCTTGTATCGCCCAGCCAGGTGGCCACACCTGGGGGCGTGGTTGGTAATTACCTGACCTATAAAAGGACCACCAGACACATGCTCTCTCTCTCTTATTCCTCACTCTCTTATTCCTCTCTTATTCCCCTCACCCTCTTACTCTCTCTATGGGGCACCCCACCCCTCCTCCCCTTTCCTCCTCTCCCTCTCTCTTCCCCCATCATGGCCCACCCCTGTTCCCCCTTCTCCCCTAATAAACCCCTTTCATAGAAAACCTGTTGTAAGCCTCATCTTATTTCTTATTTCTAATAAGTAGTTCTACAATCTCCTCCTCAAACAGCACACGAGTCTGTCGGGGAACAGGTCAGATTCAACCATAACAGTTTTCATTTTACCAGTGAAGATACCGAACCGAAACAGAAAGCTGAGAGACACAAGTCACAGGCCAGAGAGGAGGTTTGGTCTAGCAGAAGAAACAGGCTGTGGAGCCAGATGGATTCAGATCTGAGCCCATGTGCACTAGGAAACAATTTCATTTCACTTAGTCTTGATTTCCACATCTATAAAATGGACACCCCACCCCAACTTCCAGTGTCTGCTTTATTGTATTACCGTGAGAGGCAAGTGGACCGTGTGGCTGGGATCAGAGTGACAATAGCAATTATTACGGTTTTCTGTGTAGATACTCAGTTTTTGCACGATCAGTATATCCTGGTATTGAGTGCCCCCCTTTTTATCCTTTAAGGAACCATAGCTTGCCATCTCTCTGATGGTTTGACGGCAGAAGTAATTATAAGCACAAGTTGACTTCTAGCTGTCATCTACTCATACCAGACAGGCTAGACAACTCAGAGCCACCATAATTGGTTCTGATTCAGGCACATAATTACAACTGGGCCCATAAGTTTCAGAACACGAAGTTATTGATTGAAATGCTGAGAGAGAAGTGATTTTCCTCCATTGACATTTCAACTTGAAGCTCTGTGGCCCGCTGGAATGAAGCAAGACAAAGGGAATCGTATCCCAGAGACAAAGGGAGCAATTAGCTTTCTATCTAAATTGTGTCATTTGCAACCCTGAATCCAGATAGATCTGAAGGGATAATATGGGCCTCTCCGTGCTGTACAGCCAACAAGATCTGCTTAAGTCCATTGAAGCAGAGATGGGTTTATTTTTTGTCTTGATAAAAGGCAAGTCTTGATAGTTGCCTCCTTTCTAGCAGGGATCACTAATGACACAAAGCCAGAGGGCAAGGTTTTTCTTTCAGCCTTGCATCAGCTCCCAATTGTCCTTTTTCTTTCCTTCCTTCCTTCTTCCTTCCTTCCTTCCTTCCTTCTTTCTTTCCTTCTCATTGCCCCATCACTCAGGTCTCCTTTTCCAGGTTCAAGCATCTCTTTTCACCCTTCCGATTCATCCTCTTTCTAGAGCTTTCAGAGCATGCACCCTGCCTGTTTTTCTGTGGCAGCGATCTCAAATGACTAACAGCGTTGTCTTCAAGCCAGGAGAGTAGAAGTCAAATGCTTATTGACTGCTTAGAGAGGACCACACTTTGGAAGAGTGCAAAACAAAAACAAAAACAAACAAACAAAACTAGTGATGAGCTACTAATAACAAAGATATCACCTCTTTTAGGAGTCTTCTAGAACCTTCTATTCACTGAGACTAGGTATCTCTCTTTGGGCCTCTTCCCACTTTATTTGCTAATATTTAATGCATTATATTACAGTTGCTAGTTAATAGCTTTGTATCTCCCATTCGTCTATAAGGCTCTTGCAACCAGGTTGTTTCTTATTTACCTGGGTACCCTAGTGCTGTGGTGATTAAGAGGTTCCCCCAAACATATGTCTGTATTCTACTCCCCAAAATCTGAAAATACTACCTTCATGCAAACAACATGTGATCAAGTTAAAGGTACCAAGAAGAGTGTGTCTTGGGTGAGGGAGTTGGTCCATACATATAGCCACAGGTGGCGTAGGAGTAGGACGCCGTGGAGGGAGGCCAGGCAGGAAGACAGGCAACATGAGAGGTTCAAAGCAAGGAGCGTCAGTAGCACTGGCACCTTGATTTCAGACTTCTAGCCTACAGCACTGTGAAAAACTAGGTTACCACTGCTTTAAGTCACCCAGGTTTGTTGTTGTTGTTTTGAGACAGGGTTTCTCTCTGTGTAGCCCTGGCTGTCCTGGACTCGATTTGTGGACCGGGCTGGCCTTGAACTTACAGGGCTCCACCTGCCTTTGCCTCTCAAGTGCTGGGATCAAAGGTGTGCGCCACCACACCTGACAAACCACTCAGGTTGTTAACCCAGCCACGGGAAACTAAAGAAGTGCTGAAGCACGTGCTGTGTACAAGGCTCAATAAACGGCACACAAGTCAACAAAGCCATATGGCTGTCATACCTCTCAGTCAAAACAGATCAACTGGTAAGGTCTACAGGGTAGAGTTGAAAGTATTTGCCTGTTCTTAGAAAAGAAAGGATAATTAGCTAGTGATGGCTGCCGTGGATTAAAAAGTTCATCCCAGGGAATCGGGTTCTGGATGGACCAGTTAATTATACTTGTACAAAAAGCATGCGTGGGGGAGGGGTGAATGGCAGAAGTGTGAGTGTACCCAAAGTGGCTACACTGGAAAGTCTTCACCCAGTACGGATAACGTCTTCGCCATAGTCACGCAGACGGAGCTCCTTTCGCTTAGCGTTCCCCGTCACGTATACACCAGAACTCCACTGAGACACTACTGCATACACATGGCTGGGAGGAGTGTGGCCGGATGTCCAGATAGGGGTCTAATGACAGTCCCTTCCCCTCCTATAAGGGAATGCTCAAGTCTACAGACCTGGTGGTGATGCTCCAGCCACAGCTCATCTAGTGAAGACAGAGGAGAGTGCTCTGTGGCAGCCACGTAACAATGTCCCCCTCATGGCTGGTGTCCTCCTCAGGGACTAGAGTAGCTTCCTTCCTTACTGTGTCTCCCAGAGCCTGACATGTGTGTCAGGTGCTCAATAAATAGTAACATAATTCAGGACGTGGGGTCTTCAAATGATTCAGTATATCACCTAGAGTCTAATTCACTATATATTGTCTAATATTAGTGAGATAGGATATGACTCACTGTGTTATTTAAATGTCATTTTAGCTACCGTAACAGAGACCCAGAGTGGCAAAGGCTTAACAAAATAGAAGGTTACTTTCCTCTAGCATGCAATGGTCATGGTGGAAAACAGTCTTAGGCTGGCAATTTTCTGAACTTGTTCTTCTACCAGTTCTTTACATACCTCTCTCATTAGGAGCATGGCCTCATTACTTGTCAACTTGGCTATCCCGAAGAGGCATGGGAAAATGTAGAAAAGATCCACATTGTTTTATTTAAGGATTCAGTTCAGAAATGACACATGACCGTATGCTTACATCCCATTGATTAGAACTTGGTCACATTGTTACCCAGTTGAAAGAAAGAAGAAAAATGTGGTTTGGACTTTGAATAACCATGTGGGTAGCTAAAAAATCAGATATGTAAGAGTGTGTATTAGGAGAAAGTCATTACGATGTTGAAAAATGTTAAGCCACTTGCTCCTTACATCACCCCTAAAGCATAGCTAGTGATCAGACCTCATGAGGAGAGATAAATTACTGCCTTCGGAACAAGGGAATTAGTAAGATTGCCCCTCCATCTTCATCTCGGCTCCCCTTCACTTGGTACTGTGTAGCAGCTGCTGAATTACACACCCTAACAATGCCTCATTCTTGGAGAGAGTCTAACACCCTCTCCCAATCCCTGGGAGAGTCCAAAGCTCACTTTAGAACAAGCAACGCTGGTCTGGGAGACAGGGCCCCTTAAGAACACTCTACTGAAACTAAGCAGCTGGGCAGACAGAGTGAGTGAATGAATAAGTTAATTTGGACTCCTATACCTATCCTCACCTGTTTCTGGCTGGTATTTCATGTGTCAGTTCCTTGAAGGCCACAGCTCATATCTGATGTCCCCATGTAATTTTATTTCTATCTTCCTAGATGCTGGGAGGATTTGATGGATGTTTATTGAGACATAGTCAAAGAATCAATACTCACCATTAACCTCAGTATCATAAAAATGATCAGGGGAGTAAATACATGGGTGAGCGTGAGAGTGGACATGGTAGTAAAGATACATTGGGGAAGATAACTGAGGATCTGGAAAAGCCCCAAAACTGTGGTTTGCTGAGCTGGCTCTTTGTGTCCAGCAGACAGGAGATCCGCAGGGTGCAATGAGGGCACTATGTGCTAATTGATGCCAGAAACTGTCTTCATTACCACACTGTTTCTGTGATCCTTTACATCTAAATGAGACCCAGTGGGGTAAGTTTGAAGGATGATTATCAGGGATTTTGCAAGGTGGCTCATTAACATAATTCCCCTAATTAGAAACCAAAGAAGCTCCTGTTGAAAATTTTCCACTAAATATTACAGGGTCATAATTCCTGCATCTTCGAGTGTCCAGCTCTGCATTCTAGTTCTAAACTTTGCCCTGTGAATTGTGAAGGGCTCAACTCTGTAGGCCTTTCTTTCACTTACCAAACGTTTACTGAATTCCTGTGTTGAGTATAAGATTAGGAGTTGAAGATATAGAGATACAAGGTAGTCCTTGAGCTTTGAAAGCTCACAGCCTAACAGGAGAAACAGATGGGTATACATGTAATTGTAATGGAAATGATGTACTATCTATCCATCTATCTATCTATCTCACTATCTACCTATCATTTATCTATCATCTCTGTGTGTGTGCTTGTGTGTGTGTGAAAGAAAATGAACAAGAGAAAAATGCTTTAGAAAAATCTAGTAGCTTTGCCTCTCAGGTAAGAGAGCACATTAGAAGCTGCGTGGATGCAGCTCAGAAAATGGGATGACACACACAAATTTCTATTCCTATAAGAAACCACAGCTACGGGTGAATTTATTAAGCCAATTGAGATCTCCACAGGAATGCCTTGAAGCCTACAGAAGGAACTGTGAATCAGAGCTTAGCCACACCAAGTGGCTCTGGGTGAGGTTACTGAAACCTGTGAAAAAGTGCTACACACACACACACACACAACTAGTGCTGCAGAAGCAAATAGCTAGGTTAACCAAGGTCAGGACATAGTATCGATGCTGAGATTCCCAAGCTGACAAGCAAGCCTAAGGCAGAGATTCAGACCCAGCACTGAGGAATTTGGCCAAGGTCAATGAGAACTCAAGGTTCTACAAACAGCAGGAAAGAGGGGCTTCTGTACAGCCTAGTTGGATCAAGGGCCCGATACACCTCCGTGGGCAGAGCCTAGAAATAGGTGCAGCCTGTGGAGTCTCAGTTGAAGAGTGTGAGGCTGAGGCAAACTCCCTGCTATGGCTCTCACTGCAGTCAGTGGAGGCTTCAGCAAGAGTTCCCATCCTCCACTTCCCCAGGAATACTGGTACCAAGCCAGAGAGGGAGGAGCTGTGCAGGTGCACAATCTGGAGAGTTGTTACTGCCTTACAGACATCAGTAGGAGAAGTGAGAACTCCAGAAGGTAGTTTGGATTAAACTCTAGTGGGTCAATGCAGACTGTAAATCTGGTTTTATAGGTTTGAACCCGAATTGTAAAATTGCACAATTTCCTACATGGACCATCTAACGGGGGGGGGGGGGAGAGAATTCAAAACATCCCACCAAGGAAGAAGCCTCCAGTGCTTGATAATATTTCTTAACTTAGTGTTCCATTGCACTTTATCCTTTTGCCTCTGTTATTTGCTACCTCTTATTATTTCTAATCTCCGTTTTTGCACAGCAGTCTCTTGGTGGTCTTGCTTTAGTTTGCGTGTGTCTCCATTAGGGTTCAGGTTTTATGGTTGTTCGTATGTGTTTCCACCAATTCAGCTGTGTAATCTGCCACTCTTCTCACACACAATTCATACACTTTCCTTTTCAGTCCTGCCTCATCCTTCCCTCTCTACTCTTCCTCATCCTCCTGTCTTGTACTTCTTAACTATAACTTTCCATAGCTTCAGTAACCTTTCAATTCTGGACCCTAACAGCATCTGAGTTTTCCCTTTTCAGCTACTTTCTTTGCCCATAGATTTTCCACTTGTCTAATAGTATTTCCTTAACCCCATCCACTTCCCTTCCGCTCCCAACCCTAGCAAAATGTCCTACCACAGGTGATACTGTCTAGGTCCCTTCCACAGTTATTAAAGCTAAAGTGATAACTTTTTAACTGGCAATTGTGACACTTGAATAGTTGGTTCATCCAGCAATGTGGTTGCTTTTTAAGTTAATATTCTACTCTTAGTGTGACACAGGAGACCATACCTAGTTGCTGAGCACATAGATTGAGGGATTAGATACTGAATGATGTACCTCAATTCTATTACAACTCAATCCCACTTCAACTTTTCACATACTTCCACTGGAAAAAAGAAAACATGGCCAATAAAATCCAATCTGTGAAATAAACTCGATGTGTGAATAGAAGAAACTAATGGGAAAAAAAGCAGTGGACTCACCTGCACCCTCAAAAACAACCAGTTCTGAAGTAATAGACTGATGAGAATAAATGAGAAGTTCCAAGCAAAGAATTCATACAAACAACTATAAGAATGCTTCAAGAAATCAAAGAAGATTCAAATAAACTCTTACACAAATCTAAAATTACCAGTAATACCCTACTCCTGACATCCAAATTTAAAAAAGAGAAGTATCTGAGTTAAATTACATCACACATGAAATGGACTCAACAACATCTACAGAATGTTCCATCCAAACATTCCCAAACATACATTCTTCTCCACAACTGGTGGAA
>CM053758.1:18809992-18865600 GCA_028658305.1 Pachyuromys duprasi
CATCAATGTTCATAAGAGAGATAGGTCTGAAGTTCTCTTTTTTTGTTGGATCTTTGTGTGGTTTAGGTATCAAGGTGACTGTGGCTTCATAGAAAGAGTTCGGTAATCTTCCTTCTATTTCTATTTTGTGGAACACGACACACAATATCTTATACGTACTTAAGACATAGAGTAGAAATGACTCTAGGCAAACAAAGGAGATTCAAAGGACAGGGGAGGAGTGAGAGAGTAGCACCAGGGTATGAACGAGAACATGTTCAAAGCACTTTATACATTTGTATAAAAATGTCCTTATGTGACCCAGTACCATGTACACTGAAAAAGAAAAAGAGCAGAACAATGATTTAAAAAAAAGGCGAGAAAATCTAACAATTTCTTAGCTTGGTAGAGGAATTTGAGATGGAGCAGGAGGGTCAGAGAAATCTCTTTAATTAAGGCAACATGTAAGCCATTTGAAGATCAAGTGGGTGATACAGGATAAAGGTTTGTCTGGCTGGATGGGCAGCATATACAAAAGACTAGGGTCCCAAGACACAGAGCGGAGTCCAAGGAGCTGTGGGGAGTTCAGAATGTCTGGAACTTCAGAGAGAAACTTGGGAAGTGGGGCAGGTGTGTCTGTACCGGCGGGTGGCAGGCAGATCCCAGCACGCCTGGGAAACTGTGGTCAGTGAAGATGGGGAAGAGCTGGGGTTGGAGTTCAGTAGGAGAGTGTTGGCCAAGCACATAGAAGGCCCTGGGTTCTATCACCTGCATTGCAGGCAGCCATAGTACGGAATGTCTGTCTCATGCTCTGAGGGTAGAGGGGCTGATAGAAGGTGAGGGAAGACACTGGCCAAACCACTTTCTATTGATACCTAAAGAATTATCCCAGAAAATGCATCTTCCTCTTACTCTGGAAACTTCTGCTCTCAGGCCAGTCTGCATCCCCGACTCCACACTGCTTGAGTGGCCTCATCAGAGCAGACAGTACATGATTTGTCTGTGAGCTACACCTGATTGGTTAGAAGCTGAGAGCATCATTCAAGCAGGGCAAATCAGGTTTCAGGAATGTTTTTGAAACTGTATGCAGAATAGTCCATCGTGTAGTTCAGGGGACGGGGAGAGTCCTCAACTTTCTCAGCTTATCAGAGCATATTACTAAAGTTCTTGAGGGAGCAGAGTAAGTAAGATATGAAGGTGAGGGGCCAGGGAGATGGCTCAGTGGTTAAGCTGCTGGCCATGCAAGTGTGACAACCTGAGTTTGAGTCAGTACCCATGTTAAGCTGAACACAACAAAGCCAGTGCCTACCCCTGCACTTCTACCGCAAGATGGGATATGCAGACACCTCCAAAAGCTTAGGGGTCAGCCAGCCTGGCATACTCAGCAGTGGTCAAGAGACTCTCCATTAAACAAGGTGGAAAATGAAGGTTGCATGCCCAGGTTGCCCTGAACCCTCCACACCGACGCATGCACCTGCACTCACACCCCATCCATACCATATACATAAAATTATTTTTAAAAATATATGTAGGTGTATGTGTGTGCATGCATGCCTGTGTGTTTGTGTGTGTGTACGTGTATGTAACATAAGAAGAAATTTATTATGGGACTGACAAATGCAATTATGGAAATCAAGACATCCTATGATATGCCTGGAAAGCTGGAAAACCTGGAAAGTTGGTGATGAGATTTAAAAAAATCAAACAAAACAAAACAACAAAAACATTCAAAACCATGAGAAGCCAGAACTTTGAAATGCAAGGGCAGGAAATGGATGTTCCAGCTCTACAGCGGATAGAAATTTTGCCTTTCTGAGTTCTTCAGTGATGAGATGATGCCCGCTTCACATTGGGGAAGGGATAGATCTTTTCTCCTAAGCCAGTCTCTTTGGGGAACACCTTCACACAGATACATGAAATGATATCCTGCCAGTAATCTGGATATCCTCATTCGGACAAAATGACAGCACATGGAATTGGTCCCAATTTTTCTGGGAGTCAGACTTGGAGATGATGGGGGTGACGTTCCTAAGATCATGCAAGTACACTCCCAGCATCACACTGCTCCCACACCCTGGAGCCAAGAGCAGAATGGCTTTCCAAAGCAGAAACTACCGTCCAGGCCTCCGCTCTAAATTTTCTGCTGGTTTTAACATTGTTTCAGACCCACCCCACCTCACTTACTTTTGCCTGACATGATACAGCATCTATCTTGTGAGAAGTAGACTGTAATAAATAGACTGCTTAAGCGAAGAAGGTTGACAGGTATATAAATACAGGGCATGATATATAAAGCTTTGCACGCCCCAATGGCCTCATTTATTAAAATCTTGCCATGCTAAATTCACAGAGCATATTTGTCTCTATCTGTGTTCTCATAAAATACTGCTTACACCATTGCTCATATCTAAACCTTACCCAATTTTACTATTAGCTGATGTTTCTCTATGTCAACCCCAAGGACAGGTGAACACCGAATAGCATTTAGGTGTTTCCAGGATGGGCCTCAGGCTTTGACTAGGATGAAGATATAATGATCCTAGAAAGGTTAAGTTGAGAGATAAGATGAAATTTACTTTGTGTGTGTGTGCATGTGTGTGTGTACATGCATAGAGAGGTCAAGGTCAGCTGTCTTCCTCAGTTACTTTTCACCTTATTTATGGGACTTAGGGTCTCGCACTGAACCTAGGGTTCACTAACTGATGAGACTGGTTGGTCAGTAAGCTCCAGGAATCTGCCTCCAGGGATTTCTCTCTTTTTAGTGCTGGGATTAGATGCCTGCCACCCTGCTCAGTTTTCACGTTAGGTGTTGGGGATTCAAACTCAGGCCTTCGTGGAACAACTGAGTCATCTCCCCAGCCCTTAAGACGGAGTTTCTCAAGGAAGGATACTTCCTGGGTCAAGCTCATCACCAGTCACTCACGTAATTAACGTTGAACCAGACCTCTAGCGAGCAATGTTCATTTATCTCATCAGTACTAATTGTTGAGTTAAGTTCTAACTACTGAGCAAAACCAATCAATTACCCACGGCTCCCTCTAAAGTGTCCACAGCCGAACAAGAGACACAGACACACAAGTAAGTCATACTGCCATGCTGCAATAGGCACTGTCAGGGGTTGGAAAGGCAAACAACTATAGCAGCAGAGAGTCTGCTCTGGGCCAGACACTCCATTGCTTTATGCCTCTGCCTTGTATGTGTGTGGGAACCTCGATGTTAAATCAAGGAAAATGAAGCTCACGATGTAGAAAGACTTGCTTGAAACCAAACAATTAGAAAGCATAAGCACTACCATCTGAACCCCGGGTCTGCTCAATTCTAAAAACAGCGCTTTATTCTCTGGTCCCTTTTATGCATTCCGGTTCAGCACCGGTAGCAACTGAAATACCCAAGGTCTCCCTTGCACATCTACTTCAGCCAGTGCTTCTTGTTCCTACTCTCTACCACTTATATTTGACTCATGCTGGCATATATATATATATATACATATATATGCATATATATACATATATATATATACATATATATATGGTGGACAGGAAAGAGCATATATATATATATGCTCTTTCCTGTCCACCATCTGTTTCCTTTCTTCTGTTGAAAATATAGGCCCGTCTTCTCTCTCTTTCTTTCTGGAGATGGAGCCAATTGTATTCATATGGCTCAGGCCAGGGCAAGCTCAGTTGTGGTGACTAATTCGGGGAATGCTGCCCGGTACAAGAAAATGAATTTAGGGACTTTGACTGGAATGCCTGGGAAATCTGTTTGTCTGCTTGAGATTGCTAAGGAGGTGAAGTAAGCCTAGGGTAACCCATGGTCATCTTTGCCTGCCCCTGGTGAAAACTTACTACAGAATGAAGCCAACCTGGAGAAGGCAGAGTCAAAACGTGGAAATAGCCTAGTGCCTGGTCCTTTCCTTTTGACACCCTCAGCATCGGACATTTATTATCAAAGTGCATGAGTCAGGAAAACTCAATAGAACTTTTTAAATGCCCCCATGCATCCATTTATCTGTCTTTTCTTTGGCTTCCCAAAGGCTAGAGCTAAAACCCACCTTTCTGTCCAGCTGCAAAGTCCCTACTAGTTCTGCATCTTTCCATACAAGGAAAATAGCCAAGAGACGCAGAAGAGAAGTCTAAAACTCAGAATCCTCTCTTCCATTCAATCCATCCTCTTCCTTTGTGAAACTTGGGGTGGGGGGGAGGATAGGGGGGGGAAGAAATGCTTCCTCATTCATATTGGGAAGAGTGTCTCATAACACTGAAGAATTTTGAAACTCTTGCTTCACATGAACTCCTAGAAGAAAGGACTATGGTGGGAAGCTAGAGATCTTGTCTTGAAATAAGCTAAACTCCCTCTCACTGTGGCACCAAGGAAGTGGCTATAAAATTAACTAGGAAGAATGATTTGAATCACAAGAAGACAGCAAAGCTGGGAAATGGGATAGAACTTTACAACATATTGGTACCTACAGAAAAGCAAAGGCAGCTGAATGAGATTGATGGCAGCCTACCGTGCAAGTATATTAAAATCTCACATTCGTAGAAAACAAGTACACACACATCAGGGATGTAGATACAAACCATTACACTGGATGAGGTAGGGAAGCAGCCAAAATTAGGAACGGGGTATGGGAGCAGGGAGTATAAATAAAATGAGAGGGGCTTTGCACAAGCCAGGATGGTTGTGCTATGGCCCAGGATTGGGGAAATCTCAGCTTTTACACCTGAGCTTGCACATTCAAATGGAAGGAAGTGTCCTAAGAAGTCAACAGTATTTGCTTTGGGTCAGGGATCATTGAGTAGCCAGGAAGAGAAACTCAAGAAAGCCTGAATTAAAAGAAGATTCACTTTATGAATGTACTTGGAAGGAGTACAGGCTAGACCCAAGGATCTGTGATTTGGGGGTGATTTCTGGGTGTGCTTGATCACAACAGCACACTCAGTTAGAGCTGCCTCTCCCTCTCTGACTGCTTTCCTATCCATCCTCTGGGGTCCAGCTCCTTTGCACATATACCTCCCCACCCCCTGTGTAAGCTTGTCCGAGGAAACACTGGAACTCTTGACAATAATGGATCCACACACCTACACAAACCAGCAAATCTACTTTACTCCAGCTAACAGACTCCATCTCGCTCTCCCAAACTGGAGAGGTACAGATGTCGCTAGCCTGTTATGAGTCAGCGATTTACGCTGGGCTTAAATACTGTTGGGGGGCAGGGGAGGGAAGGAAAGAATAAAAGAGAAACAAACCTGGGGCCAGACACTAAGAACACAGCAGGAGGAAGAGATTAGAATATCTTCACAGAAAGCCCCTCTCTGTGTTGGGATAAAGATAATGATTTATTGTTATTATTTTTTATATTTTATTTTATTTTTTACTTTTTAGCATTATCAAGTTTTTTTTCTAAGGTAGCAGGAGCCCAGGATGAAATGATTAGTGTTCAAAGGCACGGGCTCTGCAGTCACACCCAAATGTGTTGGGGTTCCCCCTTTGTTTCTGGGATGTGTGAACCTCTCTGGGTTTCGTTTTACCTCAGCTGAAATGTGGTCTGGGGCATTAGCTTTCTCACATCACTTTGAGCAGTGAGACTAATGCTACCACACATTATTGTTGTGCGTCGTAATTTTTGTAGTTAAAATTATTTTTACAGAAACACCTCTTAGATACATGCCAGTCATTACTGAGCTGGCAGTACCAGACTCTGTAGCTATGCTTGTTTTTCCCACTCTATGCCTCCTTGGAATACGTTATTTATCTGAGCTGGAAATGGCTGTTGGAAATTGCCACTGGCTATGTACCCCACACCCTCATGCAGAATCGATAAGCAGAGGGGGCCACCCTCTTCCTCACAGCCCTCAGTTACAGCTCTAATTGACCATTACTAGGCATGCTCAGAGGGTCTCTGGGCTCACATGTTAATTGACTGTATACCCACTTAATGGGAAACTCCCCAATTCCCCAAGCCTGAACAGGCTGTCTGCTCCCTCCTCACCCAGTGCATTATGGGATGCCTGTGGAAGAGAGAAGGTCAGCAGGTGGTGTATCTGATCAATTAATTAAGAACATGTTGAGAGGTTTGACTCTGAGCCTAGTTAATCGCATAATTAAATCGTACTCATTCCCCACCTCAAACTCCCCATCCATAGGGCTCTCCCCAGCCCAACGGCATCCATGTTTGTTTAGGGAGGACTTGGTCTTGCTAGGGTCTATCTAAGGCAGAGGCAGTCCATCCCCAACGGCTGCTCCACGTCTTTAATTGATTTTATTTCCATTTGTGGGAAAGGAATGGGAAAAGTCTGTGCCTCGCTTCTGGAGTTGAAAATTCTGACTGGGAAAATGGAGTTTTAGAGGATCGGAGAAAAAGAGTGGATGAACTTCCTTCAAAGGCTGTGATGAGGGACTGGACGGAGGGACAGCATGAAGGGGCCGAGGGGCTGTGTGAGGACATGGGGAGGAGAGAAACAAGAACAAAGCTGGTAGGGAAATGCTGTAAGGAAGCCCCTTGCTTTGCATGCCAACTTCAAAAACTAGGTTGTGTGAGGATTAGGGACAGAACCGAGCAGAGTGAAGCCTGTCGAGAAGAAAAGCCTCACGCTGCACAGACTCTGCAAAGCCTGCTACCCATCCTCCTCCGACGTTGCCGGCGCAAGCTCCTCTGGGCTTTTCTTCTCTGCTCCTGCCCAAACACAGGAACCTGGTTTTAGTTCGTGCCATACATACGTGTAAATAAAACAAGACCTTCCCCAGGATCCCTTGGGTTGAAAGTGGCCACAGGATCAGTTTGTTCAGACACTTTAGGAGTGTACCTAGCACAAATAAGGCACGGCCCCTGGGTAGTGTCCTGCTCTCTATCCTTCTCGTTTTCCCTCCTCTTGAAGACAAACACAGCAGCTGGAGTAGAGCAACTGCTTAGTGACCAAACTGAGCCAAACTAAAACAACAGCAGCAAAATGCTCTAAGGATGACTGAGCTGAAATGGGAGGAGCCTGGATTCCCAAAGATGCTGTGGAGAGCCAGCCTGAGTCGCCCCTCAGGGTTTCTTCTCTTGGGATGCAGGGAGATGTGTGAAAACTGAGGCCAATGGCGTATCTGAGTCTTATCCACTTTTTTTTTTGTGAATAGCGATTAAACCATCGCTATCCACTCTGACCCGCAGCTGAAAACATTCTTAACTGATAAACGTGCTGACATGAAGCCGAGGCAAGGCCACATCGCTACACGGTAGTTAAGGGCCATTATGACACGCGATGAGCACATGCTTCGTGTGTCAGTGTGTCAGTAAGCTATCCTTTACTGTAACAAAAACCTTGGGTCGTGAGCTTATAAAGAGGTAAGGTTTATTTGGGTTCGAAGTTTGGAAGGTTTTAAGCCATGACTGATTGACATCATTGCTTTGGGCCTATGGTGACGCCTTTTGGTGAGAGGATTGGTGATAGAGGAGACATGTTAATTTTATAGCTGCTAGAAATGGAAAGAATAAGGCTAATGCTTCAAAATCTCCTTCAAGGGTATAACCCCAATAACCCAAAGCACTGCACCCCACCCCTTAAAAGTGCTACCTCCCCTCAATGGGGCCAAGCTGAGTACCGAACCTTTAGCACATGGGCCATTAGGGGCTATGCAAACTATAGTATATATGATTAGTGGAAAGATCATGAGATATCAAGTATTTATCTGAAACTTGTATTGCAGTGGCAGGTATGTGGCTAGCATACATAATTCTTGGCTTTTATTAGAAACTGAGGTTTGGGCATGAGAGATAGCTTAGTCAGTACAATGCTTATCTTGCAAGCTTGAGAAACTGAATTTGATCCTCAGAAACCATTTAAAAACAACGCTGTGTGGTGGTGTTTGCTTATAATCTGGGAGTTGAGAAGGGAGAGGGGAGCATTCCTGAGCCTCAGTGGACAGCCAGGCTAGAGCACAGGGTGAGCTCAGGACTAGTGAGACCCCATCTTTTTAAAAAGGCGAGTTCTCAACTATTAAAACCAGAGCGTGACCACCCCTTGCCTCCACACATGTGCGCCTCCACATACACGCACGTGCACACAAAAGAAAACCAAGATCAAGACATTTAGAAAGCTTTTAAAGAAAAAAAAATTAAGAGAAAAACAGGGAGAGGAAACCAACAGATTTAGGGAGCTCTTAACTCGATAAAGCATCCACCCTGAACTCGAAAGCTCCAATGAGTGGCGCTCCTGCGCTTGCTCTGTGGGTGGGTGATCTGAGTGACCTTCTTGGGACCTCAGTTCCCTCTGCTGTGAGATGATTGTTAAAGCCGCATGTTGATGGAAGGGCTCCAAGTGTGTGCTTTGCACAGGGACACCAGGAATCAGGAAGGGCAGGCTCTTGCCGGGCGCAGGGATAAGTTGCCTAAGTGGATATCCCCACCTCTCAGCAGGTTCCCGGGGAGAGCAAGCAGAGGTGGTCAGCACATCCCTCACTTTGATGAAAGTCTCCGAGAGGCTGTAAATCACCAAATCCTTGTTTCAGCTAAATCAAGCCTACTGCGCGTCCCATCGGCATTTAATAGTGATATTGTAGCCGCTGGAATAACAAGCCAGAGTAATTAAGTTTAATGATTCCAACCAAGCCAATATGCTTGATTGCTGTGTATATGCCTAATTATCTTCCATTTTTGTTGTTGTCACTGTACATGTATAAATAAGGCCTATTTGTGGGAAAATAGGTGCTGATTTTAAGACGTATTAGGCAAAGTTGCCTGTGCAGCACCTTTCCAAGGGGGCTTAGTTAGTTGCTTGAAACACTGAGTGGGCAGAAAATCACTCAGCTTGTGAAAATGGTCCATGGGAAGACGATACAATGTTCTTTCTCTGAACTGTGGAGACCATTGGCCCTCCCAACACCAGAAGACTCTTCTCCAGGAAGTGGGCAGACTATCCATCCCCGCGCTCGACTTTGAACTCGAATACGTGGTTTGCTTCATCTAATAGAAGGAGGTAGAGGTGACAGGGGTCCAGCTTTAGGACTCTGGGGTATAAGAGGCCTGGAATGGGATCTTCAAATGAGGCGTCAGGTTAGGATCCCCCAACACCCACATAGAAAGTCGGCCTGGTGTCAGGCACCTGTAATCCCACGGTCAGGGAGGTAGAGTTGGGAAGATACCAAGGGTGTCTGACCGGGCAGCTAGCCAATCAGTGAGCTCTAGTTTTGGTGAAAGAGCTTATCTCAAACAAACAAACACTAAATAAATAAACAGAAGGATTGAGGAAGACACTCAATGTCAACCTCAATAACTTCCTCCAACCCGACATACACATCCAAACACACACACAAACACCCACAAGAATGAATATACGCACGTGAGCACACACACACACACACACACACACACACACACACATACACACAGCACCACAAATGTGTCCCTTTAAAAGCTTGTGTTTCTGCATCACCATCATGCCTGGGTTAGCCTGCTAGTCTCCAGTAAGGATGAGAAAGGCATGAGCTTCCATACCAGTCCATGTTAGCAGAAGCACAAACACAGAGATTGACATATTCTTACCCCTGGCTTCCTTAT
Source organism: Pachyuromys duprasi (assembly GCA_028658305.1). Lineage (NCBI taxonomy): Eukaryota > Metazoa > Chordata > Mammalia > Rodentia > Muridae > Pachyuromys > Pachyuromys duprasi. Next base: position 18,819,516 of record CM053758.1, read on the forward strand.
TAGATGCCAGTGGGCCTTTATTTCCTATATAGCATAAGGACTTTGATATTAAGCCTTTGGATCTAAAACCTTGGAAGTACCTTCTGGAATTGTGTAGCAATAAGCTTTTCCTGGAGGCAGTTTTTAAAGTTTTTTTTAAATTAGGTCTTATTTAAGGAAAATTAGAAACTTCTTGTATCTGTGGGTTATGTTGTAATGAAAACGAGAAAATCTAGAGAGCATGGGGCACATGGTTCTGTTGTTTCTGAGCCTGTGAGAAAGGATGTCATGGTGGGGAGAAGGGCAGAACAGAGCTGCTCACTTCTTGGTAGACAGGATGCAGCAAGAGTGAACTTCCGGTTAGAGCAAAGCCCTTTCCCTGAAATCAATTAATTCATCCATGAGGACCCCTTGTTGAGGTCAAATTCTTCATTACCCAATCACCTCCCAGAGACCTTACTTCAAACACTATGGCACTGTGCATGAGCTCTGAGAGTGTGTGTATGTGTGCATGTGCCTGTGCAGGCCTTCTCCACATTATATTTTGAAAGAGTCTCTCATTGACCCTTGAGCCGGCCATTGTGCCTAGAGAGGCTGGCCAGCGAGCCCACGGGATCCGGTCACCTCTGCCCAGGTTCCACAGTACCGAGGTTACAGGAATGGGCCACCAAACCCAACTTTCACATGGGTGCTGAGGATGTAGCAAGCATTTCACCTACTGAGAATTTCCACAGTCTCACTTTAGGGAAACATTTATGATCCAGGTGATAAGCAGCAGCCAGATGTGGCCAAGAGAGCTGTGTCTTGTAAAGTGCTCTTGACTTTTCTCTCTCACCTTTCACCATCACCTTCTGGGTCATACTGGAAAGGATCACACTTGTAACTTGAATTTATCTGTGAAGGGGAAAACTTACACTATATAGGCTCATAAACACTATGAATTCAGGATTTTGTTATCCCCTGAAAGATCCAGTTTACTAGCATCCTAAGACCCCTCCAACGGTCAGGCCATCTTGTTCTTTGCCATTAACTGCCAGTCTTGTGAGTGGTCCCTCTTCCTGAGACTCAAGTGCACAACTTATTGTCTTTGCATTAACAGTAGATCAGGGCTACACAATACATGTCAGAGCCACATAGTCAAGCTTACGTTTGGTCCCTACAGCTATGTAATTGTGGCAAGTTTCTTAAACTTTGTGTGTGTGTGTGTGTGTATGTGTGTGTTGAGGCCAGAGGTTAATGTTGGCTATCTTCCTCAATTGCTCTCCAACTTATGCTTTGAGACAGGATAAGCTCACCAATTCAGCTATGCTGGCTCTGCCAGAGAGCCCCAGAAATCCTGACTCCACCGCCTCGGCTTTGGGATCACAGGCATAGGCTCAGATGTTCTATCAAGTTTCTTAAAGAGTCTAGTGGCCAGTCTCCACGTCTGTAAAATGGAAACGACAGAACGCTGTCCTGCTCTGGTGACTATTAGGAGTCAATGAAGTGATACAGGCAGAATGTGCAGCACCCTAAGCTGGCAGGGAGTAACTTGGCTCATCTCTCATCATCTGCCTTGCTATTTACGATTTCTAGATCTCCTTCCTCATGTTATGCTTTACCCTCTTCTTTCCATCTTTCACACAATGAACGGAGAAAACCAGAAAAGCCACAGATATGACCCTGTATTTCACCTCTCAGACCTTTCCTTTGTTTGCTGGAGTGTCCTCCTTGTGATAATGCTTTGTGGTGTTTTAGACCAGATACATGATGAGATGTGTGTATGTGTGTGTGTGTGTAAACAATGTGACATATTTTCAGCCAGCTTTCACTGGAGACTCAGATCCCTCACCTCTCTGCTTTCAAAGGCTTTCCCAAGTTCTCTTACCAGAGGGCATTTGGGGGAGTGCTTCCCTCCAGTCAGATTAGCTTCCCCTTGTTAATTAATAGGGTTCTGTGCAATTTAATTTCATTGGTCCAGAACTGGTCCAGAAATCAAGGTCATTTAATTTCTGAAAGACACTGGAAAGGTTGCCCTTTCAGTATGATCTTTCTGCTATCCACTCCCCTAGAAATGAAAAGCGCAGCAGCTCATACAATGGCTTCAAGGTTATCTGAGACCACCTTCCAAGTATGAGGGAAATCCTTTCTGCAGGAGTTTAATTAGGTCAGTACAACTAATTCTTCTTTTGCTACTTATTCCGTTTCCTTCCTTTCTGTAATTACTAGCAGTGTAAGGCTCCTCACACATACAAATGGAACTGAAGAAAGCCCTGCAATTATCCTTTATTTCTCCTTCATGCAAGAAAGGAGGTGGCGGCCCACTGCAGTTGGTCTATGTAAATTTGAGGGCTTCGGTCTTTATAGCCCTCCACTCGTGAATAGCAGTGTTACTATAACTGGGCCTGGGTGGGAGGGCATGTTCCAATGCAATCCCAACACCACAATACACATCTTCCTAGCTCTGTGCCTACAGGAGATGACTTAGCATCAGAACAAAGGGAGGCAGTTCGTGCACATGCTGTCAGTCAGTAACCATAAATCAATCCGGTGCCTAGCAAAGACTCAGCAGGGTGTTAGGTGGATTGGAATTCTTGCCAAGAATATAAGGGATCTCAGGTAGCTTTGGTGGCGCAGATCATTAGCAGATAAAATAAATTAACAACACCTAGATTAGGCTTCAAAATCAAAGGCATTGCCTGCATAGGTTTGGGTAGGGATGATAAGAATGTTTCCCAGAAAGGGAAGGCTTGCATAAGGGCCAGATCATATATCCATTTACAGATAATGATACTTGGAAAATATGATCTATCTACTTTTGGCATCATATTTTATTTTTCTACTGTTTCCTACCATTTCCCAGAAGAGGAGGAATTTTGTCCCTATGACACAAATGAGAAAACCAAGGCCCAGAGATATTTCACAAACTGCTCAAAGACATATAACAGATTCAGATTCCTAACCTCAGAATCCAAGACAAACTGATAAAAAGCTGGTCATGGCCACACATGCTTGTAATCCCCGTACTTGGGGGAGGGGGAGGCTGGAGGATCATGAGGCTGAGGCCATTCTGGGCTACTTAGCAAGGCCTTGTCTCAAAAGGAAAGTAGGAAATAGTGGAACTTGTTGGGTAGGGAGAGAGCTTGTAGGTTGTTATCAGGACATGAATAAAAAAGAGATTGGAGCGGAAGCCTTATGAAGAGCCCTCCGTGGTGGGTGAGCTTCCTCCAACCAATGCTCTACTTTCACTGCTTTCTGTGTTCTTGTTAATATTATTTATCTACCTCTTACTCATTCTCAAAGGAATGAGGCCTTCCCAAAGGCCAGGTCTGGTTTGAATGTTGCAGATTATGCAGCTCAGGGGCTCCTGCCTGGAAGGAAGGCAGCGATCAATAAGAAAATGTGGAATGGAAGGCCAAGCCTAGTTCCCTGTGGATGGTGGGGGTGGGGGCACTTGTAAAGGCCAAGGGCAACTGTCCATGGTTGTTCTGAGTCCCACTCGTTTTCAGCACCTAGGACAGTTCCCACAACCCTGGACACCTGTTCCTGGCCATATTTTGCTTTATTTTGTTTTGTTTTGTTTTTATAAGTCACGGTCTCCTGTAGCCCAGGCCGGTCTGGAACTACGTATACGTAGTTGAGAATCACCTTAATCCTCTTGCCTCCACCTCCCTAGCACTGAGATTACTGGCATGAGCCAGCCTTGTAGGATGAGATGGGAGCAGAAAGGAGTGGGGAAGAGGGGGAGGGTCACCCTACATTGGAAGGACACCCACTTGCTTACTAACACAGCACTTTCAGCCAGCTAAGCTGTTAGTCCCCATTACTAGTGTGGACTCACATCCTAAAAGACAGACAAAGAAAACTCACCAGCTTGACCAGGAAGACCTAAATGCTTTGCTGGTCTATGGCCCTGATGGTCCCTTCTGATGGCACCTGTCTCCCTGGCCTGGTCAGAATGGCAAATGCCCTTTAGGACTCTGAAGGCGTCATCTTGGATTCTCATTTCGTGGATTCATGTTTTCTTAGGGAATATTCATTCAGTAGTCTGTGCTCATGTAATTATTGAAATTATGCCTAATTATGCAGTAGTGGTAAATAGTAATCTCTCAGCAACAACAACATGCACTATTTCTGTGATGGGGAAAGATTTTGTGCAATTTTCTGGGAAACATCCTCATGCAAGAGTGGCAATTAAAAAGAAGGAAACAAAGTGCTTTGGATATTTACTTCTACTCAGTGCTATCCAGGAAAAGTACCTTTTTTATCCAGCCTTGGGATGCTACTCATTGAATAATGGCTGCCATTACTGCTATTAATAATGGGTACTCTTAACTTAGCTTCTGCAGTGTGCCAGCTTCACTTTAAATACAAATCCAAGCTCAGCGCTAGCTTGAGTGTCTTCAGAGACCAAGGAAGCATGATGAATGTCTAGAGCAGGCTGTGTTGGGAAGACAGCAGAGAGGAGGAGTAGGGTATGTGGTGAACTGCAGTTTGTATGATCTGTCTGTAAGGCCCATCTACCAGCTAGCTAAAAAGCTAAGGTTGCCAAGTAGGGATGCCAGAATGACATTTCCAGGTCTAATTGTTTTTTAGAAGTCAGATATGGGGATTTCAATGCGAACTTTACAAATTTTAAAAACTAAGAGCTAAACCATGTCCTCCAACAACTATGTGCAACCTTTAATCCTATTGCATTCCAGCACCAAATGCCTCTGGGGAGACTTGTCTTTGAATGGGAACTTGATGATTTGGTTGAGTGTGACATGTGGGAAGGGGAGGGAAACTGTATAAAGCCAACATGGCTGCTTTAAGAACCCGCTTTCTTCAGTTTGCCATAGAGGTGGTCTCAGAGAGTATGGACCATTAGAAAAGGTCTGCCTGGAGGAGAGAGGTGTGGGAAGTGACTAACAGAAGTGCTGGGAGCTAGGAGAAGGGGAGCCAGAAACAGGCAAAGCACACTCACAAGGAAAAGCACATTGTTTCTCGGCCCTGGATTTGAAGGGAAGGGGACTGCATTAGCTTCTTTTGTGTTGCTCTGAGAAAACGCCCTAAAGAAAACAGCTTACTAGAGAAAGTGTGTATTCGGGCTCACAGTTCCAGAGGGATTGAGTCCATTACACTGGGGAAAGAGCACAAGGTGGCAGGAGCACAAGGCCGACTTGTCACATGGTGTCATCAGTTGAGAAGAGAGAGGACGGGAAGTGAGACCAGGATGTAAAATGTCAAAGTCCTTCCCCACAGGTATACTTCTAAGGGGGGCCTAGCCTTCCCAAATGGCACCACCATCTGGGGTCCAAGTGTTCAAACACATGAGCCTATGTGGGACATTTCATATTTAAGCCACCAATGGGATGATCTGTCCTTGGGGCTAGGAAAGGTAGGGATCCAAAGAGAAAGGTTATTGGGCCACCACAGTGAGAGCCCAGCATCAGCAGGGCCAGAAATAGCATGTGCCTTTGCTTCTGTACAACAGAGTATTGAAGCTTCCTTCTATTCACACCTCAGTGTAAGTTTCTTAATTCAAGGACATCAAATTGGCAATGTCTGACCTGTCACACCCTCGGCTTCCCTCTGTTACATCCACTGCACCTGGTAGCATTGTCTATGTTGGAGATGCCTTCTGTCACAGCCACGGGAGTGGGGATTTTGTTTGTCTCACTCAGGGCCGTCTCCCATTCCTGGAAGCACTGTGCTTGACACACAGTGGGACCTCAGTAAATAATCCTCTGTGGGAACAAGTAAGCAAAAGTCCCTTAGCCCTTAGGTGTGAGTTATTGGCAGCCCAGTGCCTTACAGGTCATTGGTGGTGTGCCACTGAGGGGACAGTAGGGGCCCGGTGCCTTCCCTCCCCCCCCCTTTCAGCTATGCACTGAGCACTGTTCAGCCATACACACCCTACTGCGGTGTGAGGTATCAACACCGGTCCCAAATGCAACTAGACTGCAGCCTGAAGCATCCAACACTGTGAGCAAGCGGAAACTTCACTTCTTATAAAAGTCAATGATGGAAGATATCTGTGACAGTAATGGCAGGCTCACATACCTCCCGTTAGTGGAGATTAAGGCCACGTTCATTAAGTGGTTGCATTTGTTCTGAGTCTTGGCAGATCCGTTTGAACCGGGAAGTCAGAGGACACAGAGACAGTCTTCCACGTGGAAGAAATAAGTCATGCAACAGCCCCCAGGCAATAAGTCAATTCAAAGATCATGTCAGTCAAAGGGGAGTCCCGAGAAAGTATAGACCCACATTGCTAAAACTTTGAGTTACTATAAGTGTGTGTTTGTGTGTGTGTGCTTGGTACTGTGTGTCTACAGTGTGGGATACTATACCAAGCCCCACGGGAGCTGCACATTCTCACTTCCTGTCCTATGCAGTCTCCAGGTCCTAAACACTGACAACCAGCATCACTACAAAGGCCAGAAGTAGGCAAGAAAACACTATGAAAGTGTGCATGGATATGCACACACACACACACACACACACACACACACTTCTCTGGCCTGGCCAAAAGGAAGAAGATAAGCTAATAGTTGAGGTGGAAAGTAACTGCAGGACTACTTGTACTAGATGAGTGGTAAATTCCAGGAATGGACTTACCAAGATGGGGCCTGTGATCTTAAGGACTCATACTCTATTAAAAAAAAACACAATATAATTTTATGGTTTTAGGACACTGAGATATTTAGATTTGCAAAGCCAAAGCTGTAAGAATATGTGTGTGGTGGGGGGGAGGGGGAAGATTCTCAATAACAAAGATTCTGTATGTGTGCGTGTGTGTGTGTGTGTGTGCACATGTGTGAAAACAGGTGCACTCACACTCAGAGGCCAGAGGTCAACAAAATGTATCCTCAGTCACTCTCCTTTGTGTTTTTGAGGCAGGATCTCTCCCTGAACCTTGGACCCTGCTCACTCCAATTCTACTAGATGGGATATCCAGGAGTCTGGGATCCACCTGTCTCCATTTGTTCAGCACTGGAGGTCACAGAAGTGCACTACCGAAGCCTGTATTTAACATGGGTGCAGGGATCCAAGCCCAGGTTTTCAAGCTTGCACACAGGTCCTTCTTTACCCATTGAGCCATCATTCCAGCTCAGATGGTCTTGATCACTTTTTTTCCCCCTCACAAGTAAGGATGTTTGCATTGTTACTACAAGCTATAAAACTGACAAGAGCGAAACTTGACACCACTGGGAAAATCCTGAACAGCCCTGTGATTAGACTCAAACCAGTGAGTTCTGAGCACCGTGGCTTTGAGCTCCCAGCTGCACCTCAAATCTCCAGGAGAGCTTTTAAATCTGTTGATGCCTGTGCCCAGCCACAGGGATTCTGGTTTAATTTGCAGTGATGTGCCCTGAATGTGGTCTTGCTGTTTTATTTTATTTTATTTATTTTTTCTGGTTTGCAGGGCTGGAGAGATACAGCCCAGGGCGCTGCGCATGTTAAGCAAACGATCTACTGAGCGATACCCTCAAGCCCTGTGTGTGTTCGTGTGCTGCTGATGTCGTTAACAACGATTCTAAACTTTGGCTGTGGTTACAATTACCTGGAGATTTTTTTTTATCCCAGTCAGTTTGGGAAGATGAAAGAGTCCACAGGTGTCTACTGTGAAAGCATAAGGACCTAATTAAAAATTGACAGAGACTATGTGAAAAGCTGGGCACAGAAGTGGGTTACCTGTAATCCCAGCCTTGGGGAGGAGGGCAGTGGCGACAGGTGGCTCCCTGAAGCTCGTTAACTAGTCTTTCCAGCCAAATGGATGAGCTTCAGGCTTGGGGAGGGAGAGAGAGAAAGAGCCCCTGTCTCAAAAATATAAATATGGAGAATGATTAAGGAAAGACACTTGATGCCAAAGTCCAGCCTCTTCCTGCTTGTATACACATGTGCACATGTGCTTCTATGACCACACAAACATGCAAGATTTACAGATGCAGGGTACAGCCCAGCCCAGGTGCACAATAATTCATAGAGGCGAATGCAAACGATCGATTAGTAATGATCACAGAAAAGTCTGAGAGCACTCTCCAGCAGGCACACAGCTGCTCCACAAAGCAGCCTTGGATCCCTCTACAATGGTGTGTCCTCTTCTCATGGCTATGTAACAAATGTGTAAGTAAGGTGAGCTGTGGCCGTTAGCTTCAGCTAATGAGAGCATCACATCACTTCCCACTATGAAAACATGCTTGGATCAAAGCTAACTTGTATGGTTCGCATTATGGGCATTCAGCTGGGCGAAGAGTAGAATTATGGAATAATGTTCAATGAGGACTTGGTTGTGCTGGGCATGGTTCTAAGCAGATGACATAGACAGCACTTAATGAATGTTCAGAACAACCCGAGGTGATATCATTACCCCCACTTTACAGACGACTGAATAGACCCAGAGAGGCTTAAGTTGCTGGCCTAGGATGGAGGGAAGCTGCTGTATTTGGGATGCAGTATCCTGGCTGCTATGCCTGCACATTGAACATCGACTTGGTAGGAAGCCTGGCCAGCAGTTCAGAGTGTGTTCACCTCATCTCATTTTATGGCGACCCTGGAGAGAACAGCCAGGGTTTAAAAGTCCTATTCTTTGCATTTCTACTATAGATCACAGATGGTGACCTTGGAGCTGGTGGCCATTAGTTTCATGGGGTCTTTTCTCTCCTCTGACTCATAAGATTTCAGGGAGATTAAAATATGCTTCAGGGTGGGATGGGGAAAGGCCTCCCAACACCCCAAGCCTCGGTGGCTTTGCTTGGGAGGGATTTCAGCTCTCCGCCTCTCTGGTTATCTGCAGTTTCACATTCCGCACTTCGCTCGGGTCCAATTATCCCCGATGAGAAACATCTCAGATCTATTTCTTTCCACATTCAGAAAAAAAAATCTCTGGGTAAGACTGAACTTCGTGGAAGGGGGCTGCACTCAGCCAGCAAAGCCATCTTGAAGAACAGTTTGGGTTGTAGAAGGACAGTTCCCCACAGTTTGCCAGTTTAGGACACTCGTGGAAAACTGAGCATCTCTGTGTAACAACACAGGAGGGATCTGGAAACAGCTGGTTAGGAAAAGGAACAAAGATGGGTGGAGAGTCTCACAGGCAGAAGATGCTGGCAGGGCTGCTGGATGGAGAAACCTTGAGGGCAACGTTGGCCGATAAGGCGCTCTCTCCCCACACCCTAGCAAGTCTAACAAAAGAACCTCAGAATAAGGAAGACCATGTAGCGGTTTACCTTAAATGGTTGGCTGTGCTGTCATTGAACTCCTTGTGTGACTGTATTGACTAAGGACACTGAGAGGAACCTGGCTCTTGTGCCCATCTTCCCTCCATTGATGGGCATTTTGGAGAAGCAAGGGCAATAGGCTTTAAGAGGCAAGAAGAGCACAGGCCAGAAAGCAGAAGGTAAGCGCTCCTCGCGCTAATGGAAGTTCTAGCTGGAGAAACAAAACATAAGCCGGAGGATTTGGGGGAAGCCTAATCCAATAGCTCGAGCTGCAGCTGGAGATATGAGCCGGGCTATTTAATTCTTCAAAGGCGAGGCAACTCCAGCCATTATCTAATTACACAAAGTCTCGTTTAATGATGATTTCTCAAAGGCACTAACCTCCCTGGTGTGGAGGCCAGCGTCACACAGAGTCTCTTACGGTGCACTTTTTAAGTCTTCATTCCTGGCCCTACTGACAGAGCCTGAGATCTCCAAACACCCTTCTTACGCTCCTTCTTTTCTGCGTTGTCTCTGTTGCTCGAATCACACTTCCTTACCATCTGCGTCTATTTTAGTATCTGCTGCTGGTTCCGCTTCAGCTCTCAACATTAGCTGTCACCTTTCCTCATATATTATTAAGGATGCTTCAAACTGCCAGTAAAACGAAAGTCAACTCACAACGGCTTTAATAATGGGGTATTTACTGCATATTACACGCCAGTGTGCCTCACCTCTGATCTTGGATTCTTTGTGCCATTTGGACAGCAGCCAACTGGGGAAGATCAAGGCTGATGAGGCTTACCTCAGTGTGTGTGCGTGAGAGAGAGAGAGAAACCAGAGAAAGGAAGAACTCAGTGGGAGAACTGCGGGGTGCATCCATGTCCCATGATCACAGAAACCTGTCACTGTTAGATAGAATGGCCCAATGAAGACAAGGCAACAAAGGCTCAAACTTCCTGGGGACGACAGACAAGTTGAGTGTAGGATGGTTGGTAAGTATGGCATGGAAGCAGAGAATGAAAGTGATCATATGCATCATGGACTCACAGGCAGCTAAAACAGTGCAGTCATGTCCATTCACCAACCCCTGCAGCGACCTTAAAGGGGACTCCATAATAGACTGGACATAATAGCATTTCCCTCAAGGAACACACAGGCATTATTTTGTTTGCAAAAGTGGGGTCAGAGGCTGGAAACATAACAAAGTCAGTAAAGTGCTTTTCTTGGAAACTTAAAGATATGAGTTCAAGCCCATAATCCATTGTAATATATATAATAATATATATACATATATATTACAATGTAATATATATACAATGTAATACATTGTAATATATATATTAAAATAAAAGCCACACATCATGGTGGTGTGTACTTGTGACCCTAGCTCTGGAGAAGTGGAGAGAAACAGATTCTTGGGTTTTGCTGGCCTAGCCTCCTTGGCCAGTTCCAGGCCAGTGAGAGATGCTGGCCCCCAGATAAAATATGATGGATGAAACCTGAGAAGTGACACCCAAAGTTGTGCTCTGACCTCCACATACACTCATTAACACACACACACACACACAGACACACACCACCTGACTAAACACCTCTTGAATTTCATCAAAATTAGGTATGATCTAAATGCATAACCGTCCCTCCTTACACCTGCACTATACATTATTTCTCATCTCCCCAAATTTTCTTGCTTACATCAAGCTTCAGAGCCTGAACTGGTACTCATATGTGAAAAATCCAAAGCTAGACTCAAGATGCAGTTTGCATAGCTTCCTCGAGGACAGCCACACTTAGCAGAAGCTAAAGGTGATAACACTTTCTGGTCATTCTCTCTCTCTCTCCCTCCTCCACTCCTACCCTCTTCCTCCTCCCTCTTTCCCTCCATCTAGTTCTCATTCCCTTCTTCTCCCTTCCTCCCTTTCTCTCCCCCTCTATGTCTCCCTTCCTCTCTCTCTCTCCCTCTCTCCTTTCCCTCATCCCTCTTTCTTCCCTGTGCTTCCCTCCCTCTGGTCCTATACCCTTTAACAGATTTTTGCTTCCTGGGCAGATTTACTTCTTCAAATCAAACCAAAGGTAACATTGTGACAAGAGGCATGAAGGCAAGAAGGTCAGGGTTTTGATGAACACGCTTTCTGTACCAACTTCTCAGGCTTCCATCATCAACATGTTAGGTTTTTATATTCACAATTATCCCTTCAGGATTCACATTTACCCTTTCAGAGCTACAATAATTCCAAGCATTAGAACTTTAAGTAAAATATTCATATTCTGAACGGAAGATAACATAGCCTGTTCTGTCTAGACTGAAGAATGCATCCCCTAGAACAGTGGGTCACGGCTCCTTTATGGTTGAAGGCCCTTTCACAGAGGTCGCCTTAGACCATTGGAAAACATAGGTATTTACAGTACAATTCACAACAGCAGCAAAACTACAGTTATAAATAGCAACAGAAAGAATTTTATGGTTGGGGGTCACCACAACATGAGTAACTGCATTAAAAGGTGGCAGCATTAGGAAGGTTCAGAATCGCTGCCCTAGAAACTCCTGAAATGGTGAAAAACACCACGCTAGAAGGTCCTCAGGGGTCTAAGGAGTGTTTTCTCATGCCATTAGCCAGAACTGCATCCCATTCTCTCAATTGCAAGAGGAGGCAATCTTCTGCCTCCAAACATGATGCCCCCCCTCCCCTGAACTCCTTAAGAAAACTGTGTTATATTATCAGGAAGGAAGGAAGGAAGGAGAGCTGGCGGGAGAGCCACCGGGCTGATCCTGCAGGTGGGAAGTTTTGAGTTTATCTCCCCAGCGCTCGTTTACAAGTCTGACACTGGGGAGGACACCTGTCGTCCCAGTGGTGAGAAGACAGAGGCAAAAGGAGAGCTGAAGTTCGTTCGTCAGCCAGTTTGGCAAATTAAAAATATTTAGGTTCAATGAGAGATATAGTGTGTGTGTGTGTGTGTGTGTATGTGTGTGTGTGTATGCACACACACATACATATACACACACACACACACACATATATATATATATATATATATATATATATATATATATATATATATGAGAGAGGCTGAGGAAGACATTGATGTCAACCTCTGGTCTCCATACACCAGCTATATCAGAAAACATTTTTGAATCTTCCTAACTGATAAAACAATCAGAGCTATCTCCTGTCTCTACTGAGTGCAGATTGTATTAACTATCCTTTTCCTTGGCTGTCCGACACTCACTGACACCATGGTGATTACTGAACTTCGTGTTCATTCTTTGTTTCAAGAGACCTTTATGAAGTTCATGAAGTATCAAGCAAAGGCTGTCTTGGAGATCACAGAGCAAGAGTACTATTTATGCCAGGGGACTAGATTGAGTTATCCCCCACGTCTCTCAGAAATTTGAAATCTGTGACACAGTTCTTTTAATGTAAACATCGCCTTTCTTCATATATAAACAGAAACAAAAAAGTTTTCTAACTGCTGGCCTCTTGAATTCTCTGTGCACATGTTCACATCGCGCATACACCAGATAACATTCTTGAGTCTTCCTAACTGATATATTAGAGACGTCTACTGTTCCCACATGAGTGCAGCAAACAATAGTTTGCCGTGACAGAATTGGAGTCAGGATTTGACTAGGTGTCTGTTTGAGCTTGGACTGACCATTCTCTCTGCCATACATCACAGCCCTAAGGATTTATTTCTTCTCGTATGCATAGCATCATGACAACACAGCAACACAACTTTTCTCTGTGTGTGTGGCCAAGGGAGATACAACTAATCCTCTTGGCTGATGAGGTTTCATGCTCTTCTGAGCAGTCCTGTCCTCATTCTCTTCAACAGTATGGGGCATTCAAAGAAAAAAGCTCTGTATAAAGATTCCTTTTGGATTTTAATGAAGTTCTTCCTGTGGTTATAGCTAACAGGTCACTTGTTGCCATTTTTCTGTGTGCATGGTAGAAGTTTTTCTTGCATTTGTTTATTAATTTATTTATGCACCTCTGTGGACCCATGCACATAGATGTGTACCATAGCATGACTGCAGAAGCTAGAGGACCAACATGCAGGAGACAGTACCTTCCCTCCACCATGCATGCTCCAGGGGCAACCTCAATCCCCAGGCTGAGTGGTAAGGACCCCCACCCACTGAGCTACCTCCCAGGCCCAATTATAGGACCCACTTTTTTATTGTCTTCAAATTATACTGCGAAATGAGGATGCACCTGGCAAAGACAAGGCACTGTGGCCGCCGCTTTTCTTATTGGCACATAAAATAGCAGTGAATCATGCAGCAAGCAGCATTTTAGAATAACAAAATACAAGAGAGCCAGAGCGTCCGCAGTCATGGATGGAGAAGTGTACGGCTTGCCAGGGCAGCTTTTTCACATAGGGCTCTCTCATTCATTTCCACACCTTTGCAATTGGTCTCTGCATGACTGCACCCACCTTTAGGGAGCTACTATGTTCCTTGGAGATGGATTTGTACACCATTGCTAAGTTTTCCTGGGAGAAACAATACTGTACCAGCCACTGTTATCTCTAACCTTGGGTTCCATGCATATGTTTTGGCGGAAGAGCTACTCCTCCTTGGAAATTATCGAGGTTGCCCTTATGGTGCAGGAAAAATGACCACCGAGATGCAAATTCAAATTCTGCCTCTAGGACAGCCATGTTGAGTGCCTCAGGGGAATTCAAATTCTCCTCTACATTGGAGGTCACATACCCTATTCTGTAAAGAGATAAATTTTCACTGTTGTGGGTGATTCTGTCCTTTTCCCCCATGTGTGTGTATGTGTATGTGGTGTGATATGTTTACCTGTGTATATACATGTTTGAACATATGTGGGTGTGGTTCCGTGTTTTGCTTCTCTCTGAGGCATCCAGATGCCACAAGACAGCGAGCAGGAAAAGATGAAGCAGAGTCTGTAGCCAGTGGGTTCTGTAGAATTCTGGTCCAGCTTCTTCGCCCCTCATCATGTCCCAACACTGATGAACACCAAGCAGGAAGGGAGGGAGCAGAGTCTGGAACATGTAGGCTCTGCCATATTCCAGTCCAGCTGGAGAGTGCATGGGGTGGGGTTGAAGAGGCCATCACCAAGAATGTTAGCATTATAACTTTTTTAGATAGCTGGACAACTACCACCCTTCCATAAGAGAGACAAGAAGAAAGAGAACACCAGGTTGGGAGATAGTGGGTACTTGGGCTCCGTGCAATGGCGGAGGCTCTGGGTTTCTGGGATGGGCCAAGCAGTGGTGGTGGCTGCAGCACTCGGGGTGACAGATGCTTCAAAGGGAGAGAGAACTCTCTGAGAAGTGTTACAGCTCAGAAAAAAACAGCCACTCTCAGACCAGCTTTGTGTTCCTTTATTGGTGAAACATAGAAAAGTTTAAAGGTGTTACGGAATAGAAGCGAACTCCTGAGTTCTATCCATTTAGGAGATTAAAGAAAATAGATCTTCGTCACTGCCAATCAAAGGCCAATGGGATGCTTCCAAGAAAGTGTTTGCAAGTATGGTCAGTGTTTATATTGTTAGGGTCTGCATCTGTGTATTGTAGGGAGCGGAGAAAGCCCCAAGTGAATGTGCAAACCTGAGTGGATATGTGTTGTTAACATGAGCTGGCCATAGCAAGGACCCCCAATGCTCAGCTCCATGAGAAATGACAAAGCTGTCCCCAGGCTAGCCTTAGAGACATAGGAAAGCCTTCCCTCCCGGTCACAGTGCAGATGTTGATAGTGTGTGCCAAAAATGTCCACTGTAGCTTTCTTCTGTCCACTCACAATTTTTAGTGCCCAAAGGCAGCTTTCCAAGCGACTGCTCCTACCAAGATTAGTTAAACCTGTCTTCTTTCTTTTTTTTTCTTTCTCTCTTTCACAACTGAGATTTTGTTGGTTGAGAAACACAGTACAGACATTTCAATTCTTGACACATGTACCCGGACTCTGAAGAGCCCTACATTGTGTTCACATTCCCAAATGAAGAGCCACGTGTTGTCTTATTCCAGTGATGTTCCGGCCCCAAACTTGGACGTTTTCCTTAAGACCTCACATAACAACCAAATGCACACAATTCCCAATTCCACTGACTCATGCTGCGTGTACTACGCACTCAAAATTTCCATCCTTCACAGCACGTTATGACAATTGTTAGGAAATGGACTGCCATGGCCAGAGACGTAACAGTTACAACAAGCAAGGACCAAGGAGTATTTTTTTAAGAAAATAGTTCTATTAGAAACACGAGACCAGATTTTTTGGCTTTGTTAGTCTCCTTATAGAGAAACTATCTCCTCTGGCTCTGCAGAGATGGATGCACCGACAAAGAACCATGCATGGAGGGAACCTAGACCCCCTGCTCAGATGTAGCCAAAGGGGAGCTCAGTCTCTATGGGGGTCCCCGGATGAGGGGATCAGGAGCTGCCTGCTTTGATCACTTCCCCCTGGTGAATATGGCCTTGCCAGGCCACAGAAGAAGAGGATCCAGGCAGTACTGATGAGACTTGATAAGCTAGAGGCAGATGGCAGGGGAGGAAGATGCCACCTTTCAGGAAGAGGGAGGCTTGGTGGGACTCAAAGAAGACGAGGGAAGGCCCTACAATCTGGATATAAAATGAATACATTGTAAAAAATAAACAAACAAGCAAATAAAAACAAGCAAACAAAAAACCGCACGAGATCAGATATAACTGGAAATATTGCAGACACAAATGCATGACTGAGACTCCAAATCGCCATTTAATATGCTCTGTGTTGTATGATATAAAACTGGTCCCCTCCACAGAATGTTACGGTGACCCCCAGGACAGTCACAGCCTCTCTTCATTCAGTATTCTTGTTGTACAAAACAAAAACAAACAAACAAATGAAAAACCCAGCAGATGATTTACCTCTTAAAAATTATTTTCACTTAAAAAAAATTAGGATGAGGTTGAACATCCCTCAGCTTTTAAAAATGTTTCTAGAGCTACTGAAAACCTCACATTTACAAAATAGTTGACAAAAATAATCCTCTGAATTGAACAAGAAGGGAGGTAGAGGCCACTGTCCAGACATGATAGATGGTTAGTCCGGCGTTGCTTGGGTCTTCTTCCAAGGCTGGACTCTGATTTTCCGTCTCCGTTTTCTGTAGGCAGAGCCGTCGTTTTCTGGTCAGCTATGTCAGCCTGTTTGCCCTTTGCTCCTCTCTTTTCTTTTGTTTGCATGTTTTGACTTTGCTGTGACCTTTTACGGCTTCCTGTCTACCCTGGCAGAGTCAGGCCTGACCAATAGCCTCACAGAGCAGCACCTGGGCTCCACCTCCTCTGCCTCCCTGTCACTGAGCTGCCTTCGCTGCCAGCGCAGGAAGATCTGTGGCGGGGTGGGGTGAAGGCAAAAGCTGCCTTCTTGATTCGGCTGTATGCCATAATTTACGCTCTTTATATACTTGTATGCACTAACCTCCCTCCCTGTTCAACTGTGTGCAATAACCCTGCCTCCTTGTTCAACTGTCTAATGTGATGGGGAGCCCACCAGAGATGACCACTCAAACACAGTTTATAGCCAACTATTCCAGCCGGCTGGAACTACACTCAGGTATTCCAGACCAGAGCGTAGCCCCAAAGTCCAGAGCACAGGGGTTTTTTTTTTTCTGACAGCAGAAATGATGTCTTGTCATCTGACATGGCAGCTGGTGGAGAGGTGGGGGACGATGAGCAGGGAGGGGGTTCTGCACAAGAAGCCAAGTTAGCTGGGCATCTTGACCTTGGGTTCCTAGAACACAGCTGGGTAATCTTCCATGGAATTCTCCATCAAGAAGATCAAATTATAGCTAAACCCGAAATGGCTTCAGCAAGGATACGCTATGGAAGCCTGTCTGCCCTCTCTTGCCCGATAAATATCCAGGGTGCTGTGCCTTCTCCATGCAAGAGCTCAGGCTACCTAATTCCCACTTTTCTGTGTTCACACGTCTGTCATTTCTTTGTTCCCTCACTGCCCAATTTAGGTCAATTTCTGGAGCTATGAAAGGACACAGTTGTCTATCAACCCATCACTATCAAAAACAAACAAACATGTATGCTATCCATGTTCAGATTTCTTCATGTCGTTCTTCCCTAGACAGAATATAGCCACTATTCATACAGCATATGCAGAGTTGGATGTGATGAATATTCTAAAGATCTCACTGTGTGGAAGACATGTGCAGGCTCTACGCTACCACCATACAATTTCATACAGGACTTGAGTATCTCTGACTCCTGTATCCTGGGGTTCCTGGGACAAGTTCTCTGTGGATCCTGGGTGGTGACTCTCCTTGGGGAAGAGTACAACTCTTTGATTATTCGATGTGTTTGCTTGATTTTGCCGGAAAAATCATGCCACCCACCACAGACTGATGTCACAGCTCTTTTGGAGGCTTTTGCCTTCTTTCTTGATGAGAAAAAAAAATCCAGTCACTAATCCAAATTACTATAACATGAGCAAAAACAAAACAAAACACAGAGGCCCTCTTAAAGTGTCTGCCACTGCACAGAGAATCTTCTACAGAGGCCCAAAAAGCTGAAAGAATCCCAATGGTCCACAGGGAGCATCATGGCTAGATGTTGGCTTTAGAGCATCGAGCAAGTCCCTGCCCACCACAAGGAGTGGCTTCCGCCTGATCAGAAACAACATTCACAGACATTCCCAGCCAGTGGATTTTTCCTATTATTTATGCCAGTTCTATTTGATCACAGCTCTCTTGCAGGATGGAAATGCAGTTGCTGAGATGTTGATAAAAGCTGTCATAGCAAGAGAGAGATAGGAACTCTCATCAATATTGAGAAAAGAACAAACCCATAAATAAGAGATTACCAAGCAAAATAAGATAGTCTCTCTTCCGAAGTCGGAACTAATCGCCTGTGCAAAGCCATGTGCTTTTCCCAGGCTCCCTCCCCGTCAGGCAGACCTATAGAATATGAATGGGGCAGAGGAGGGAAATTGACATGCAGAACAAGGAGTTGGCAAAATAATTAGAGTCAGGAGGCTCCCTCTGTCTGGCACTTTATTTGAGAAGTCACCAGAAGTGGAACAGGAAGCTTCAGATCACACCTTGACCACACTGATGATGCAACAATGAGCCTGGAGAGGAGGGAGAAGTGAGGAGACTGTTCCCCTGATGGCAAGTGGCTGAGCTCAGATAGACCCGTGGATCACCTGAGGGCCAGCCTCTAGTGTAGACAACAGCCCATGTCATCCCTTTGTTGTACCACCCTGTTTAGTTATCCATCCCCTAACACTGTGTGTCATCCTGACTCCCTCTTATTTTGTGGCTCAGTCACACTGACCATTGGTCCTTGAGGTGAACCCATTCAAGGCTACTTGAACACTGAGGCTGATTAGAAAACACACATTTTGTCTCCTAGGGATACCTCAGCATCTTTGATGCAGGATTCGGAGATGGATATTTGCTGGCTTTGATTGACAGTATCAAACAGAACATCCATAATGGCTAAGAACAAGAGAAAGAAGAAAGAAGTAGGATGGGGAGAAGGAATTCAGGCAGGATAGGGACAGAGAAAGCAGAGAAGATAATTGAAGTACACAAAGGAAAAAAGAAGCAAAGAAAGAATAGCAAGAGAGGAGAGAGAGTGTGTGTACTGAGCAGACAGGAGATAAAGATAAGTGAGCAAATGGGCAGAGAGATGGGAGGATGGAGGAAGAAGAAACGGAAACGAGTGGGCAGGGGGCAAATAACAAAACGAAGAACAAGGCCAGACAACAAATATGCAGATAAGTACCGAAGCCCTGTACACTGCAACAGGAATAGAGGTTAAAGCTGTATTGCCAAGGCTGGGAAAGAGGCTCCCAAGATCGTCTACATTTCCTGCCCACATGAAAATTTTTGTTTGCTTGCTTGTTTTTGTTTTTCGATGCTAGGGATTAAACCTGCAGCCTCATACATGCTGGGAAGCGCCGTATCACTCAGTCCCATTCCAGGCCTCTTATTTTCACTTTTATCTTTTGAGGTAGGTCTTATTCAGACGTCCCACTTAACCCTGAGCTCACTCTGTAGTCCAAGCAGGCTTTGAACTTGTGATCCTCTTGCCCTGGCTCCCCAAGAAGCTGGGATTATAAGTCTACAGTAACAGAACTGGCTAGCATACTATTGTTTTGCTTTTGCTAAGCTAATTATATGACAAAGAAAACAGGAAGCATGCCTTTTTGCAGAACCATCTCCCAAGCTTTTGTGAGCCTGCCAGCTGGGAAGGGGCAGGTGGCCTTTACTTCAGGGCTCCTTGCTCATGCTGCAGTGATATTTGGACACAGAAGCTTTCTTCTGGAATTCAGGACTAGAGAGGCAATGGGAAAGGATGGCCTTTCCCCAAGTTCCAGGCTCTAGGGTGCAGGAGAGAGTGCTAGCCTCTTGGGACAACAGAAAGGACCAGTTGAAATGAGGCCAAGGTCCTGTGGCAAGCTAGAAGGATTTCAAGGAACTCATGAGTTCATCCTTATTCACTCCCTCACCTTTCCTTTCTCCTCTCCTTTCCCACTGCTTCCCCCCTTTCTCTCTGTTCTCCTTCTCTGCCTCCTTGTTCTCTCTCTTCCTTCTTCCGTTCTTCTTCCCTCCCTCCATTGCTGTCCCCCTCCTTTCTTCTTTTCTTCTTCCCTCTCCCTCCTCCCCTCCTCCCTCCTCTTTTTCCTCCTATCTTCTTTCCCCTCCCTCTTCTTTTTTCCTTTGATCCCTATCTTCCTTCCTTCTCTCCATTCCTCTCCTTTTCTTCCCGTGTTCTCTCTCTTCTTCCTTCCCTCCCCCCTTTCCAACCAGCCTCCACTGCACCTTCATATTTGATTTCTGTTCCAAATGGATCTTGACTGTAGCCCTCAGAACATGAAATATTCAACCCACTTGGACACCTTTTAATTAATCTGGAATCTTATTCAGGCCATAGCTCCTTGACACCTGCTCTTATCACCCTGCCCTGCATCTAATTAATCCGTCTTTGAGCACTGCCTCTAAGACTGAGGAACCATGGAGGAGCGAGCTCACAGGAGTGGGAGCATTCTTTCTCCTTGCTTTCCCTCCGGAGGTAAGCTGGGTAAGCTATGTCCTGTTAAGAGAGCCAAGGATGAATTGCAAAGGGCAAGAAAAGAACAGTGTGAGGGAAAAGGCCACAGCAGCCCAGGCAGCAAGCATGCTGGTGATTAACAAGCAGCTGAGACGGAGGATACAGATGTTTCATCAGCATTCCACAGCTGTCCTCACCCGACCCTGCCCAACATCCCCCAGATGGACTCAATTATTACTGGGTTCATTTGCACTTGTTGACATTTCACTCTGCTAAAAGAAAACAGTGAGCTTTTCATGCTGGTTTTCTGTTGGACCTGGTGGATTTTGTCTCACGGGTTGAGTCATAAATAAAAGTCAAGGACTTGATTCACCTAAGGTTTTCAGAGGTGCCAGGCACATGCTAAATGCTGGACAAATAGTGAGCATTGGACTAACCATTGTTGTGTTCAAATTACCATAGTTTTATTGGAGGTGGTTCTGGGTTTTGCTCTGACTGTAATAAGTCACAATACTCAGCATCCAGTTGCTGGTTTTCCTTTACTTTCACTTAAATATGCTGAGTTACATAAGAGCATGTTTATGTACATATACAATATAATTTGGGCATATCCTGCATGCCCTGCTGCCATCCTGTTCTTTGCCCTTCCTCCCCCATCCCTCCCATTAGTCCCCTTTGGGCCTCTTATGATTGGCTTAGTCCACTAATGTGCTCACCTTCAGCTGCATCCGTTCTTCCAAAAATGGCATCCCTTTGTACTTCATAGCTGAGGTACACCACAGTGTATATACACCACATTTTCTTTATCTCTCCCTCTGCTGGTTCCATCACCTAGCTATTCTGAAGAGTGTTACAGTAAACATGAGGGCAAAAGTGTCTCTGTCATACATGAATGTGAAAGTTGTCTTAGTTGGGGTGACTATTGCTGTGATAGACCTCCACGACTGAAAGCAATTTGGAGAGGAAAGGGTTTCTTTCACACATATAGTTTCATATAAGAGTTCATCATCAAAAGCAGGAACTTACATAGGGCAGGAACCTGGAGGCGGGGGCTGATGCTGAGGCCGTGGAGGGTGCTGCTTCCTGGATTGCTCACATTGCTTGTTCAGCTGCTTTCTTACAGAACAGAGAACCACCAGTCACAGGATGGCACCACATGCAATGGGCCAAGCCCTTCCCCATCATCACCAATTAAGAAAATGCCTTGCAGGCTTGTATGCAGCCCAGTATTATGGAAGCACGTTCACAAATGATGTTGCCTCCTCTCAGACAACTTTAGCTTGTGTCAAGTTGGCATAAAACTATCCAGCACAGGAGCCCTTTATGAAAATACCCAGGAGTGGGATGGTCTAGTCATGTGACAGATCTGTTTTACTCTGTACTGACTTGTGTGTGTCTGGAATGGCTTGCATCCTCCACAAGCAGTGTCTAAGGGCTTCCCTTTGCCCGTCCTTGTTAGTGTTTGATGGCTAGGGTGAGACAAAATCTTGATGTGATTTTATTCGTATTTCTCTGATGGCTAATGATGTTAATAATGTTTTCCAAGTAGCCATGACTCTTTATTATACTGGGTTACAGCGTTCAGCTGCTCTCCTGGTATGGGTTGGTTCTGAATTATCTCCCAGTGGGGACACACACACTTATGTGTTGTATGCCTAGACCTCAGTGCAGTGTTCGGAACTGGGGCTGTGATCTGGAGGCAATTGGATCATGAGGCTTTGGCCTAATGAATGGATCATGGAATGAAGCCATCGATGGTTCATAATTGGGTAGCAGTATTGGGAGGTGATGGAAATTAGGAGGTAAAGCGTGTTGGGAGGAAGCAGATGACCAGAGTTGTGTCCTTGAAGATACCTTGTCCCTAGTCCCTCCCTTTTCTTTCCTTCCTGAATTCTATGAGGTAAGCAGGTTTGCTGAACCACAGGTTCCCATCATGTCGTTCTTCCTCATGACAGCCCAGAAAACATGGAGCCAAGAGACCGTGGCCTGAGATCTCTGTGGCTGTGAGCCACAACACAGCTTTCTCCTTTGCCAGATACTTGTCATGGCAATGAGAGGCTAACCCAGCTCCTCTTGTCCACAAACTCCCATTCAATTGCACATTGTACATTTATGAGGTACCTACTGAATGCCTGGTATCTTACCAGATTCTGGAGTTCTCCAGGAGGCAAGACAAAATGGTTCATGTGCTCAAGAAAGTTACTTTCTAAGCCATAGACTGACCTTCTGGTCTAAAAGCCAACAACAAACAGCTACACTTAACTACAGCCGGATAGTAGTCTCAATTCCCTACACACAATATCACATTTAATCCCTACGAATGGGTCTACATGAAAGATATTTCTGTAACCCTCTTTTTATAGCTTCTGTGTGCATGGTTTGAGGCATAAAGAGGCGGGTCACAGGCGTAAGCTGCATGGCAATCTGCAGAAGAGCTGGGACTTAAACCAAGCATTTTTAGTTACATGAAACTGACCACTAAGCTCTGCCGCCTCGTTCCAAAAATGCTTCTCTTTGTATTAACGAGATTCTGTTGTTTTCTGTGATTTAAATGTCCTTAACTCCACAGAGACAGATAGCAAATGAGTGGGTGCTAGAGCAGCAGGAGTGTCCAACTTATATCCAAGAGCATCTGTGAATGTGGCCCAGTGACAACTGCAAACTTACTTAAATACTATAAGATTTATTCTCCCTCTCTCTCACTCTCTCTAGGTGTGTGTACATGTTTGTGTATTCATGTGTGTGCACACATGCAAGCCCATTGGTACATGTGTGGGAGTCAGAGGACAGAGGAAAACCCTGAGCATTAATTCCTGCTCTGATCTGGTGTGAGACAGTCTCTTGCTGTCTGTCATAGCGAATGACAGAAGAACTGGCCTACAAATTCTGGAGATTCTGTTCTCTTCTTCCTTCCTTCTCACTGTAGGAGCACTCAGATTTCAGACGTGTGTGACCATGTCTTTACACAGTTTTGGGGGGAGACTAAGCTCAGCTCCTCCCCAGCCCCCAGTGTTTTGTGGTATGATTAAACTGCCTGACTCTTGAGGATGAGGTTTGTAGGTGATAACAGTGTGCCAGAGCGAAAGTCTGAGCATCCCTTTCCTTAGAGCAGTGGGCCAGGATGGCCCTGTGTGCAGAGTTCCCAGTGGGCCTCGTGTTAACCTTCCTGACTAGCTCTGAAGGGATGGAGGATGACAGCATGGGCAGCGGGTATAAGGGAGGCAGCTGGACAGGAAGGGCAAGTGCCAGTGTTCTCTAGCACTGCTGGGTGATGATGGTTGGCGATGAAATGACAATTCAAAGTAGCCGTAAGAACACATTGATCATCCCCGTAACAAAGAAATGGCATGTACCTGAGGTAACAGACATGCCTATCACCCTGAGATAATCACGATGCATTACCATAGGCATGCTGAAGAATCACATATATCCACACACATGTACAATCGCTCGCTGTGTGTTGACTTAAAAACGCACACGCTGCATATGAAGCATGGTGGCATTTACCTATAATCCCAACACGCAGGAGACTGAGAGAAAGGGGTTGTAAGTTTGAATTTGAAGACAGGCTGGGACACACAGTGAGACCCTTTCTCAAAAAATGAAACAAAAATAAGAACACAAAATGTTAAAGTTTCTTAAAAATTTTAAAAACCAGCTGGTAGCAATGACTGTTAAAATATGCTCAATGCACATAATTCCACTCCAGCTTAAAGCAGTGAGGTATCACATGTTTGGGACCTAAGGGGTGTATGGCCTGGGCTGGACCAGAAAAAGCCCTACCCCAAATTAGGAATCCCAGAGCGGCAGGCTTCATTAAGATGGAGCTGAGAAGGCCAAGTTCATTTCAAGCTCGTGCCAGAGGTCTGAGAGACAGAAAGCAAAACAAGTTTAAGAGACCGAAAGACTCTCAAGCCTTCCAGGAAAGAGATTATAGTAATAGTCTCATTTGTAATGCTCTTTGAGAGGTGGTCCCCCGCCCCTCCCGGACAGCTACTGTCTTGGAGATTTTCACATGTTTACTTCTTTGTTTGTGGTTATTATTATCACGCTATTTTTTAAAATTGTTATTATCTTTAAGTATGTGTAAGTACAGGTGTCTGCAGGTGGGAACGCACATATGAGAGCATGAGTGCAGGTTACCCTGGAAGCCAGACGTATCTGATCTTCCAAAACTGGAGTTACCAAAAGTTGGGAGCCACCTGACCTGGGTGCTAGGAACTGAACTAGGGACCTTTGGAAGAGCAGCCAGTACTCCTTCCCACTGAGACACCTCCACAGCCTGTCACCCCAATTTTATAAAGAAGTGGGGGCTGGAGGTTCTGCTCAGTGGCACAGCCATTACCCGGCATATATGAGGCTCTGGGTTCAGTCCTCATTGGCGAAGAAGGAAGGAATGAAAACAGGGAAGGAGGATGGGGAACATGGAGAAACTAAGCGACTTGCCTGCGGTCTCAGAGCAAGCATCTGAGCAGAGGTATTAGTGACTAGCTCACAGAGCGGCAGGATGGTCTCTGGAGCTTTGCAGTTCCAGAGTAAAGAAGAGCCCCTAGCCCAGTAAAGTGGAGGACCCCTGGAGGTCAACACTTGAGGACATGAAGCTGGACCATGGCGCTTTGTTATCCCAACACAGGAGCCAGCACCAAGGTAAAGAATTCAGTGGTCAGAGCCATGGGCTGAACTGAATCCTGGGACCAACTCCAACTCTATCTCTCACAGCTGTAAGACTTCAGGGGGGTGTAACAACGTCTTTCTTAGAGCATTGCTGTGGTGACCAAAGTAATTGTCTTCTGGAAAGCACTCAATACCATGTCAATACTTAGTGTGTACCAGGTACCAGTCAGGACACAAACATCAGTGGACTAACAGGAGAACATAGCCAGAACTTGAGTCTTGAAGAAGAAGTTGAGAAGCAGTGTTCCGAGAAAGAGTTCCACTTCTAAATCTTTGGATGAAGCAAGTGGCTCGTGTCAAATTGAAACTTTCCCTGAGAATCAAGCTGCTCGCCTCCACATGCTGCCATGATCCTTCTGGGCTTTGTATTCAAGTGTGTGTTGGGGGTGGGGCAGCCTCAAGCTACCTACGTGTTGCTATTTAATTAATCTTTTCATTTGATCCTCAGGTTTGCTCAGTGGCTCCCTTCCCTTGATGCTCTCTGGGGTCTGAAGACAGTAAAATTCAGCCCTAATTAAAATGGTTGAAGCCCCAGCAGTCCCCATCAATAAAACATCAGAATAAGACTCTCTCTCTCTCTCTCTCTCTTTTTTAAGAGCTTTTCCTCTAAAGCTCTGGGAAGGTAGGCAGAGAAAGGAAAGGAAAAAGTTAACTAAGCTCTTTTAACCAAATGTGTGAGAACAGCAGGTTTACTTCCTTCTTCTCCCATGTGTGGGTAGGTGCCAGCCTTTTATCACCCAGAGAACTGCAGCGTCAGTGTCCAGAGTTCGCTCACCACAACCTTCCTGTGTGAGACTTCAGCTAATACATTTCTTTTAACGGGTCTTGGATTTGGGGATTTTTTTTTATTTTTAATTAATTATAGTTTATTCACTTTGTATCCCAGCTGTAGCCCCCTCCCTCATTCCTTCCCAATCCCAACCTCTCTCCCTCTTCTTCTCCTATGCCCCTCCCCCAGTCCATTGATTGGGGAGGTCCTCTTCCCCTTCCATCTGACCTTAGTCTATCAGGTCTCATCAAGACTGGCTGTATTGTCTTCCTCTGTGGCCTGGTAAGGCTGCTCCCACCTCAGAAGGAGGTGATCCAAGAGCCAGCCCCTAAATTCATGTCAGAGACAGTCCCTGTTCCCATTACTAGGGAGCGCTCTTGGACACTGAACTGCCATGGGCTATATCTGTTCTAGGTTATCTCCATGAATGGTCCTTAGTTGAAGTATCAGTCTCAGAAAAGACCCCTGGGCCCAGAATTTTTTTGTTCTATTGCTCTCCTTGTGGAGCTCCTGTCCCCTACAGGTCTTTCTATCTCCCTCTCCTTTCACAAGATTCCCTGCACTCTGCCCAAAGTTTGGCTATGAGTCTCAGACTGCTTTGATACCCTGCTGGGTAGAGTCTTTCAGAGACCCTCTGTGGTAGGTTCCTGTTCTGTTCCCTGCTTTTTCCCCTCTTTCGATGTCCATCCTGTTTGCCTTTCTTAATGAGGATTGATCATCTTACCCGGGGTCCTCCTTCTTGATTAGCTTCTTTAGGTAAAGATTTTAGTATGATTATCCTATATTATATGTCTAATATCCACTTATAAGTGAGTATATATCATGTGTGTCTTTCTGCTTCTGGGATACTTCACTCAGGATGATCTTCTCTAGTTCCCACCATTTGCCTGCAAACTGGAACCACCAGCTGTAATCTTCTGTGAGCTGAAAACATCTAATTGCCAAGTTCTTGGCAATCATCCCAAGAAAATGGCCCCAAGTGATTCCTGCCACTCAGGTCACTGGACCTTAAGTTACATGAGCTGTTCTTTGGTCTTAAGAATCTGAACAGAGGTGATGTCCCTAGCAGATTCTAAGTCCAACTAAGGGGTCTTATGGGAGGACATGGCTCAGGAACATTCTGGATTGAACAAAACCAGCCAATCCAAGAGCTTCATCTCTCTTGGGGACATTTTGCTGTTGCCTCTATTGAACAGAGGAGAGAAGATGCTGAGAACGCAGTTCAATGGTGGTTACAAATATGGTTCTGGGAGCCAGAAACACCTCCTACAAGTGGCACCCCGTTGTGCTCAGTACCTCAGTTTCCCCATATGTAAATGAAAACATGAAGTCTGGTGTTTGTGCCATTCCAATAAAAATTTATGAGATACATTTTGTCATCTACAGAGCAAACCTGACACACTGGCTTCCACTTTCGGGTGTCTGAGTTTACTATTAACAGATATAATTGTAATGTCATTGGTAACTTATTCTCTTTCAGTCTTGCCAGAGAACCACCCTGGAGTCAAGCTGGGGAACCCCTCTGAGATTCAAAAGATAACCTTCAGCTCTGAACACCAGTAAGTGTTGTCCTAACAGACATAGCTTCCTTTTTGGAAGGAAGGATGCTTCTGGTTGGGCTAAATTTACACGGGTTCTTTCAGAAGTTCCATGTGAGGTGATCTCTCCATCAGAGGTCACTGTCACTGAGGACAGTGATAATCAGGAGAGCAGATAAGATGGAGCACTGTATGGTTATCATACCAAAATATGTTTCATAAGAGAAAACATGGACATGAGAGAAAACACGCAACATTTGGCTTTTCTTCCCCACAATGCCCTCTTGTTCTGACCTCCCTCTTCCCTTTAGACCCCTTCCTTCATCCACATAGCCCCCCCTACTTTTATATAATATGTAAACATATGTATATATTTACACCTGTATTCCACACATGAAAGAAACGTGACCTATTTGTCCTCCTAGTCTGGCTTATTTTGGTTAACACTATTCACTCCTGTTTTATCCATTTTCCTTAAAATGACATAATTTCGTTCTTCTTTGGGGATGAATAGAACCCCATAGTGTATATGTACCACGTGTTCTGTCCCCATTCACCTGTTGATGGGCACCTAGGCTGATTCCGTATCTAGGAGGTTATCAATAGCACTGCTGTGGTAATGTGGATGTGTGGATTCTTATGGTGTGTTGATTTAGATGCCTTTGGGTACTCACCTTTCCGTTTGCCCAGAGTTTGCCCCTATTCCTGAAACCAGCATCTTAAACAGGAAACAACGGTTTTCCCCTTCGGCTCCTGGGCACAGAGACCACAATGTCCAGCTCAGGCCATTTGTCTGAAGTCTGCAGGTCTTGTTAAACATTCCAGGTGAGAGCTAAAATCTGCTTCCCCACCCCCCACTGGTTAATACATCGATGCGTGTGAGCAGCAAGCCCCTTCATCGATGATGAGGGGCCACTTCTCCCCCATGGCAGCCTTTCTTCTCTAGGAAAAGACAGGAGCGGTTTATTGAATTCTAATACATCACCCCTGCAGTAGGCATCAATGGAGGGAGACAGATGTGAAACCAGAGCAGGGAGCCCTAACCCTGCATCCATCCCAGGCAGTCCCTGCCCCTCCCTCCCTTTCTCTGCAAATCTACTCAGCCCCCCTAGGGAAGCTGAGAGTTCATTATGAACAGCAGCCAAAAGTCAATAAACACATGGCTGAGATTTCAGTCACCTACTGTGGCTGTCCTCACCATGATAAAGTAATTGCTTGGCCCCAGACTGGGCCGGGAGGCTGCTGGGGCAGGGACAAGTGGCAGGTTGCTCAAAGGAGTTCTGCAGCCAGAATGAGCTTTTTGTCAAGCAAATTTGATCATGTCAAATATCTCCACCTCTCACTCAGACCTCTTCAGTGGCTCCCTGTGGCTTCAAGGATAAAGACCAAAACATTTAATAGGGCTTGTGAGATCCAGCAGCTTCTGGCTCCTAATGACCTCTTTAGGTCTACACACAGATATTGCCCTCCCCTCCCAACTACTCAAGCGAGGTCTCTTTCATCTTTTAGATGCTAACTGGGCTTGCAGGGCTCAGTGTAAGTATCACTTCCTCAATCTGAAAGATATCTTAAGCCAAGCTCAGCATTATAGAGCTTTGCACTTATCCTTCATTGTATTTGTCATAGTCTGCATTTTTTTAATCTGTAGAGACTGACTGATAAGTGATTGACTGATTGACTGACAAACAGGTAGATATATAGATAATAGATATGTAGGTAGGAAGATAGATATGGAGGTAATAGATATGTAGGTAGGCTGGCTGACAGACAGATATGATGTTTTCTCTACCCACTGTTAAATAACATCAGGTTTCATGATGTTCTTTGCATAATGTTTGATACAGAGCAGCAAACAGTAGGTATTT
The DNA here is from genome assembly GCA_028658305.1 of Pachyuromys duprasi. Classification (NCBI taxonomy): domain Eukaryota; kingdom Metazoa; phylum Chordata; class Mammalia; order Rodentia; family Muridae; genus Pachyuromys; species Pachyuromys duprasi. The sequence continues at coordinate 18,848,515 of CM053758.1, forward strand.
GATGGATGGATATATGAATGAATGAGCTGTAAATAAGGAAATATTCCTGTTAGGTCTAAAGGAAACTCCAGTCTCCCAAACTCCAAAAGGCAGTCCAAATATTTGGAAATGAACTCAACCTTATCTATAGGAGGATTTCTGGTGGTTAAATGAAAGTCAGCCTTCCTCAGAAACTCTTGAAGCTGGTTCTAGTCTGCCAAAAGGAGTCATTTCCCTTACTTCTGGCAAAAGGGACAAATGGCTTTCCACTGACATATCAAGGTTCATGCTATCCTTCAGGACCCCTCAGTTCTTACCCACAAGTACTTGTTATACATTTTAAAGGCTCCTGGTCTTACCTCCCAACAACTACTCACCTCCTTACAATTCTCTCTATTCCCACTGCGTTCTTCCTATTCTCTATCCCTTGTAGTTCTCCCCTCTCTTGCAGATAGTCCTCTCTCTCTCTCTCTCTCCTCTCTCTTTCTCTCTCTCTCTCTCTCTTTCATCTGCATAAAACCTTTCCTTAGCATGGGATACATCTGCTTCTGAAACCCTGAGAGGGCTACAAATGGCCCCTTTACCAAGGGGCTCAGCCTCTCCTAATCAAACCAAGCTGCTGATCTGATGCTCCTAAGGTATGGATCATTTTGTTTCTTCTGGTTTCTGCTACCCACAACACACAGCTCCAAGTTTTAAAGTCCACCTCCTTCAGTCACGTCTCCTCCATCTGTTCTAACCACCCATCTCCTTCTTACCCATCTTATAAGTGTCCTCTAGGTATCTCTGGCTCCTGGAACCTGCTACGTCCTCCTGGGTGCCCATCACATGGAAAGGCCATGTCTCTTATTGGCTTGCTGGAGTCCGCTTGCTCCGTGCTTCTCCTCTGTGATTTAGGACATCTCTCAGCTAAGACACCCATCTCCCACCCCTTACAGGAATCTTCCCTCTGGCAAGAGTCCCGTCTGTAACCATTTTTCCTAAGTCTCTCTCATCTCCTCCTTGCTCTGCTCTTGGCTTCCTCCGATCTGTCTCTCAGCTCATCCCTACAGTTTGCGCTGTCCCCTTGCTTGCCTGCTGGACCATTCACTCCATGGACTCTTCATCTGTTGCCCTCCATATGCCTACATGCTATTTCTTTAAAGGCTCACTGTCTAATTACAGACAGCTTTGCCTCACTACAGCTCAACGGCCAAAGATGGCACACTCGAATTTCAAAGTCTCACAGATTGTAACAATTTCTGCTGCTGCCTAAGTAAGCGATCCCTCAAACCTTTTATCTCTAAGCTCTCTTTGCTCTCCATGCTCAATAACCCCTTATCGCTAAGGCTTCTTTGTTATCTGCTCTCAAAAGAATCTCTTAAGACTGTTGTGTAAACTTTCTGTATCTTGGGATTTATAAGTGTTTTGGGTTTAAAGATCTGTAAAATCTATAACAAAAGCGAACTTAAAACTTGTAACAAAAATGGTTGATAGTTTAAAAAATATGTATGGGGTAATTTTAACTTGCCACAGCATGCTTATATGTAAGTTGGATTCACCCCTTGTTTCAAAAATACAGATCTGATCCAGGCATGGTGGCCTCACCTTGAACACCAGCACTTGGGAGGCAGAGGCCAGTGATCTCTGAGTTTGAGTTTGAGGAATATAGAGTGAGTTTCAGGACAGCTAGAGAAACCTTATCTTGAAAAAAATAATCTAACCAAATAAATAAATAAAGTAAATCTCTTACAGCATACTATATATGTAATTTGGATTCAGTTCTTATTTATGAAAAATAGGACTTACTTAAAACAAATGTTTGTTTCCTGGTTAAACTTTATAAACTCCTACCGTTATTGAGGTCTTTTCAGGCTAGCAAAAACTAACTTGAAGATATGTGTTTAGCCTCTTTGTCTTTTCTAACATTGTTAAGGACTAGCTGTTAGTATTTAGGCACCTGCTTCTGGGTTGCCTAGCAACCTATGATGTCATCATGTGTCACTGGCCAGGTAGCCACACCTGGCCTGCGTGGTTGCTCCTTAAAAGGATCAGCCAGCCACTTTGTCTCCCTCTCGGCCCTTGTCCTCTCCTCAAAGAAAGGGAGAGGTCCCCTTTCTCTGTTAGGGTGTCCTCTCCTCCCCGTATCATGTCTCGCTCTCTCCTTCTCTCTCTCTCTTCATCTCCATCTAATAAACCTCTTTCATATAAAATCTGCTGTGCGCATCATCATTATTGTTTTATTTGGTCTTAACACCACTAGCTATTTGGATAAATGAGTCATACAAAAAACTGTGATATTACATAAAGGCATACTATGAAATGAAAGGGAAAATAAGGTTCCCAGGCACTTTGTGGACTGTTTTTATGGATTAAAGTTTTATTTCGATGCTAAAGGAGTTCCAGTTAAATCTTTAGTACAATTTTTTTTTTCCTGTGACAGGATTTCTCTGTGTAGCCTTGGCTGTCCCGAACTTACTTTGTAGGTCAGGCTGGCCTCGAACTCACAGAGATCTGCCTGCTTCTGCCTCCCAAGTGCTGGGATTACAGGTATGTGCCACCATGCCCGGCACAGTACAGATTTTGAAGACTCATGCTTAGCAGGGATAAAGCTGTAAAATCCTAATCTTACAAATGCTACTAATTTGAGTAAACTTTTAAAGATAATTACAACATTCAAGTTAATAATCAGTCACCTTATAAATGATTAAATTATATAATGTACTTTGAACTGTGCTTGTAGTGATGCTAATAAATATAAATGTAATTCATTTACAGGGACAAACTTTAGCCTTCTGTATATGTTGTCAAGGTTAAGCCTACAGCAACTAAGTTTGTTTAAAATCAGGTATACTTAATAGATTAGATGACAGCCCTCAAACCCCTAAGAGAGATTTTCTGACTATGATATTAAAGATGTTTAATAAAAACAGGCTTCTCTTGATAGACAAAAATACCAGCTTCTGGTAGTAACAGCTGTGGCTGTCTTCAAAAACAAAGGCAGCAATGGATTCCATTTGGAACTTGCTTCCAGTGTGGAAACACTGACCACTGGGCAAAGAACTACCACATGCCTTTCCTGATACCAGGGCCCTGCCCAGACTGTGGACACTGTTGGGTTGACTGGCCTACTCAGCATCACCCAGGAAGGTCAGTTTTGCCACATTCTCATTCACTGGAAAATCTCTGAGTTCCTCCTGGTGTGGTGGCCGAAGGCTGATGCTGCCTTGTGCCCCCAAGAAGCCACTGTACAGGATCTCATGCTAGCTTTCCATATAGTGGACAAGTCTCTGTCATTTTAATTGATACAGAGACCATTTGGTTTGTATTCCTTAATCAAATTTATCCTTCTCAGATCCGTGTGATGGTGTTCATGGGGAGTCCTTGCTTTATCAGTTTAGGGGCAGCAAGCAGACCTTACCAGCTCCTCCCCAAAGCTGCAGCTGCCTGCTCAGTCCACTTCACATGTAAAGACCAGAACTTGCTTCTCCTAGGGCTACTGAAAAAGACAGACTCACAGACAGGATTACCTCATTGACAGGCTTCATGCTGAGAAAGATAAGCTCACAAAACAGATTTCAGTGAAAGACAAATTCAGCTATCACGCTGTATTACTACTAAAGTTTGCTTTTTGTTAGTCCTTTATTTAAAAGAACTTGCTTTTCAGTGATTGTTCTCGGTAATCCAGAACCTATGGCTTGTGGCAAATGGTTGGATACTTCCAGATGAAAAAAAAAGTGTGAAGTTCACACAAGTTGTAAAGTTCTAAGGGTGTGGTTTAAGGTATATATATATGAGACTTAAAGATTAGACATGATGTTAAGATTTTAAAGTTCAGAGTTCTAACATATGAATCATTGGGAGCTATTAATTCAGGCTTGGTAAAGTGCTATTACAGACACAGGCTCAGAAATTTAAATTTCCTTTGGTTGCTTTCTAAAATGCTTCTCATTGTATAAAAACACCTCAGTCGTTCCAATCCATGTATATCCAGACATGCTTGCATCATGTAGATAGCTGTTTACAAACACTTGTTAGCTATTATTTCTACAGTGAGGGTTTCAGGGAAGACTACAGACAACTATCATGCTAATAGATCTAAAACTTGTATCTATTTCTTGTTAACTTAAAAAACATTTCTGTAAACTTCAGGAAGTCATGACTTGGATCCATCCGCCACAGGTCAAATGGACTGTGGGATCCCTTGAGTGATATGCATTCCAGTTAACCAACAGCTGAAGCTTTCTGCCCACTACCTACCCCTGCAGCTGGGCTCTTTCCTTCCCCTGGTCTTGGGAGGGGGGTGGTGGTTCCCCTTCCCATTTCCTCAGCTACAAGGATCATGCAACAGACCTGGAAATTTTAAGTATACCCCTGTGATAAAGATTTCTCCTAAGCTCCTTAACTTTATTTTTATTTTTTTGTTCCTAGTCTGCCCCAGCAGATTTCCATTCAGTTGACAGAAGTCTGCTGTGGTCAGCCCTGCATTGGCAGTTCTGTAGAACCAGTGAGCCCTAGATTTACTGGTTGCCAACCAGCCCTTGTAAACCAGCCCAGACAATGTGATTGCTCCCAACTTCTTCAGCCTGGGTGAGCGAACCAGAGGCTTCTGAGGAGTGTCCCCTGCCATTGTCTGAATACTCTTTCTTTCCTGGCCCTTGACTTACATTCCAGCCTTTCTTGAGCACCAAAGACTACTGTCTCCCAGTGCTGAAGTAGTCAGAAGCTGTCATCATCCTTTGTCAACAAAAGCCTGGATTGTCAGGTCCAAAGGAAATTGCAATTCACCAGATTCCAAAGGGCATTTTAACAATCCAGGAATTAAGCTCAAGCTGGGCTTTAGGAGGATTTCTTGTACCTACAAGCCAGCATTCATAGGGAACCTGTAAAGCCTGTTATGGTCTGACAGAAGGATCTCTGGCAAAAGAGACAAACGACTCTCTACGGACATATACCTGTGGTGCCTATCAGCATATTAACTTCCATGCTGGCCTCCAGGCTCCTCCAGTCCCTACTCACAAGTTCTTGTTATACATTTCAAAGGCTCCATACCAATCTCCTGGCCCTTCCCTCCCACCATCTTCTCACTTTCCTCATAACCCAGCTCATTATTTTGGGCTACTGCTATTCTTACTATGCTCTCTCTATTCTTGATCCCCTGCTGGTCTTCCCACTTTCACAGAGAGCCCTGGTCATGTCCAGGCTGCTGGCCATGTTCAGTCTGCTTCTTTCTCTACTCGACTCTTTCAGATGCCTCTGGCTGTTCTGTCTCTTCATTTTCAATAAAACCATCCCTAACCCACACAACGGAAAGGTCATGGCAGCAGTGTCCTTGCTACACCCCCTCACATACACCTGGTGCTGAAACCCTCGTATACATTTCTAAGAACTGAAGGCAGAAGATGTACACAGCAAGGTGGGAAAAGAAAGGTAGGAGTTAGATGGAAATGATCTTAAGTCGGCCATGACTGGTCCTTACTGTGCACCAGCTTCTGCTCCAACCATGACTACGTTTGTATCGTGTACCAGCTTCATTCCATCCCCTGGGTGGGAATATAGCAGTGAATCACACAGACAAAATACTCTCCTTGGCAGAGCGCCCACCCAAGTTGCAGGTACCCACCGAATGGGACTCCTCTTGTAATGGCCCTATTTTCTAAGTTGTAGCAAAACATTACAATTATAGCCAGGTGTGTGGGGCTTCCCACAGGCAGCTTCTCAAACAGGGCCTAAAAAGTAAACACTTCAACACATCCCAAAATAAATCCACTCCATTCCCTGTTCAACAGATGTGGAAGGTTTCCTGGGGTTTGGGAGGAACTGGGAAGGATAAGAAGGAAGGAGTAAACAATGTGGCTTGCAGTTGGAAATGCTGCAACTTTCTTCTGCCTTGCCTCTACCAGCCACTTCTCTTTCCTCCTCCCACAATTCCTTTTCACCTAAACAGTTCACTTCTGCTGCTCTCTCCATATCTGATCCTCACCCTCATTTCCACCAGCTCTCCCTCATCTATCCTGTTACCTCTCTTCAACCACTTCCACTCCCAAGAAGACTCCAAACACAGCAGGGTGTCCTTCTAGCGTGAATGAGAGTGCACCCTGAACCCAGCTACAGAGAAAACCATGGGGCAAGCCAGGGGTCAGGGAAGCTTCAAAGAATCTACAGACATCCCCAAGCATCTCAGACCTTCCAGGATACAGGTGTCTTCCCAGTGGGACTAGAACTGGGTCTCCTTGGGGCAAGGGTATCTTGATACTAAAGCCAGAACATTGGCTTCTATACAAGAGATAAATGGTCATAACCTAGGGAAAAAGTCCACTTTTGAGTTCCAAAGAAATTTTCATTCCCCCCCCCCCAAAAAAAAGAACAGAACCACTCTTTAGGTCCAAAATAGTAGTCTAGGCTCAGCACAGGATGAACTATAGTAGAATTACTGACAGATCAAAGCCTATAGTCAGCATTCCTCAGGAACCTGTAAACAGGTGTCAGATAACCATAAAGAGCCGGTTCCCTTGGCATATACCTGTGGTTACATATCAAAGCCCAAAGCTAAGTCCAAGAAACCCCAGTCCCTGGCAACATGTTATGAATACCAAAACCTCCATGCTAGCCTCCTGGCCCTTCTTACTTCAACTCTTTCCCAACTATGCTAGCTCCCAGGCTGTTCCAGATTACAGCCCACCTTGGCTCCACTGTCTCGCAAAGGCAAGGTCTTTCCCCTTCCCTGCTTCTCTCTGCTATTCCCACTCTGCTATTTTCTTTGCTCCTGAGAGGTAGCCCTGACAATTAGCAGTCTATCTCTATGGATACTTCCAGATGTCTCTGGCTGTTCTCTCTCTCTCTCTCTCTCTCTCTCTCTCTCTCATCTCCAATAAACAAACCTCTCTCCAACCATGAAGTGGTTTCTTCACTGAGCCCTTGCTCACACCTATAAAGTACAATTACCCTGATCTTCGTCTTTATCTCCCCTCATGACTCAAGGCTGCAGCCAGAGCTTACACACATGACCTGGAGTTCGGATGACCCTCTTTCCTGCTTCCTGGAGCTGTGGATGGGACCATAAATCCACTATATTGGCTGGTAATAATTATGATTATATTTAAAAATATAGCTATCATTTTTGAGACAACAACACAGCAATTCTTCATAGATGCTGTCATTCCTAAAGCCGCTGACGCATGGTGAAACTGAGGCTGGGCTCATCTTCTTCCAAGTATTTGACCGCCTTTAGAAGTCATGTGATTAATAAAAAAATAAATTTAAAAGCTGGTGGTGGAGAGATGGCTCAACAGTTAAGATCATGGCTGCTTTCCCAGATGACCCGGGTCCAGTTCCCAGCATCAACATGGCAGCTCACAACTGTCTTTAACTCCAACTCCAAATGACCCTGATGCCTTATTCTCACTTCTGTGGACACCAGGTATCCACATGGTACACAAACATACAAGCAGGCAAGAAATCCACACACATAAAGTAAAAAAAATAAATGAATGAATGAATTTAAAAAGCCATGTAATAACAAGTGAGTCACTCCCTTGACCCTTCTGCATCAATAACCATGGCTGAGTTGTGTCCTATGCCTAGTCTTCCTCTGAAATGCACCTCATTCTCACCCCAAGCCCCTCATCCAACCTCAGGATCTTGCTAACACTATTCTCTGGGCCAGGACAGCAGATGTTTTTTGAACATTTAGGAACTCTGGGGAGTGTAGTCTGAGTATTTAAGGACTCTGGGAAGTGAAATCTGAGTATTAGGAACCTTGGGGAGGGGGAGTGAGAGTGTTTAGGAGCTCTGGGGTGTGGGATGCCCTGTTCCCTGCGGAAAAAGCAAGGGTGCAGAGCTTCGACTAGGCAGGGTCTTACAGCAACAGACCAATCCACACTAGCTTCTGGGTATTCAGCTTTGCATCCTAGTCACCCTGGGCGAGCACCCTGAAATGAAAACATGGACTCCACTCCCCACTTGTTTAAGAACACTGCTGGGGCCAGGACTGTGGAAGAAGTCCATCATCTCTTCTCCTTGAGAAGATAAGGTAGAAGGGTCACAGGTTCAAAGCCTGCCTGTGTCACTGCAAAGCCCTCTCCGGAAGTAAGAGCTGTTCAGAGTGCAGAGGGCGCAGCTTTGCCACTCAGTGCTCAGTATCCAACAAGGAAAAGCAAACACACTAAAAGACAATGGGCTGTTTGTTTGCTTTGTTTTGTTTACTCTACAACTCACTGGTAGCCGTTTAATAAAAAAGAAATACAGCAAATATTTGGAGTGGGGCACAAAAGCACAGGAGATTTGTAATAGTGATGGGGGTTAGTAAGAACTGGTAACTCAGACTAGAGGAAGATGTCGCACTCAATGAGCCAAGTCCCAAGAGAACATCTTAGTGGCCAACATAAGGAAATTACAAGGAGCAAGATCCGGGAGCTCAACTCTTTTCTGGCATCTCTGGCTTTCCTTTCTGTTATCTCTGGAGGCTGTCCTCATTGTCACCATTCACAAAGGTCTTTTCCCAGGGCAACACAGCTGTGACCATTGGAGTGAATGACCACGAGAGGAAAAGTGAGCCCTCTTTGGATTGAACTGAAGAATTTGCAGAAAGAGACAAAGAGATGGTAGGCAGCCTCTGACTCCCAAAAGCTCCCAACAGAACTCAGGGTAGACAAAGATCCCTTTGGCAGAACAGTATTCCAATATACTGGTCACATAACAGTTTTAGTTAACTAGTGACATATCTAGGTTATCTACTCTCACATATCACGGCCTGTTTATAATCAGGGCAGAACTAATGAGGTTAGCCTTTGTTTGTTTGTTTGTTTGTTTGTTTGTTTGAACCAGGCTCCTTCCATGTCTTTGCTTTGACATGCCTGGGTGTTCTCTGGCCTGAATGACTGAAGAATGCTCACTAACACCTGCCAGCAGAAGAAGGAAAGTGGTGAGCTATGCCCAGATTAGTGAAATACACCTCTGGCTGTCTGAGAGGGTCTCCAGAAAAAAATCCTATGAGGTCTCCGATGTAATGGATATGGTAGTTTACTGACGGATCCACGGTTGCTGTCACTGGGAGGTGGTAAAGGCAGCAGCCTTGAGCTAGCCGGGAGAAGATGGTCCCTGGTTTCCTTGGATACCACATCTTGTCCTAGCCATTCTCTCTCCCCCATGAGATGATCTGCCCTTGACTTCGACATCGTCCTGCCCCTTGATGCTTTGTCCTCACACATGGCTCTGAAGCCCTGAGCCAAATTCTTTCCTAGGATGTCCCTAAGGTATCAAAAGTAACCTAAGCTATGTGTGAAGGAAGCACTTTACCTTAAGGAAACAACTCTGAAATCACACACTTTAATTCGACCTACATACCGTAGGCCAGAAAACACTTTCAGGGCCACAGAGAGCTGCTAGAAACGCTGGGAGTTACAGTTTTCATCTCAACATCTATTTGCCACACATGGATAAAAGGGGGTATTGTTCATTTGTGGCTTCTCTGCCACAGCCACTCAAGGTCAAATCAGTCCTGGAGACAGAAAGCGGAATACTGCTTGGGCCCCAGAACATACCATCTCTGTCACTCCGATCTTTTTGGGAGTCAACTTCTAAGATCTCTTAGCTTCTTTGCGCCCAAGGTAGGTAGAAGATACTTCACCATTTCTAGGCCAATATATAACGAAGCCAAAATATATGCCATCTAGCTTCCTAGCACAAATTGGACTTGAAATAGTCATTGCCAAGTTAAGTGGATTTGTGACTTAACTCTGGTCAAGAAAGGGGCCAATGAGACCATAAGGCTGCCGTGGTATTAGCTTACAAAAAACAAATGTAAACTCATTATAATAGAAGGAATATTAAATCCCCATGCAGAACTGAAGGATTTGTTTATGGCAGGGATATGCTCAGGAAATAAATTAACTCTTGGGGTGATATGAGGAGATCCGTGCTCTCTCAGACACTCTGGGAAATGATCAGCTACAGGAGTACGGGGAGGAGATGCTGCCGTCTAACTACACAGGGGAAAGCCCAGGCCCTATCTAAAAACAGCCCTGTATAGAAACTGCTCGGCTAAGGGCCAGAGGAGAGACTTTGGCTGTAGAACCTGAGGCGTTGGAACCTTCCAAACACCAAAGATCCTAGTGAATATGAAGACTGATCTCACAGAGCAGGGTCAAGATTGGGAATGACTATGGGAGGAAAAAAGTCCCCTGGGGAAAAAAAAGGAGTTAAACGGAGATGGTTAGGGAAGGGAGAAAGAGAAAGGGAAGTGTTAGGGGGAGAGCAAGCATCCATGAGAGACAGTATCTGCATGGCAGCCAAGCAAGGTAAAGGTGATCAGAATAAATCTGCCAGCCCCCAGTACTGTGGCACTTGCACCCTGATTCCTTAAGCAGCGAACTGGTCCCCTTAGAGTACAGGGTCTGTGTGTTCAGTCCGCGTCTATCAAGGCATTTTCGTAACAGAAAAAGAATGGCTTTCTCCTCTGCCAGCAGGCATCCAAACGCTGTCGTTTTGGCCTGTGAAGTAGCGATAACAGGGACAATACAGAGCCAAGCAGAGAAGGAACTACCTGAAGAACATAAGCCAGATGCCCAGATGCTTAAGACCTTTTTGGAGCCCACTGCAATGGTTTGCTAGGACTGACAAAGTGCCACAGACTGGGTGGCTAAAGCAACAGAAACGTGTCTTTTTTTTTTTTTTTAATTCTGGAGGCTGGCAATCCAACACCTAAGTGCTTGTTGAATTGCTACTAAAGGATTCTCTCCTTAACCATCAACTTTCTAACAGAGATTTCATGGCCGTGTCTTCAGTGGCCTCACCTCTGTGTATGTCTCCATCCTAAGCATCTGTTCTTACAAAAGCGCCAGGTATCATGAACCAGGCCCCACCATGGTGGTTCATCTTAATTTAATTACCATACTAAAACCCCAAACTCAAAAGGCATTCTCAGGGGAGGCTGGAACTGAGGGTGAGGCTTTAGCATATTAATTTTGGAAGGACACAGTTCAGCCCATAACACCCACATTGGGGAGAAATTCTAGACTCTCAGCTCTAACCACAAATCTTAAGGGAGGAGATTTGGCCCAAATCTTGGGGAAGATATTCGCCCCTGTTCAGCTTTATCCTTAGCAAACATGGCTGTCAAGATTCTATTCATGTCACCTCTCGAACCAACAGAAACTTCCAGAAGCCTCTTTGATTTTTGTCTTCACTACCTCTCAACCGATTCTCCACCACCCCTCAGTGGATTCTACATTTCATCTATGCCAGGCATGCCTGCCTCATTTTATAGAGGCCTTCTTTCTGTCTACACAGCTTTTCCTCTCTACTCCCTTTTCTGTTCACACGGTGAGTTTTCACATTCATATTCCAAAACCTTACTGGAGATGTGTCTTAGGGAAATCTTTCCTGGCTCCTCACAGAACTGAGCATCCTTGGTTGTTAACCCTTATTTTGTATTTACTACTTAGTGCACAGCCATGGTTTCTGCTAGATTATCTTTCTCTTGAAAAAAAAAAACTGTGAGTTCCAGAAGGGCATTTGCTATATTTACTAAAAATTCTAATACAAAGCATACAACAGTATTTATAATTTCTATGAACGTGTGAGTGACTATTATAGATGATCATTATGAAATGTGTAGTTTATGAATAAAATACAAGAACTCGTACATTGGGGAATTCTGAATGAGAGTGACCCAGAAAGTCATAAATAAGAACAATGATTATGTAAATATTCAGACACTCTATAGGTGAGACTTTTTGTCCATCCTCTAAAAGTTTGCTAATTTGTGTCTGTAAAACAGACAACAGATGGATGAGCAAAAGGAAAGACATGCACATTTATCAATGGCTTGGTTACAGGAGCCACGCAGAGTATAGAATTCAAAGATCAGATGACTGAATTGCTGCAGAGAGACATAGAGGCATAAGATTTCTAAGGACTGGAAAACAGAAGCCAGGAAATGGTGAGGGGAGGGAATACCAGGTCCCCCAAAGCCCTCAGACAGACAGGTTTTTGCTACACTCAGGTCTTTCTGGGCAGACTTCACACCCCTAGTCTAATGTTGCCGTGGTTCTATGTTTATGCTCTGTTGGGTGAAGTATTGGAGATGAGCCCAGAGCAGGTATATTCCTTCTGCAGGGGTCTTGAGACAGATGAGGGCACCTCATAGAAAGAAGATCCCCAGAGAAATAGAAAGCTGAAGAGAGCTTTGGGTGGAGGCCAGCAGATCTGAATCTGCTGCTCAAGTTCAAATGCTCAGCATCTCAAGGGCCATAATTTACAGCATTGTTTTCTGAGACCAACAAAACCAAGAGTGAAAGAAACACAAAAGTAGCTGTCATTCAGTCTAGGAGATTTCACTAGGCCTCTGGAAGCAGGTCCCTTAGGGTGTAGTCACAAAGGAAGAGTGGGACTTTTGTACCAGATATTTGACATATGCCATTTTATCTTCCACTCATTCATCTACTCACACATTGTTATTTCATTCATTCATTTATTCAGTAATTGCTTAAACATATGTTGCCCCATACACTATGTTGACTCCTGGTGAAAGGTATAAGGGAAGAGAAGGGGTGCGGTAAGCCTTATTAAGGTGATTCCCTACAATGGAAACAAATATTTTCACTTGATAGAAACGTGAGTCAAGATCTTATGGGAAAAAGAATCCAAGGAAGAACCTCATTTTCCAAGACTGTCAACTGGTGAGTGACATTTATTGAGTGACTTGCTTGAATTACGATGATAGGTAATTGTAGATGGCATTTGCTACTTTGTAGGTTCTTCTTTCTCCACCTCTTTTATTCTGCTCTTTCAACTGTCAAATACTAGATAAGAGAAAAAAGGATAGAGAGGAAAGGAAAGAGATCTCTGAATAAAGTCAGGAGTTGGAAAGGGCGAGACGTTATTGTTTGACTACTTTTTGCTGATTAGGGGCATCAAGTTTCTTGGGAACAACCAATAACCAGATAACCCAGCTGTCAGGGCTCTAGTGTTTTTATATCCAGTGAGAAATCCCCAGAATTCCAAATGTCACACAGTCACAGAAACCATCTGCAGCTGGCAAAACCGCACCCCTTCAAGAGCACGAGGCAAATTATAATCAGCTGCTTCAAAGCAGCCCCATATTCCCATACCTGGGATTAAAACAAAAACATACTTTTATAATATTTCTTTTTTACAAAAGAAACCAAAGTTCCAAAAGTCTCACTACAGGTAATTGTCATGGTTTTGTTGAAGAACATATAATCCACATTTGCCAGTTAGCCCCAAATATCTTGTGTTTTCTACACTGGTTGATGGACAGAGAGATTTAGGAATTATTGTGAATAATGAAGAATTAGCTTCTGAACTTCTTGAGTGAGTTTCTAAGAATGAGAAGTACAGTATTGCTGAGGCCCAAAGAAAGCTCTACTCCCACCAAGACGAGGTTGCTACGCACTAAGCTGTGAAGCCACAAGGCAGGTGTCAGCGCAAGTCACTGCCGTGGACAAAATGCACTAGCATAATTATGACGCCCTCTTCTATGCTGAATTTTGAGTTTCAGGTGCATATAACTATAAACATCTCTGGAAATTTCCAGAAGGGGGAAAAACGGCTGTAACCTTATAGCTTTTCTATGCTTGCCCTTGTTCTGAATAATGATTATTAATGCTTTATACTTACTAAAAGCTTCAGGCACTATAGCAGGGAAGATACTCAGCTATTCTAACCTGAAAATATTGGCCTGGTCTACTTCCTGCCACATGGCTCACTACCTGACCTCTTAGTTTCACCCTGGCATCTGCTTCTTCATCCATGTCCTGATGGTGATTCTTCTCTCTTGACTCCCCCTGAGACCCTCTCTTTCTCCAGGCCCAGAAGTCCTGCCTTTTCCTCTCCTGCCCAGCTATTGGCCATTCAGTTCTTTATTTGACCAATCAGAAGGTGACGGAGAACAATGTTTACAAACTACTAAAGTAGGATAAGCTTTGATAAGTAAAGCAGGACATAATAATAATACCAAAGCCCAAACTGTACTCAACTCTCTGGGTACAGAAATCAGCATTTGAATACAGTGTGCACAAAAGCATCACCCGGACAGCTCTGCCTTTTAGTTCAATAAAAGTCTCTTTCTCTTATAATAATAAACTATATACAGTAAGAGCAATTATGAAAACTATCAGGTAAGAATTATATTCACAATGTGCAGCCCATTTGTGTTTGGCATACTTGGAGAAAGAACTCTACTATGTATTTTATCTTGGTGAGTTCAAATTTCTATACTTAAATAATCTTCTATCATAACTTGCATTTATCAACTTAAAAATACCTCCTTATACCTAAATCATTTTCTTAGATCCCTTATAACTTAAACTTAATATGAGATTATAATTATGTAGTCTTCAACCCCATCAGAGACCCAAGAAGGATAAATATTACCTGACTAAATAGGAAGTACAGAGCAAGCAGTTTCCAAAACCATAGAAATGACGGAGACAGCTAGTGCCTGGTCAATTACCCAAGATTCCTCTGCAACACTGGAGCATCAATCTTTGGCCTTCTGGTCTAGCATATGACAGACTTTTCTGTGAATCAGGAATTATGAAGAACTGCCTACCTTGTCTTGGCAGAGCTCAGCAGTCGACTTCTGTGTCCTGCTTGTCCACAGTTTGAATACATGCTGTCTGCAGTTGAGGCAAGGGCAGTTTCTTGCCCAGTGGCTACTTGCCACATTTGAAGTAAAGTCCATATGGAGGTTCTTTGATGCTCATCATCTTTTTTGAAGTAGAATGGAGCTGCTGCTAGGAGCTGACATGTCTCAGTGTCAAAAAAGCCTTTTATTAATAAAATATCTTTAAATGCCATATTCTGTAGATCACTGAGGTTTATGAAGAGCATCTATTTATCTATAGTGTATTTGAATAAGCAAATGCGACTTGTTTCTAGCTGTTTAATATCTGATTAACTTTAAAAACATCTACAGGAGGCTGTATAAAGTTTATTTCTCTAATTAACTAAACTAGTAACTAACATGACCATAAGTTTGATTGATGCCTACTTGCTTATATTTCTTAATTATTTTAAATAGTTTGCAATAGCAGCTTTTAAGGACTAAAACTTCATCTTGTATTTTTCAGACAAGTTGCATAGGAGCAATATCTAAACCAAGAGTTGGAATATATATAGTATATATGATTATATATACAGTATGTTGTAGAAAAATATAATCTGAAATTTTTATCAATATACAAAAGTCTGTACCAGTGTAGAATATCTGGTTTGTTGATGCTTTCTAGCCTAAAAATAGATTCAACAATCTACCCTTTTATCCTGAATCCTCCTTTTTTTCTTTTCATCCCTTCTTTCCCCCATAACACTAGATAGGAGAAAAAGGACAGAGGAGAGAAAAAGAAATTCCTAAATCTAATCTCCTTTTATTTTTGTCTTCTCCCTGACCAATGCCATTAAAAACTTGCAACCAACCCCCCTTAAACAATGACAAACATTGTCACCCACTGAAGGACTAAAAACTACCCACCTCACCTTTTGGGAATGGGGCGTCAGTCTCTTAAAATTTCTTCCTGCTGTCTGGAGGTAACAGCATCTTTTGGGGACCCTAAGAAAATCGAGATATTGGTCAAGTCCTGGGAGAGTTAGCTGTAGCATTTGTTGTCCCGTCTCTGTGTGATAGGAATGAGCTCTACTAAAGTCCTGGCTGGAGCAGTCTGTGAGGCTGGACAAGCTAGCCTGTGTGAAGTTGTTCTGAATGCAGATTTTTGAAGAAACTGCAACAGATGCAGTCTGTGAGGTTGGATCATCTGGTCTGCTTGTCGTCTTTGGTGTCTGATCCTTTTGCTATGTAAATATATAAACTTTTAAGGGTAATATAGCGTTCTGCATTAACACAAGCATGGTATGTGCAGTGTGAACAAATCTGCTAAAGATGATTCTCTGATCTTTGCTTAAGCCGGTGAAAGGCATCAAACCTCTAAGTCAGTTTGGACTGTATAACCAAGCTGCAATATAAACTCCATCCATGCCATTTGAAAGGATGTCATGATAATTCCTGAGGACTCTGTAGCCAACGAGATTTATTGGCTATGCAGAGACTTTTTTTTTTTTTCATTTTTTTCAGCCAGTCTCAGAGCTGTTCCCATGTAGAGGGATCAGCATTCATGTTACCTGTTTTGTTGTTCTTCTTGGTTTCTTTCTTCATGTCTGCAGCCAGAATTTTCAGGAGGTCTCCCCCAGTCAAATATTTCAAACTCTCCTCTTTTTTCAGAGGCTTTTTTTTCTTTCTCTCTCTCTTCTTTGGAGACTTTATTTTATTTTTCTGTGTGCATTTATTTATCTCTTTTATCAATTTCTAGCTTAATATCTTTTTTCCTGTATTTAATTTGCTCTAAACTCTTTTCTCTAAGGATTGCCAATTTTATGCATTTAATGTGCCACTCTGGGCTGGGTCACCACTTCTTCTCCTGTTGAAACAAAAGCAAAACTTCTCTCCCAACACAACATATTCCATTCTGAAATTATGTTATCCTTAAGATAAACAGCCTGATTCAATGCAGCAGTTTTTCCCACAATTCAATGTCTCTCAGCAGCTGTTGGGTTTTGCTCATTAGAATTAAAAAAAATTAAAGTTAATAAAGCAGTATGTAATCTATCTCTGGGGGACTTTGTTACCTCTTTCTGTTTATAAAACATCTCTTTTAAAGTCCTATTAGATTTCTTTACACTTGCTTTCCCTGTAGGATTGTAAGATATATCTATAACATATTATAGGCTGCAATGTATAAATATTGTTGTATTCTAATAGATACATAATTTGGAGTATCATCAGCTTTAATCTGGAAAGGCATTTCCAAGATAGCCATCAGTTTTAATAAACGTACAATCTCAGAATCACCCTTTTCAGAATTCACGGCAAAAATCCCATTGGAATTCTCAATATGTGTCTATGGTATGGTGCGTATACTTTAAATTTCCAAACTACAAAATGAAACACATAAGCTATTACCTGACATTGCTCTAAGGTGAATTTGCATTTTTCTTTTTTTTTTATTTTTCTTTTTTTCTTTTTTTTTTAATTTATTTATTTTTATCTCAGTCACAGGTTAGGTACTTTGAATCCCAGGCATAGCCCCCTCCCCCATTCCCTCCTACCCTC
>CM053758.1:18866100-18905976 GCA_028658305.1 Pachyuromys duprasi
CCACTCAGCCTGTGGTGTTTCCCACGATCTGTTCGCGCCCGCCGCACACCCGTGGGTTGGTGCAGGACTGGGGATCCTCCCAGATCCGCGGGCGGACTCACACCCTGACTGCGATTTTGCTGGCGGACTCACACACTGACTGCGATTTTGCTGGCAGACTCACACACTGACTGAGATTTTGCTGGCGGGGCGTTAGAGTTGCGCCCCGGCAATGTGCGGACTGGTCAAAATGGTCCCGGAATCCACTCAGTCTGGTGTGGTTCTGATGATCGGACCGAACCCGCAGCACACCCGTGGGTCGAAGCAGAACTCGGGTGCAGTGTGCGCTCCTAGGGCGCAGTTCAGTGAAAACGGCACAGGGCTCCTCCCGAGACTGCCCGCGAGACTGTGTGATCCAGTCTACAATGGCGGGTGCGGGCGCCCAGCGCAGCCGCTCGTCCAGATCAGAGCTGTGCGCCGCTGGTCACAGGGAAATTTCTCCAGGTAATAACTGGGTGTCCCTTGGGTTTTCCCACTTGATTTTCTCACCGTAGGAGTTCCGCTCACCTGGCACTCACAATGCTGGCGTTTTAGGTCCCAGAGTTCAGTCTCCTGGTCGCTGTGTTGTTTCTGCTCTCCTACTCCTCAGACACAGTGTTCTCTCGTGGCAGCCATCTTGGATCTCCCCACTACTCAGCCGTGAATTTGCATTTTTAACTCAGCATCTAGTTCCCGTGTTTACTGATTTTGTCTTGTGCTGTGTCTGTCTCTTTAAATCTGCCACCACTGCCTCCCACCACCATGCCCTGCTATTATAGCTGCCATAGGGGCCCACCCTAGGACTTTGTTTTCCTTTGGTCTGCACTAGATGCTCGCTAGGATGAAGAGCTGCATGGAAAACTGCAGTGAGTGGGTGGGTGAGCAATCGCTGGGCTGCAGGCAAGCACTTAAAGGCAGTGCCATGGAATAAAACCAGGACCCGAGCCGGAAAACCAACCAGCTCTAAGACCACTTTGGCCATGTCGACTGCTGCTTTCTCTGTTCCCAGTTTGTTCTGGTTCCTCCCCCTAGTCACTGAATTCAATTTAGCAGGGATTCAGATGTCTTTTAGATATGGATAATATTGAAATACTGCTTTGAGCTGTTCTGCTTTATTGAAAAGCTGGCTCTAGAGTTGGGTCATGACTCCCCTTTCTCTATAGCCAAGCACGCTTATTTAAAAGTTTCCTGTCTGTCCTATGACAGATGAGCCATGGGATTCATGACAGGAAAAAATGGAACCAAGCAAAATGGCAATCAATCAATCAATCAATCAATCAATCAATCAAACGACATGCAAGTTAATAGTAACCTTATAAATACTCAAATTCTTTAATAGGTTCAGAAATATGCTTGCAGTCATGCTGGGCACAAATATAATTTATTTTCAGGAATAAGCTCCGTGTAGCCTACTGTGTATTTTTCAGCAAATAACTAAAAACAAGCAAAGTTTATTTAAAATCAAGTATACCGAATAGATGTCCCCCAAGAATTTTCAGAGATCTGCTGGGGATGGCATTTAAAATGTTTAATGGGAAAAGCTTCCTACGGTAGACAGGGATGCCAGCTCCTAGAGGTGACCTTAATGTCTCCAAAGAAGACATATGGGGCACAGACCTGGCTTGTGATGATGCTGAGCACTTGGGGGGAAATGCCCTGTGCCCACCTCCTGCCAAGACCCTGCAAAAACTGTGGACACTGTTGGGGTGACTGGCCTGTATCAAAGTGGACCGGTTTTCCCAAGTTCCTCATCCACAGAAAAATCTCTTAGACCTTCTGGGTCTGGCAGCTGAAAGACTGTGGTGTTCTGTGCGGAAGCCAAAGATGCAATGCTGGTCTGTGTGATAGACAAAAACCAGCCTCTGCCTCCAATGAAATTAGCCCTGGAGCCTCTCAGTGTATAATCCAGGTAGCTGGTAAATGTCTGCCATTTTAATTGATAGAGTCCATTTGGATTATACTTCCTGCTATAACATATCCTTCTCAGTTCTCTGGCATTGGTGGCTAACTATAGTCTTATCATTTTAACAATAGCTGCCTGGTTAATACATTTTACACAGGAGAGTCACGTCTTGCCTTTCTAGAGCTGTTAGGTCTCCTGATGCAAAAGGCAAACTCACAGACCTGTTTGCCTTACTAACAGGCTTCATAATAAGGGTTCAACAGGTTTTACCTGCAACTTTTCACTACTTAAAGGAATTTTCTTTGCAGCGACTTCTCTCCATAACCAACCACCTGTGTCTCATGGTAAATGATTGGGTAAAAAGGGTTGGTTTTAAATTTATATAAGGTCTCAAAGTCTAAGCAAATATATTCTAAAATACAAGCTCTAAAGGTCTGAGAATATAAAAATTTAATAAATTATGAAAGTCTAAAATTATTTGAGGTATATAAATAGAAGTTATACTAGCATTATACTAATATTTCAGAAGTGTAGAGTTTTCATATTGATCAATGGAACTCTAAAGCACATATCAATCACAAGCTCAAGATTTTACATTTCTTTGACTCCCCCCACTCCTGGCAAGATAGGATTTCTCTGGGTAGCCTTGGGTGTTCTGGACTCACTTCTGCCTCTGCCTCCCTGAGTACTGGGATTAATGGTGTGAGCCATGACACCCAGCTTCTTTGATTGTCTCCTAAGGATAGACCTAAAGATGCTTCTCATCATGCTAAAACATCCCTGGCCAATCTATGTATCCAGATCTCTGGACATTGCTATGACCAAAGGCATAAGTCCACCCCAGCTGTTTTACAGATACCTCTTGGCTACTTATTTCTTTCTTTTCTAATATGGATTTCAATTTAGATGGCAAGCCGTGGTAGTGCCAATGTATCTAAAACTTTTATTGCTTTGCAAATCTAAGGATTCATGTAAACTCCAAAGAATTACAGCTTGAATCCACCTGCCATAGTTCAAGTGAATCCGGGTAAATATTCCTGTCATTTCAGCCCACAAGCTTTACCACCTATCGCCTATTCCCAAGGGGTAAGTTCCAAATAGAAGATTATTTTTTAAGTTCCTTAACTTTAACTTCTGTCCCTAGTCTCTATCTGTCTCTGCAGATTTCCACTCTGCTGATAGATACCATCCAGAATCAGGTAAGTACTGCAAACAGCTATAAGCTCTGGACTTGATGAAAACCGATATAAACCAGTTTAGCCAACATGATTGCTTTCCGTCTCTTCAGCTGGATAAATGAACCAGATACTTCAGATGAATGCCCCATTGCCAGAATTCCTCCTGGCTTTTGGCTAATATTCCAGCCTTCCTGGGTCCTCACAACAGCATCCTAATTTCAGCAGTCGGTCATTAAGAGAATCCATCACCTCTTAACCTCAACAAAGGCTGGAATGTTAAGTCCAAAAGAAACTCCCTGGCAAAGGAAATAAAATGGCTATATGTAATGCCTATTATTACATCAGGCTCTCTCAATGTCAAAAGGGGACCTATTAAAAGCAAATAGACCAAGATCTATCACTAGTTAGAATCATTAGTCAAAATAGTTCCACAATATAAAGGCATTTAACCTGCTCTATGCAGAACAAAGAGAGTGTCTTGAAAATTATTTTTTCTATTCTAAACAATTTCTATGCAAATTAATCAGATGTAATTAAAGATACCCTAGCCATGATACACATTTTGTCTCTTACCAAATAGAAAATGCTATAGATTTTAGTATGTTTATCCTATATTATATGGCTAATATCCACTTACAAGTAAGTATATATCATATTTGTCTTTCTGCTTCTGGGTTACTCACTCAGGATAATCTTTTCTAGTTCCCACCATTTGCCTGCAAATTTCATGATTTCCTTCTTTTAAATTGCTGGGTAGTAGTCTATTGTGTAAATGTACCACACTTTCTGTATCCATTCCTCAACTGAGGGACATCTGGGCTGTTTCTTGATTCTGGCTTTTGTGAATAGAGCTGCTACGAACATGGTTGAGCAAATGTCTTCATTGAATGGTGGGGCATCTTTTGGGTATATGCCTAGGAGTGGTATAGCTGGATCTTGAGGTAGTACTATTTCTAATTTTCTGAGGAAGTGTCAGACTGATTTCCAAAGTGGTTGTACAAGGTTACACTCCCACCAGCAAAGGAGGAGGGTTCCCCTTTCTCCACATCCTCTCCAGCATGCATCATCCCTTGAATTTTTTATCTTAGCCATTCTGATGGGTGTGAGATGAAATCTCAGAAGCTAAACAACAAGGTGGATCCTAGGGAAGATGCTTAATCCTCATTCAGAAGGGCAAACAGGATAGACATCAGAAGTAGGAGAAGACAAGGAACAGGACAGGAACCTTCCACAGTGGGTCTCTGAAAGACTCCACCCACCAGGCAATAGAAGAAGATACTGAGATGCATAGCCAAGCTTTGAGCAGAGTGCTGGAATCCTTATGGAAGAAGAAGGAGATAGAAAGACCTGGAGGGGACAAGAGCTCCACAAGAAGAATAACAGAACCAAAATACCTGGGCCCAGAGGGTCCTACAGAGACTGATACTCTAACTAAGGACCATGAATGGAGAGGACCTAGACCCCCACTGGCTACTCAGTTTCCAAGTGTGTTCCCTAGTAAGGGGTACAGGGACTGTCTCTGACATGAACTCAGTGGCTGGCTCCCCCTCCCCCCCAAGAGGTGCAGCCTTGCCAGACCACAGAGGAAGATGATGCAGCCAGCCTTGATGAGACCTGATAAGGTAGGGTCGGATAGAAGGGGAGGAGGTCCTCCCCTATCAGGGGCCTAGGGAAAGGGCAGAGGGGGAGAAGAGGGAGGGTGGATGGGACTGGGAGGAGATAAAGGAAGGGGCTGCTGTGGTGATACAAAGTGAATAAATTGTAATAAATAAATATATAAATAAAATTAAATTTAAAAAAAGTAAAAGAAAATGCTAAGATACTTGTCCTTTGTCTGAATTATCAGCCCATATAATGTAAATGATCATTCCCTATCAAGGATTTAAAAGGGATTCATAAGACAAGAGGGAAATGATTGACCAGCGGGACTCTACCTTAAGATTAAAAGACATCTTGTTGCAAGGTCAAAATAAATTCATTCCTGTTTCCTGCAAAGCTTGGATTAGACTAACTCTTGACCAGTTTTCTAAAATTTGACATGTTCCACACTCTATATCCTGACCTACACCCTGATAAGATGTACTGCAAAATAATTTCAGTCAAGTTCCTACATAACCCAAAACACTTGGAAACTCTCTGGCCATCTAGTTTTTAGAACTATATAAGCTCCACTTCTTCCTATATTCAATGCTATTTTCTCAAGCCTCGCTTTAGGGAGATAGCCCTGTCTGACAGGAAATACAACTTGCTTAGTTTAACCAAAGAATTTGAGTAATGGCCTTTATTCTTGTTTAGTGAAATTAAAATGAGCTTTCCTTTTAAAAGGCTGCAGAGTATTCAGACTCCAACTCAACCAGCATTTCGGTGAAAGGGAACTAAGAGGAAATGTGTTTGGATACTCAGGTACAATCAAACTACCAGAATGTATGCACGTCAACAAAAGACAGTTTCTGATAGCTCAGAGGAATGTGTGGTTTCTTGTCAGGAGAACGGTTTTAGTTAAGAAATAGTAGATTTCTAGTTTCAATAAACAAGATCGGGTGAGCATCACCCGTTGCATGTAAGGTCAAATAGATTTTAGATAATTTTTTTGAACCTTCGCCTCTGCATTTAAAGGAGTGAAAATACTCAGGAACTAAAATCAGACCCATATCACATTAGAATTTAGGCACGTTGGAACATGCCTGTAATCCCAGTACTTGGGAGGCTGAGGCAAAAGGATTTTGAATTTGAGGCTATCCTGGGACACTTAGTGAGATCCTATCTCATAAATACCAAGAGGTAGAAAGAAAAGGACAATCTGGAAAGAACAGAGCCTCTGGGTTGATAATGCTGACCTCCTCCCAGCCTGAGTTTGGGAGCAGTCAACAGCACAGTGGCCATTTGGAGTGATGAGGAAATGCCTGGATGATGATGAGCACAGGTGAAATGGGAGTATCAAGGTGCAGCTCTGTGCAACCCAGGGGAAGTGATGATTTAGCTGAGACGTGGATGATGAGTTAGCCAGGCAGAGAGAGAAGAGAGGAATGAATGTTTCACATGATGGACTCTACATGTGCCGAGGCCTGGGTCCCCAAAGAAATCTAACAAATCTGGAATATTAGACAGTGTTCTGCATAAGAGAAGACAAAAACAAAATTATTAATTTAGAAGGTGGAGATTCTGTACCTGTGAACAGAAACCTGTCAGCAGGAACAATAGAAGGGCAGAAATGCCCAACACAGACTGTCATCCTGGGGACAGCTTGCAACATCAGTGTGCAGAACAGAGCAGCCTCCGCGTGGCTCAAAAGCCAACAGCAAATGTGACCGGCCTGAGACGAGATGCTAATTCCAGGATGGCTATACAGGAATATTCAAAGAAGCAAGGGTTCAGAGGCTTTCAGGAGGAGCCGCAGCATGATTCTCATTTTTATAGAACTCTCCATTTGGAAGTGTCCACAGTAGATTGTGCCCTTTACAGTAGTCACACTGTGGAGACAGAAAATCCTACATTGGTTCCGATGTGGTTAACTGTCACTGTCAACTTGACTAGAGAACAGAAAGAGCTGAGCACCACCCTGCCCCTCTCTGCTTCTTGACATTACATTCTAGATGTAACGTGACCGGCCATTTCAGGTCCTGGTACCATGACTCGCCGCCATGATGGACATTGTCACCTCAAACTGGAAAATACAAATAGTCCCTTGTGTCTGGAAGTTGCTATCGTCAGATATATTGGTCATAGCACTGGGAATAGTAATTAATGTATCATGCTTCCTCTCGGTCTGTATCTCATTTCTGCATCTAGTTCAGGCAGCTGGGCATGCCAGAGAGGTAAGTACAGATGTTCAAGAACAGACACACAGGCACGCATGCGCACGCACACACGTACACCCTGTTCTGACCACTCTTCCCTTGGTCCACCCTGCTCTCAGCTCTCCCGGTTTCTAGCCTTCAGCCTAATGCTTTGTTTTTAAATTATTAGACAGCAGCCTTGCCTCTTCAGCTCTTTCCCAGCTGCCTCTCATTCATTATTTGAATTTTTCTTCTAGTTGGACCACCTTGAGTGTTGCTCTGATAGATACCTTCTTAAATGTGACTGCAAAATGTTTTGTGATTGAAAGAGCCAAAATAAACTTTTCCAAGTCTTGGAGCTTGATTCTACGTCTTCCTGGTAATATGAGCACAAATATGAGTTGTAACCACCCTGGACCCTCAGCTCTTTCACCTGTGAGAGGGGAATGATAGCATTGCAATGGGGATGAGCTATGAAAGAATTAAAGACAGCAGAATGTTGTAATAGCTGACACAAATTAAGTGTTGTTTAACCAAAACTCATATGCTCCCAATATACCAAAAGGAGTGGTTTCATCGTGGGCCACTAGTCTGAAATTAAATAATTATTACAATTACGTTTTTCTTCAGCTCTCCAGATTATATTGAAATCAAATAACTAGCACGTTGTTTCAGATCCATTACATTTTTAATGATTCTAAGACCAAGCATAGGTTCTCTGTCTAATAACATACATTTGATTTTTGCTGTGGGGAAAATGAGGTGTCAATAAAGGTAGTTGTTTGAGTTTGTTTCTTTGCTGTACATATTTTACTGCTGCCCTTAATAAAACTTCTTTTTTTAAAAATTATTACAACCATTTTGGGTGGCTTTTCCTTGTCTGTAATCTCAGATTTGGGAGGTCAAAGCATAAGGATCATGCATTCCAGACCAGATAGGGCTGCATAGTGAGAACTTGTCTCAAAAAACTACAAGATTAAGTAAATAAACAAATCATCATCATTCCTGGTTAGAGAAGCTCTATTTGCTGCTGTTAATGCAGAGATCCATAACTGATGAAAATCCAGATAATAAAAGACTGTTGAATGTTCAGCCCTAAAATAGACATCGGTATCAACCCTCACAAAGTTCAGAGACCATCAGGAAAAAGGGGACAGAAAGAATGTAAGCCAATCTAGGCACGGTGGTGCATGCCTGTGATCCCAGCACTTGGAGAGGCAGAACAGATGAATCTCTGTGAGTTTGAGGCCTGCCTGGTCTACAAAGTGAGGCTAGGACAGCCAAAGATACACAGAGAAACTCTGTCTCAAAAAAAAGTAAGCTGTAAGAGCCAGAAGAAGATGGAAAGTGTTATTTCTGGATAATCACATCATAGCTGTTGCACTTGTGAACTCACAGTAGCTGCAGCTACTTGCACAAGCCCACACAGATCAAGCCTGTCCATGATTCCAACACAGAAGAAGGGGCTCATGAGTCTCTACCACAAGCTGAGGAACTATGGGAAATGGATGGCTTCTTGGGAGAATGAATAAATTTTTCTTTGGGAATGTGGACACTGCTAGGTTGCCCATGCTCACGCATGCAGCCAGCAGTGATTAGACTCAGTAGGTTAGAAAAAAAAAAGAAATGAATGTGGGAGGCATTTTGGGAGGGGCTCTGAGAGAAGCGGTAGGGGAAGTTCTGGAGAGACATAACCAAGATACTATGTATGTATGTATGTATGTATGTATGTATGTATGTATATGTGTGTGTTATGATATGTATATTCACATATACATACATATGTCAATATATTTAAAATGTTAATTAAAAGTAAACACTATAGTGATGAGTAAAAGATAGAAATCCCCATTCTGGCAAAATAATCCATGAAAGTGCATCTCAAGCACTCTGCTCAACTTTCAGGAAGATCTGCCTGTCAGAAAATCTCTATCAAGCAATTATCACTGTGTAACTTCTCCTTGTGACACTTGTAACCTTCAGCAGCTTCCTGAAGCTTGCATGCATCATCTGCCTCCTGAGTCTTGTGATCGTCCCTCCTCTTACCCAGAGGGAAAGAGGGAATGTTTCAATCTGGAAGAAATAGGTGATACCCATCATTGAAGGTTATCGTGCAAATCAGACCCTTGGCCTGTCAATGGTGTGCTTCTGTCACCATGAAGACAGAACGCTCTCCACATTCCCGGGTAACTCCTACAAGGAGAACCATTTCTGGTAGAAAACATAAAGATGACAAGTAACAGCCATTGCTCTGCTGGGTGACGTAAGCTATTGACTCCATCACATTGGCATCTCTACCTAAAAGCTCCTTACCCTCACCCCCACAGGTGAAAATCAACCACACATTTCTCTGTGTTCCTGAAATGCTCAGCTCATGTCTCAATGATAGCAATAGTGACAGTCATTGACATTGAAGGTGTTTGTGCATAAGCGTGTGTGTGTATGTGTGTTGTGTGCACGTGTTTTGTGTGTATGTATGTGTGTAGGTGTGCAACTGTCTTCCCTGTTGAACAGGGAGTTCAATAGGGAAGATTTACTCATGTAATATCTTTTTCATATTGTATGGTGTTGACATATTCAAGTGCTAATATCTGCACATACTTGACCTACACAAATTACAAGTTCATAAGATTCAAGATAGTAGATGCTCATTAAACACAAACATATCTGCTGTTGCACAATGTATGTATTTCTGAAAATCCTATGTTCTACAAGAAGTGTTAACTAGACTTTTCTGTACAAGGCACCATAGTCAATGCTTCAGACTTAATGCACCATGGGGTCTTGATCCAACTACTCAACTATTACAGCCACTGAAAGAAATGATACAACGTTATAAACAAATAATATACAAACAGAAATCTTCAAATAAAAATACCATGGAAGCAATGCAGCAATATATGTAAAGGATTTCACACCATGACCAAGTGAAATTTATCCCAGAAGTATTAGGTTGGTTTAGTGCATGAAGGTCAAAAATGAAATATGTATTAGTATAATGGGAATAAAACACAGCCAGCTGAATAGACCATGGAGAAAAATTCAACACCCTTATGATAAAACACTCAATAAGCTTGAAGTAGAAGGGTTGTTTCACGAGTTCATCAAGGACTTTGAGGCTAAATTCATAGTTAAGAGTGAAAGGCTGAGTATTTTCCCCAAAGATCATGATCAGGACAAGAGTGTCTGCTCACAACTATTCTATTCAGTGTTATGCAGAAGGCTCTACTTGGGGAAATTAGATAAGAAATAAAGTCATCTGCATTTTTTTAAAAGCTGGGGAGTTGGGCACAGTGGCACATATCTGTACCGCAGCTCTCAGAAGGACCTCAACATAAGACTCCAAACTTTGAAACTGCTGAAGGAAAAAGCAGGAGTGTAGGTCAAGATACAGGCCTAGGACTCTCTCGCGAACAGGATTTCCATCACTCAGGAAATAAGGCTGATGATCATAATGGGATCGTGTGGAGTTGAAAAGCTTTTATGCGGCAAAAGAAACTGGCAATCAAGTGAAGAGAAGGAGACCTGAAGAATGGGAGAAAATCTTCACCAGCTCCACACCCGACAGAACCTTAGAATCTAGGATCTACAAAGAACTTAAGAAAGCAAGCATCAAGAAAATAAGCAGAGGCGATCATCACCCAACCTGCTGTCCTCCGACTCCAATACTCCACCAGTTATTTTTTTAATTTTTATTTTTATTAATCACAATGTATTCACTTTGTATCCCCCTTGAGGCTCCCTCCCTCATTCCCTCCCAATCCTACCCTCCTTCCCCTTCTCCACCTATGCCCCTCCCCCAGTCCACTGATAGGGGAGGTCTTCCTCCCCTTCCTTCTGATCCTAGTCTATCAGGTCTCATCAGGAGTGGCTGCATTGTCTTCCTCTGTGTCCTTGTAAGGCTGCTCCCCACACTGGGGGAGGTGATCAAAGAGCAGGCCAATCAGTTCATGTCAGAGACAGCCCATGTTCCCATTACTATGGAACCCACTTGGACACTGAACCGCCATGGGCTACAACTGTGCAGAGGTTCTAGGTTATCTACGTGAATGGTCCTTGGTTGAAGTATCAATCTCAGAAAAGACCCCTGTGCCCAGATTTTTTGGTTCTGTTGTTCTCTTTGTGGAGCTCCTGTCCTCTCCAGGTCTTACTATCTTTCACTTCTTTCATAAGATTCCCTGCACTCTGCCCAAGTGTTGGCCATAAGTCTCAACATCTGCTTTGATACCCTGCAAAGTAGAGCCTTTCAGAGCCCCTCTGTGGCAGGCTCCTGTCTTGTTCCCTTCTTCCTCCTCTGATGTCCATCCTCTTTGCCTTTCTGAATGGGAATTGAGCATCTTAGCCAGAGTCCTCCTTCTTGATTAGTTTCTTTAGGTGTACAGATTTTAGTATGTTTATCCTATATTATATGTCTAATATTCACTTATCAGCGAGTATATACCCTGTGTGTCTTTCTGCTTCTGGGATAGCTCACTCAGGATGATCTTTTCCAGATCCCACCATTTACCTGCAAATTTCATGGTTTCCTTGTTTTTTTTTTATTGCTGAGTAATATTCCATTGTGTAGATGTACCACAATTTCTGTATCCATTCCTCAGTTGAGGGGCATATGGGTTGTTTCCAGGTTCTGGCTATTACAAATACAGCTGCTACAAACATGGTTGAGCAAATGTCCTTGTTGTGTACTTGAGTATCTTTTGGGCATATGCTTCGGAGCCCCACCAGTTTCTTATCCCCAGGTGTATAGCAGACTACCTGTTGAGAGCTCTCTTTCTCTCCGCCTCCATTCCCAGGGGATCATGCAAATCTTTCCCACAACCCATCCCTTTATCTCGTCCACCAACATTCAGAGGCACTCCTTGAAAACCCACTGGCCATACTGGTTAGAGTATCATATTGGGTAGAGTATCATGTTGGTTGAGTATCCTGAGTATCACTCCATCACCTCTGCATCAGATCCAGCCCTCAGGTTTGAGTCCTTGTTTGAGTCCTGGTCCTGAATTCCTTAACTAATAAACAGTGATGTGGAAGTGTAATCCAAATAAATCATTTCTCCCCAAGTTGCTCTTGATGTTTTATTGAAGCAATAGAAGCCTTCACTAAGGCATACATTCTACCCAGGATGCCCATATCCACACCTGGGAGGATCTCTAAAGCATTTTCTACTGGGCAACACATAGCCACACTACATTTTCCTAAGAACCAAAGAAGGCAACAGAGTGGTGGAATAGAACACTACGCAACAAAGACAAGATGAGGCATTATCATCCCAAAAGCAGAAGCCTAGATGCTAGTATAAAACATAATCCATAATATCCAGAATATGAAGTCTCCACCACAGCCTAGTAACCCGGCTATAGGAGGCCCCAAGAAACTCAGTACAGCTGAAGAGCAAGACAAGGATTTCAAATTAGCTGTGATTATGCTCAAGGTCCTTAAAGAGGATAGGAATAAATCTCTTATTGAAATTTATAAAAACCACAAGCAATCAGTGTAATGAATGAAAAAAATCATTCATGACATGAAAGTATAAGTAATATTAATAAAGTAAACCCAAACTGAGGGAAAACAAGAAATAAATGTTTTTTTGGAACTCAAACAGGAACCTTAGAGGCAAACCACACAACACAATAAAAGAGATGGAAGAAATAACAGGTATTTGAAGACAAAAGAGAAGAAATAGATACCTTGGTCAAAGAAAATGTTAAATCTAAAAAACATCCTGTCACAAAACATCCATGAAATCTGGGATACTATTCAAAAACCAAATCTGAGAATAATAAGAATAGAGGAAGGAGAAGAAATCCAGGTCAAAGGTAAGCATATACTTTCAAAATTAAATAAATGAAAGAAAATTTCCCTAACCTAAAAAAGAGATGCCTATCAAGTTACAAGAAACTTTCCGAACACCAAATAGACTGGACTAGAAAAGAAATCTATAGAATTATAAGGGTATACTTTAAAAACCTGTACTCCACCAAATAGGAAAATCTAAAAGAAATAGATAATTTTCTTGATGAAGTTAAATCAAGACCAGAAAGCAATTTTAACAAATCTATAACCCATAGTGTAAGAGAGGCAGTCATTAAAAGACTTAAAAAAACAAAAAAACAAAAAAACCCAAGACCAGATGGTTTTAGCACAAAATTCTACCAGATTTCAAGGAACAGTTCATGCCAATATTCCTCAAATTAGTTCACAAAATAAAAGCAGAAGGAACATTGCCCAATTTGTTTTACAAAGCCACAGTTACCCTGATACCCAAACCACATAAAGACCCAACAAAGAGAAAGAATTCCAGAGCAATTTCTCTTACAAACATACATGTAAAAATTGTCAACAAAATTCTTGCAAACTGAATTTAAGATCACATGAAAAAGATTATCTACCATGGTCCAGTATGCTTCATCCCAGAGATGCACAGATGGTTCAACATATGTAAACTGAAAAATGAAATCCACCATATAAAAAGGCTGAAAGACAAAAAACAAAAACAAAAGCATGATTATCTCATTAGATGCAGAAAAGGCCTTTGACAAAGCCAAGACCCCTTTGTCATTAAAGTCCTGGAGAGATTAGGGATGTAAAGAACAAACTTCAAAATGATAGAGGCAATTCACAACAAGCCCATATCCAACATCAAAATGGATATCTAAATGGAGGGAAACATAAAGCCTTTCTGCCAAAATCAGGAATGAGACAAGGTTGTCCACTCTCACCATAATTATTCAATATAGTACTTGGAGTCTTATCTAGAGCAATACATCAACTGAAGAAGATCAAGGGGATACGAATAGGAAAGAAAAAAGTCGAAGAATCTTTATTTGTACATGATGTTATATGATTGCATATATATGCATATATATGCACACACACACACACACACACACACACACACATATATATATACCTTACCCTAAAAATTCCATAAGGAAATTCGTATAGCTGATAAACATGTTCAGCAAACTAGCAGGATACAAAATTAGCAGACAAAAATCAGTAGCCTTCCTGTATTCAAATGACAAATGGAATAAGAAAGAAATTAGGGAAACCACCTTTCACAATAGCCTCAAAACATATCATGTGGTAATTCTGTGCAAATGAAAGACCTGTATGGAAAAAAAAACACTTTAAGTCATTAAGAAAAGAAACTAAAGAAATATAAAAAGACTGGAAGACATCCAATGCTCATAGATCAGTAGGATTGGTATAATAAAAATGGCCATACTACCAAGCAATCTATAGATTCCATCCAATCCCCATCAAAATTCTAACATAAGTTTTCATAGATCTTGAAAGGACAATTTCCAGTTTCATATGGAAACATAAAAATCTCATGATGCTGAGGCTCATAGTCAAACTTTAGGCAGAGTGCAGGGAATCTTATGAAAGAAGGAGGAGAGAGAAACACCTAGAGGGGACAGGAGCTCCACAAGGAGAGCAACAGAACCAACAAATCTGGGCCCAAGGTCTTTTCTGAGACTGATACGCCAACCAAGGACCATGGAATGGAGATAACCTAGAATCCCTGCACAGATGTAGCCCATGGCAGCTCAGTGTCCAAGTGAGTTCCCTAGTAAGGGGAACAGGGACTGTCTCTGACATGAACTCAGTGGCTCACTGTTTGGTCACCTCCCCAGAGGGAGGGGTAGCCTTGTCAGGCCACAAAGGAAGACAATGCAGCCAGTCCTGATGAGACCTGATAGGCTAGGGTCAGATGGATGGGGAGTAGGACCTCCCCTATCAGTGAACTGGGGGAGTTGGGAGGGGGAGAAGAGGTAGGGAGAGCAGGATTGGGAGGGGGTTACAGCTGAGATACAAAGTGAATAAACTGAAATAAATAAATAAAATATGGGGGGGGATCTCATGATGGCTAAAACAAGCCTTAATAATCAGAAAACTGCTGGAGGTATCATCCATCATTGCTGATCTCAAGTTGTGGCATGGTATTTCCACAAAACAAACAAACAAACAAAAACCCAGACAAGTTGGTCAATGAAATGGAATTGAAAACCCGGACATAAATCCACACTCCTTTGGACACCTGATTTTTTTTTTTTAATAAAGAAGACAGAAATACAAACTGGAAAAAAAAAAGACAGCATCTTCAGCAAATGGTGCTGGTCAAACTGAATGGCTGCATGAAGAAGAAGCAAAATAGATAAATACTTATCATCCTGCAAAAACCTCAAATCCAAATGAATCAAAGACCGCAACAAAAAAAGAAAAGAAAAAAAAAGAAAACATAGATACACTGAATCTAATAGAAGAAAAAGTGGGAAACAGCCTTGAACTCATTGGCATGGAAAAAGATTTCTTTCTGAACAGAACACCATTAGCAAATCACTAAGGTCAAAAATTAATAAATGGAATTCCATGAAACTAAAAAGCACAGCAAAGAACACCACCATTTGGACAAAGTGACAGTCTTCAGCATGGGAAAAGACTTTTACCAACTACACATCTGATAGAAGACTAATATTCAAGATATATAAAAAACTTAAAGAAAACCAGATATCAAGGAAACAAATAAACCAACTTCAAAAGAATGGTCATACAGATCTAAGCAGAGCCTTCTCAAAAGAGAAAACTCAAATGGCTGAGAAACAGCTAGAGAGATGTTCAAGATCATTAGTCATCAGGAAAATGCAAACCAAAACTACTTTGAGATTTTCTTTCACCTGTCAGAACGGCCAAGATCAATAAAACAAGTAACAGCTTATGTAGGCAAGGGTGTAGAGTAAGGGAAACATTCACCCCTTGCTGATGGGAGTTCAGAGTTGCACAGCTGTTATGGAAATCAGTGTGGCATGACAGTTTCTCAGGAAGCTGGTAATAGTTCCACCTCAAGATCCAGCTCTACCACATTTGAGCATATACCCAAAGGATGCTACATCCTACCAAGCAGACACTTGCTCAACCAAGTTCATTACTGCTCTGTTCATAATAGGCAGAGATTGGACGCACCACCCCAGCTACAAATCCTCCAATCTACAATGACATCCTGCCGGCAAGATGCACGGGTACAAGGCCTTTGAGATTTGAGACTGACCACCCAATATGTGATTGGATTTAAGGCCCATTTTTATGACATGGAACACATCCCTGGGACCACTCAGGTGGCCAAGAACCTAAGAGTACATAGGCCAGGGAATGAGGGGAAAACCAAATAGTACTGTTCTGCTAAAAGGACACAGCAATAAAATGACTCCTCATGACATTCTGCTATACTTATAGATCAGTGCCTTGCTTTGAGCATTAGAGAATCATGATCACTAGATCATCACCCAAAAGCCATATGCAATTTATAACTGCTCAAAATTTAAAACTTAGTTGTGCCCAACGATACAAACCACTCTTAAGGGCGGGCCCCATGCCCAAGCTACTAAGCAGCCAACACAAAACGAACACAATGGCATACTTTGGGTTTCATTTTCTCAAAACATTTTTTTAAAAACCTTACAGGTCTTTTGTACATACATTATGGCTTACAGTTTTGTGTTTGTAGATAGGCATTCCCTCTCCTCACATCCTTGACAACACTTGTAATATTCCTTTTCCTTATGATAGTCACTCAGACTGGACAGAGATGAAATCTCAAAGTAGTGTTACTATATATTTTCCTGATGGTTAATGATGTTGAGTGCTTCAAATATATTTATTATTCAGTTGTATTTCTTCTTTCTAGAAATCTCTGTTGAATTCTATGGTCTATTTTGTGATTTGGTTGCATCTTTTCTATCTCCAGCTCTGTGATAGGATTTGGAGTCCTGGAGTTGTATAGCTGGACCTTATGGTATGTCTATTTTTAGCTTTGTGAGAAACCTCCACACTGATCTCCATTTTGGCTGCACCAACTTCTAATTCCTGCCACAGAGCTACTTGCACATCCTTGTTCACTGCTTCTCTATTTGCAGTAGGAAATGGAATTAGCCTAGGTGGCCATTGGCTGATGAGTATATAATGAAAATATGGCACACATACACAATGGAATTTTATTGAGCTATAAAGAAAAATGAAATTGCAAAATCTGCAGGAAGTGAGTCTAACCAGAAAATATTGCGTTAAATGAGGTGACCCAGGCCCAGAAAGGCAAACGCTCCAATTCCTGTTTCATGTAGAGATGCTAATGTTGAACCTTGTGATTTTTGTGATTACTTTGAAATGTCTGCAGACGTCAGAGAGCTGGAAAAGACTCATGAGACAGGGGTAGGTTAGAGACCTCAAGGGATAGAAAATAGAGAGGAGGAATGCTACAGATTAACAATTAAAGTGGGGGTGGGGGCCGAGAAACTTGGAAGAGGAGGAAGTTGGGGTGGGTTAGCCAAAGCTAAGGTATATGGAAAACTATTAGGGAAACAAATACTTTGTAAGGTAATTAGGAATACATACTTTAGAAAGAAGTTTTGGCAATGGTTCACTCAAGGGTGGGCAATGCTTTCTCCAAAAGACATGGCTACTAAATGAAAAATCAGTGCCAAGCATGGGACACCTCCCTATGCCTGTTCCCAGAGAATTCTAAGACAATATAGGCTCTTGCCATCACTCTTGCTTGCCCACCATAACTAGATGGTGCTGAAGATAATACATGTTTGTTGTGGGTGGCAGAGAAATCAAGCTGCCACTGACCTGGAAACTTCCTCCCTGCCAGCTACCTTTCATAGGGCTGGGGTGTGCTATTCGGGTTTTGGTTTTACCCAGCAGCAAAACCTTCAAAGCTGCAATCCTGACCTGCCAAGAAAGATGTACCCACTGGTGCCATGGTGGCATGAAGATTTTGTGATTTTGTAGGTAACTGATTAGTTTGGAGTCCCTCCCCCAGAGAGAACTCATGCCTGGCACTGCAAACCTGGTCTGAAGCTCAGGAGGTCATGGAATGCCTCACCCGTTTTTAGCCAATCACTCCAGGAGGGCCTTTGCCTGGTGCTAGGCAGACGTCTTAGGAAAAAAAGAAAGCTAGGGAAGATGCCACTATCTGGACAGCTCCTTGGACCACACCTGCCGCTATATGCCAACATTAGTGGCAACACAGTGAAGACCATCCTGAAGAACGTGATGTTACAGAAAGTCACTAGGGACAGACAAACTCATAGCACATGTTCTGATTGATACATGCTGCTCAAAATAAGATTTCATAGAACCAGACAACAGAAAAGCGGTTACTAGAGAGATGGTGACTAAACCAGTTCTTAAATATCACTGAATAGGAGAGATATATTAGTGCTTTATGGCATAGTAAGATGACTAATTAATAATAATTTATTGTCTGTTTCAAAACAGCTAAAAAAGAAAATTTTAAATGTTACCAACAGAAAAAATTAATAAGCATCTGAGATGATGGATAAGCTAATTATCGTGATTTGATCATTACATATTGTATATATGCATCAAAATATGCTGTCCCCAGAAAGATGTGTCAATGTAATGTGTCAGAAATTGTTTGGAACTTTTAGAGACAGAGTATCCCTGTGTCGCCCAGACGTGTGTCTGTGTGTTTGGGGTGGCGCACTTGGGTGCACCTGCATGTGAAGTCTAGATTTGCTACTATTTGTCTTCTTCAGTTGCTTTCCCCTTAGTTTTTTGAGCCAGCCTTCTAGGCTGTGCAGGCTTCCTGAAAACACCATGGGCCCTGTCTCTACCTTCCCAGCATCAGGATAGCGAGCAGCAGAATTGTGCTTTACTTGTTTTTGCAGGTGAGCCAGGGATCAAATTCAGGTCTTCATTCTTGTGTGGCAAAGATTTATGGGCTGAACTGGTTTCTCAGTCCCTTAGGTTGATCTTCAACTTGCAATCCTCCTGCTTCATCTTTATCTCCATACCTGGCCTCTGAAAGGCTTTTAAGAAGGATAAGATTCAACAGTTTTGTTCCAAGAGGTACACACAAATGGCACCCTTGTGGACCATAATGGAAGCTTTCTAGACAGACGTGGAGCCAAGGAGAAGAAAAAGGGGGACAGGAGAGAGGGGAGGAGGAAAGGACTGAGGGAGAAAGGGAGGGGGAGGAAGGAAAGGAAGGAGAGAAGTGGGGAGAGGAGGAGGAAGAGCTGCTACTCTGAACATTAGTTTGGAGACTAGTAACCAGAGCAGAGAATAAAGATCAGGCTATACAGTAAATGAGTTTTTATTTGGCATAAAGGTGCTTGTGTTAGTACCTGGATAGCTTTGTATTTAAGTGCTTATGTTGCCATAGAACTTTCCATAATTCATCAAAATTCATAGGTGGTAGAAAGTCCAGAAAAAAAGAGTAGGTGGCAAGATTATTATTTGAAATTCAATTCAATAAATATAATTTATTTTTCTATAGAGTCTATTGTAGGAAATATTGCCAGTGGCTTTATGGTCTAACAAGGCTGACTTGAATGACTTAAGTTATTTGCTTTCAGGCCAAATGTACATTTATGAACATTTTAACTGCCTCCTGAAGTGATATTCAGCAATTCTTGATATAATTTCTGCCACTCCACCTTTCTTTCTTTCTTTCTTTCTTTCTTTCTTTCTTTCTTTCTTTCTTTCTTTCTTCTTTTTTTTTTTTGCTTCAGCTCCCTTGATGAGCTCTAGAACATCATGAAGTTGTAATTGCTGTCAGGTATTCCTTGTGGAAGGGAACGCCTACCCCTTTTTAGCCAGTCACTCCAGAAGGGCCTTTGCCCGGTGCTAGGCAGGCATCTTGGGAAAGAAGAAAGCCACCATGTGGACAGCGCCTTGGACTACATCTGCCACTATTTGCAATTGACTCAGCCACAATCATGGGCCAAAAAGGGCTCTAGACCCTGGGGATGCAAATGTGACCCAAATACAGGCTTGTCACCTCGCCTTACCACCACCTCATTCTGACACTTGAATAAACAGTCATGAGGAAGGCAATTTAAATATCTGCTGCGCTCTCTGCTGAAAATGACAAGCAGGAAAGACCTGCATACTACACAGCAAAACCCAAAAGTCCTTTCTCCAAACTCCCTCTCTCCTCATTCCATGCTCCCTAAAACTTGCTCATAAATCAAGCCTTCATGAGCTTCCTGAGTCTCCCCTCTCCCTGCTTAGATTCAGCTCTTCCATCTTTCACTATCACCCCAATATCATGTGAGAACAGAGAGGGAACAAAGTAGGTTTGGAGCAGGAGGATCCTGCAAGGATTTATAATAATGTATTTTCCTCCTTCCAGGAACTATTCTGGACACACCTAAGCTATCAAATATTGTTATCACCAGCACTTTCTGTTGGTTTAGAAATAAATCTTCAAATTAGACAAAAAGAAAAAAAACAGAGAAAAGAAGGGAAAGGAAAGCAACTGTATATGATTTAACACAAGCAACAAATAAATGATCTTCCATTTGATCTCCTTCTGTAAGAATGGAGAAGTGCCAGGAGGAATAGATGCAAACTTTTCTCATTATCATAGCCAGGGACCAGTTCTTTAGAATCAGCCTAGGAGTCAAGCTGACATTTTTAAAAATTATGGTAAATTGCACGTAACATAAAATTTGTTATTCCAGCCATTTTTAAGGTACATTCATGGCAACTCAGCTTTTCCTGTCATCCATCTCCAGAACTTCCCTGTCACCTCAAATGAAAGCTCTGTCCCCATTAAGGACTCTTCCACTTCCCTCTCCCCAGGACCTAGAAACCTCCATTCTGTGTCTGTGGACAACTCACAGAACAGGAACCCACATCAATAGCTGCTCTTTTGGGGTGCCATATTTCACATAACACAGCATCCTGGAGATTCATCCAGACTGTAACAGGTGTCAGATTGACTAAAGACTGGATTACGTTACTTTGCATGTGTGCTCAGTGCCATGTTTTCTTTATTCATTCTTCAGTGGACAGATCTGAAATGGCTACTACAGTTTGATCACGTGAAATGATGCTGCAATGAACATGGGTGACTTAAGTCAATTTTTTTTCCTCAACAGAAAAGTCTGAAGTTCATTTAGTTTCTTCTGGACTTCTTATCTGGTAGAAAAATAGAACCTTTGATGATTTAAATGTTCCAACCTTTTTCCTATCTTGTGAAGTAGATATTTGTGGCACTTGCCATTTCTCCAAGAGCTTTCTCCCCATAATATCCGACAGACTACCAACTCCTTCCAATCTAACTGGCTACACCAACATCTAGAGACATATAATTGAATGGGAAGCAACCCTGGCCACAGGACATCAGTGTATTAGCTGGAATGAGCCAATGAAACCCATACCCTTATAAATCTGAAATCAGCACCTGTTGGGCAGTTGGGTTGGTTAGTGTTGAACCCTGGACTCACACAATACTTGAAGTCAGGGGCAGTGGGGACTTGCTTAGACCAGTGTCTCACCTCTGAGGACAGAAAGCGGGCAAAAGAGAAACTTCCACATCCCTAAACAAGGCACAAACACTAAAATAGCATTTCTTGGCTTGGTTTTATGGCCAAGTGAGGGTACATTCCTCACCCTGTGGGTCGCAAGAGATGCCTGTGTATCTTTCCAAGGAGTTCCCTAATTTGCTTAAACTATTTTGAGTTACTGCTCTTCTATGTAACCAGACATGTCAAGATAATCTATTGAGATATTCGTTTCTGTCTTGTTTCTTGGCCGAAGGAAAGGAAAGATGAAAAGCTAATTTTCTCTTTCCATCCAACTCCTGGAATAACAGTCACATTCTTATGCATGTGTGAGCAGCTGTTCCTGTGGGAGGAGGGACGCATTCAAGTGTGTGCTCATGACAACCTCAGGTGCCATCCTCAGGAATGCCATCCACCTTCTTTGAGACAGTCTCTCATCGGCCTGAGACTCACTGACTGGGCTAGATTACCTGGCCTGAGAGCCCTACGACCTTCCTGTCTCTTCTTCTTAGCACTTGAGTTACAGGCACATGATCACCAAGCCTAGCAATCTTAAGTAGGTTCTGAGTATTCAACACAGGTTCTTGGGCTTGCAAGCCAAATACCTTACCAACTGGGCTATAGACCCAGAGGATAATTTTGCTTCTCCTTTATCATTGTCACATTTCACTGTCCATTATGGTGACTACCAACGCTATGTGGCTATCATGTTCTTGATCTTCATCTGTGTAGAACACCTAATATACTTTAATCAGTATCAAAGTTGGGTAGGAAGCTTCTCACTGCTAATGTTATGCTGATTGCATATTGAAGTTGTATATTAGCTTACTTTCCTTCCATGTGACCAAATGTTTAGCAAAAGCATCTTAAGGGAGGAGAGGTTTATTTTTGGCTCACAGTTTTGAAAGCACAGTCCATCATGCCAGAGTAGGCTGGGGTGGTCCAAGGCAGCAGGAAATTGTGGCTGACAGGAAAATATAAAGCTCAACCCTGAAGCAAAGATTTAGCTATAGATATTAAAAGTCCATTCCCAAGGGACTCACCTGCAACGGCCAGGTCTTCTGATTCACAGCCTCCCAAAGCAGACCATCCACTGAGATGGTATTCAAACGTCTATGGAGGACACTTAACATTCTAACAAGCACTTCCATTTTTAATACATTCAAAATGAAAACAAATACAAATCTATTAACAAATTTCATTTTACTGTTTTAATGCGGCCTTTAGAAAGCCTTAAATAACATAAGTGGTCCTGTTGTAGCTCTCTTGTACGCTGCCAATGGACGGTCAAGGTCGGTTTTGGGGTCACAGGTGTTGTTGTTGTTTTGTGGCTTTTAATCTTTAGGAACTCTCCTGAATGAAGCACTTACCCCGTCCTGTAGTTGGCAGCGAGGCTGACCATGGACTCAAGCTGGACTTCCTGAGTTGAACTGGTGTGAAAGAGACACTAGTGTTGCCAGGCGAGCAAACGAGTTTTTCAGATGACAGGACGGAGAGGTAGAGTGTATGGCGCAGGAGGCCGGGGGCTTTCTCTGCACAGTGGTAAGCAAAGGTGGTAG
This sequence comes from Pachyuromys duprasi, assembly GCA_028658305.1. Lineage (NCBI taxonomy): Eukaryota > Metazoa > Chordata > Mammalia > Rodentia > Muridae > Pachyuromys > Pachyuromys duprasi. Next base: position 18,888,853 of record CM053758.1, read on the forward strand.
GTTCTCACTTGGGGATGCTTCAACGCTATCGCAGATCATGATGCTGGAGGCTGAGGTCCCCGCATCTAAGCCACAGCTCGGCCGTGCCACTGGAGGGAACATCCCCCAAATAAACAGTGGAGGGCTATCTGTCTTCCTGGTGCCAAAATAAGGTCTGAGATCTGACACCATCCAAGGGATTGTGGAGAAGGTAGCAGATAGGACAGAAGTGATATACCTTGCCAGTCATGTAGGTCAGGGACTCACAGCAGGCTTAATCTCATTTAGAAAAATAAATGTAAAGTTTTCTTCACCCTACCAGTGTGGAACAAACTCATGGCTGTTTCAGAGACAGTCTTTGGCTGAGAATCCATGCACCTGCAAGTCTCTTGCTGCAGGTCTTGCCCCATATAATTTTCATTAGAGCAGCAGGATGCATGCTTTCCAGGTGCATTCACTTCTGAAAATCTATAGAGAATAGCCAATGGTTAGGAGTCAAGAAAATTTCCACTAATGTAGAAGCTGCCATAATGAGGCCTCTAAGTCTAGAAGGATCTTAGGGGCACTATGATGCAATACCCCCTTTCTGCTGGGCAGAAGCTCAAAGCTAGACAACAGGGTAGGCAAGATTTTCTCAAGGTCCACATCATTGTGGTGGAAGATGACACTGAGCCCCTCATCCCCCTCCTTCCCAAGTGCTGGGATTACCGATGTGTACCACAACACCAGGCTTAGGTCTTCTCGATCCTCATTCTAGTACTCTATATGTTCTTCCAGTGCACAGGGAAACTCAAAGCCTGCATTTGGCAGAAGGCCAACAGAGAGAGTAAGAAGGATCTACCTAGAAGTTACAGTTATGGATCTGCAGATCTCTGTAGATCTGCTTTTCTGCTATAATGGTAGTCAGACTTCTAATGAGCAGACAACCCTTTTTAACTCACTTAACAATCTCAAGTAATCCTATAGCTGAGTCTTAGACATGTCAACCGCAGGTCTTCCTATCCCTAAAGAAGCCATACAAGTGGTAAGATTCCTGGTATAGCCTTTCTACCCAGATGACACACAGTTATCTAATTTGAAGTGTTTCCTTTTACTACAAAAACAAAATGAACTTTACCAAAATGATGCATATACATATGTCGTATGCAATTAAATCCAACCTAGCATAGAGGCTGCTGTCATTACAACCCAAACTCAGAAGAAGACGGCTGAAATAGGCAATCATAATTATCTCATGAAACGATCTGTAATAAGCAATATGGGCCAGTAAAGAGGTCCCTGTGTTCCTGTGTTCTAGCTCATTCTGTCTTGTAGCTCTTCCATACATAAGAGATTATTCTTCACTCTGTGGCCCAAGAGGGCTTGTCTCCATGCTGCAATCCAGCCAATGAGGGTGGAGATAAGCGGAGAGCATGAGCAGTTCAACCTTGCCCTTTAAAGGCAATACCTTGCAGTCACGCTCATCACTTCTGCTCCCACATATGACCATCCCTTATCACAAAGGATGTGAAAAAAAAAACAGTTATTCTGAGAAATCATGAACCAAGCAAGGAGTCTGTTACCACAGTAAAGCAGAACGATGGATCCTGGAGACAACCAGTGGCATCTTTCTCATTCCTATTGGTAGAGCTGTTCATGCACATAGACAAATGTGCTCGAATCTACAAGCGTGTTGTAATTCATGATAATTACATTGCCCAAACACATGCAAGTGCACACACACACTCAGATTCTGTGCATGTTTGCATATCCATTTACACATCAGTTTGTGGGCAAATGTATCAGGCACACATATAGTAATGTAGCTATGCCACTAATATATGAATAAATACAGAGAGGGGGATGCTACCAAGTTTGCTACTCCACTGTGCAGTACAGTGACCATCACATCCCACTCGGCTTATTTCTGAGTCAGTGAAGATGCCTCTTGCCAAGTATAAGACATCTCTTTTTCTATATTCAGAAAGCCATGTAGAACAAGATCAAGGCAATCCAGCACAACACCATGCAAAACAAAAAAATAAATCATGAATGTCTGTCTACAAAGAAATCCACATCCATAACCACTAGGGAGGCTGCCTCATCACTCTCTCTGCTGGCATTTGCCAAACACATTCTCGAGATTTTCCTGTGTGCCATAAGAACACACACAGCGCTAGAACGAAGATTAAAGAGACAAAGCTGGTTGTGGTGGATGCTCGTAATCCCAGCACTTGAGAAACTGGGGAAGGAAGATGAAGAGCTCGAATTCAGCTTCCACAGCATGCACAGTAAGTTCAAGGCAAGCTTGGACTAGCTAAGACCCTGTCCTAAAAAAAAAGCAACAAAAACATTATAGACTAAAATGAACTCCAGTTTATTGCATAACACTAAAATAGATCATATTGTCTGCCACTTAGGGGCTTAGGTGGGTGAATAAATAGGTAGAAAGCTGGGTGGATGGATAGATAAATGGGTGGGTACATAAATGTATAGATGCACAGGCAGGTTGTCTGGGTCCTGTCTGCCACTGTAATACACTGCTGACTGCTTCCCCCAACTGTAGTGACACAGGAAGCCTGATTTACCTCTTGTAGTTTTGACTTGGGCTCCCAGATCTCTATGAACACTGTCATCCTCACTTTATCCTTAAAGACACTTCTGTGGACCTCTGCATGTGCACAAAGCATGACAGAAAATGACAACAAAGGAAAAACATCCTCTAATCAGTGTGATATTCTATGGCTCTTCCTAACCCTGTGCTAAGAGGCATCTGCATCACTGACAAAATATCTGACAGAAACAAGGGGAAGGAAGAAAGGTTCGCTCGATCCTCAGAGGATGGAGGAGAAGGCATGGTAGAGTCCATGGTGGACACAACTCACATGCTGGTAGCCCAAGTGGGAAAGAGCTCAGGATAAAACCGGAAGTGACTATAACTTTCAAAGTTCACCCCTAAGTGATGTCCACCACCTGGGTCTCAAAGCTTTCACAAACTTCCAGAACAATGAGGGACCAAGTGTTCAAACGTGGGGGAACACTTCAGATTCAAACCGTAACAACCTTTAGCACATCTCAACCAGAGGCTCCTGTTGCCTGGGCTTAGGGACTCTGAGTGGGAGCTAACATCTCAGAAGCAACCTAGAGGTTCATTCCTTGGGATGCACATTTCCAGTTACTGCTCATCTATCATTTCATCAAAGATTCTGGCTTCAGCCAGTCTGCAGTATGACAAACGTCCCCCTTGTTATTTATCTCCAAACCAGGGAGAAAGAGTGGGCTGGCTCTTGCTGTAGGCAGACAATGCTGAGAAATATAAATTGCTCCCACAGCCAGCCCTGACAAAGAAAGATTTGAAGTGCTGTATGAATGAACTGCAAATTTCTGCCCAGTACCTTTGGCCCAGGGGAGAAGGAGGACACTGAAGCTTCATCATCGTCTGGCTTCATGGAGAAATAGGAGATGAGTAGTTGGCATTCCTAGAAAACGACAGGTGGGAGGAGGCTTCTGGGACAAGCAAGACAATTTACTTACACAGTAGCATCTAAATAACAATGCCCAGTTGTCCTCAGGACACTTCCTTCATCTCAGGAAAAGGAGCTCTGTGCAATGGGAGGCTGCTGCCAGGAGGTAATTAACTGCATGTCTGCTTCTGCCTTTGTAGAAGGACAGGGGCGACTCTCTTTTTCTCTTTGGCTTGCATATTCTGTAGTATGTGTATGCATAGGGGTAGGAGATGATGGAGGCTCTAAACTCAACAGTTATCACATGCAGGAGAGAAAAACCATCCCTGGTGTAACATTTTCAGACTGCTTTCTCGACCACCAAGTATTTCTCCAATGATCTTTTGCAAGGGTTGACTCACTCAATTCTCCCAGTAGCTCTTGAGAAGTGGGCAGTCTGCTGCCTGTTTCCAGTTGTGGAGACTGTGGCCTCCTAGCTGCAAAGATTCCAGCCTGTCATTGCTTGGCCCGATTGTCTGTGGGCCAATGGCAAAATGGCAGCTTATGTGTGAGGGCTGCTCACCTCTGGGTGACCAGGAAGCAGAAGCATTATGCGTGGAGTCAGGGTTCCAGTACCCTCTTCAAGAACATGCTCTCCATGATTTCACTTCCTTCCACTAGGGCCCGACTCTTAATGCTTCTCTGCTTCCCGCTTTGGGGGACACCAGAGCTCCAAATTACAACAGAAAACAAGACTCAGGACTCCCTCTTCCTCACATGTTACATGGACGGCATGGGAAAGGCAGGACCTAAACTTGAACCCAGGGTTATCTGACTCAGAAATCATACTTTCAATGAGTGTGTCTGAATGGTACCCAGGAATCATTGATGGACCTCAGATGTCCTGCAGTACTAAGATCCCATCTGATGAGCAAAGCAGCAAACATGTCTTGGATGCCAAGTACCTGGTGCTGAGCTGGATGCACTGACAGTGTGGAGATGATCAGCTTAAGATGCTGCAGAGAGGGAGAGAGAGAGCTGCCAGGACTAGACACGGCCACCAGCCATCACACCACAGCAGCTGCTGTGCTGGGTACCACGTGTTAACTCCCTTTTCAGTAGCACTTTTGCAGCAGGCACAGCTATGCCCCCATTTCACAAATGAGGCCAGTGAGATTCAAACATTCTGTGGTTTGTGATTTTTTTCCCCAAGGTTACAGTCAGCAATGGCTGGGACAGAAATCAAAACCAGACAGCACAGCCACCCAGCCTGTCTCCAGCCAGCCCACCCCATATCACATGGATCAAGATGTGGTAGGCCATGGAGCTATCCAGATAAAGTGCCAAAGGCCTGCAAAGGAGCCCAGGAAAGCTTCAGAGATTTGATGCTGCTTGGGAAACCTTGAAGAATGGGATGAATTCTAGACAGATGGAGACAGGAGACAGGAAACATTTAGGCAGGTGAATTTAGCATGAGCAAATGGACAGACAGTTTCTATGTGGGCTCTAAAAAGTGGACAGCATGAAGCCTGCCTTCGCTGACAAGTAAGGGGCATGGAGAAAAGAAATTGGGTAAGAAAAAACTCAAGCACCAAGGCAAGAGCTTTAGCCTCTGAGCCCTGAAGTCGGTTTAGAGAGCATTGTGTCTATGCTTTGAGGTTGAAGTGGGTAACATGAGCCAAAGAGAGGATGTACCCCAAGATGAGGAATGAGGAGAAGAATACAAACATTTTAGGAGAGATTTTGTTGGGAAGACAAGGGAAAAAGGATGGAGCAATAGAGAGATAAAAGGAAGGGAGATAGAGGCTAAGGAAAAAATCAGGCATGGAGAAGGAAGATGGAGGGAAGAAAGGAATAGAAAGAGAGAGGGGAAAGGAAAGAGGAGAAAAGGAAAGGGTAGGAAAAGGGAAGGCAAGGGGTGAAGGGAGGAGAGGAAGAACACCCCCAGGATGGTCAGGCATACTCTTCTCTCAGTGGGGTTCCCAATCTGGTGACACATACACATCATGAATGATAGAATGGACACCTAGATACGACAGCCAACATCTTCTTCATCCTTCAGGTGGAAGGCTGGACTCTAAGGCTTCCTCACTTCTGATTATACCAAGAAGCTACTTTTGGATCTAACATCCTTTGATGCCCTTCAGTGCTTGCTGCTCTTCTTTCTGGAGCACTGAAACTCACCCTTACACTCTCCCATGAGCCATGCTATTGGTGTTGTTTGGACTCTTGTTATGGAACCGGAAAGAGCAAATGCCAGAAAGTTGTTGACCAAATCACCAAAACATTGATTTTCCACACTCAGCTATGTTTAGACTCCTCTGAGCGTTTAAAAACATTTATGTCTAGGACATCACAAAGAAATTCTGGTGTGATGAGTATGACATGCTGAGATGGGCCAATAGCATCAGGATTTCTTTTAGGGATCCCTGTGCGATTCTAAAGAGCAGCTACAACTGAGAGCCAGTAGAGCCAGTCTTAAAAATATCCCGTTTGCTTGCTTCAGTCAGCATACGGACATTAATACTCTGGAGATGGAGCATCGCCCTCCATCTTCACACCATCATTGCTAACTAGGAGATCCCATCCTCATTTCAAGGTCAGATTAATCTCTTTTATGAGAATGCATATCTCCATGCCCCAGTCCAGTCTTCATTCTAATACTCTGAGGATTGGTACCAGACCACAAATGTCCTTCGCGGTCTTTTGCCTTAGTTAAGACTGCATCAACTCACCACATGTGAAGACACACAAAATTCAGAGGTCTTTCCATCCCAAGCCACATTCCCTTTCCAAGCACCCATTGAGCTCTGGTGACATTGCAATTCAACATTCTCCATGAAGAGCCAGGGGAATCCCTATCCTCCTCTCAACCCAGCCTAGACCATCCATCCCCAGTGGAGCAAGTCAGCATGTGGTGTTCTTTTAATTAAATTCCACAGCAGTGCCAAATGGTTCCAGAGATGCCATGTAGGAGTTGTCTCTGAAGTATGAGGCAGGTTGACAAGGTGGGGGGTCATGATGGATCTTTCCACAACAGAGCCAATTTGCTTCTAATGACTTGACATCCAGCCAGCATCAGTCCAGGCTCACAGGGGCCTTCATGATGCATTTGTTTTCTCTGCAAACCAGAACCAAGTTTTCACTCCAGGGAAGTCAGTTCCTAAGGATGCCATTTCTTGAGACATATTAGTCTGGAAAGCAGAGAACGCAATCTCAGACGCTCAAAGGAGCTGTAGAAGAAACATAAATAAGTGGAAAACGCAGAGCAGTGGGTAGTAGGAGTCTCAGCTTGAAAGCCGGTCATTGTAACAGCCTGTCCTTTATCTAGACTGTGACATGAATAAGAAATAAACCTTCAGTGACTATAGGTGTATGCACGTGCATGTGTGTGTGTGTTTCTGAAGGCATGGCTGATAGTAGCCTCACTCACTGAGCCTTTTCTAATTATTATATGACCATCCATTAAATCAACTATCCTTCCCATTTGACCGAAGTTGGACAAAATGAACTGTGTCTCAGGTTGGAAAAAGACTCAAAGCTCTTGATTTTAATTTATCTATGGGAAGTTCCACAACAAAGACCATCTGTCCATTCATTTCCACTCCTTGACGCCTTTGAGGGTCTCTGAAATCTGCCCTTCAAAGCTTAGAACAAAATGAGTAAATTCTTGACCTTACTGATCCATAGGATTTACTCCCTAAACCTGGTGTTAGTGCCCATTTTCTGTTGCTATGACAGAGTATTCCAGAAAGAGTAACTCGCAGAGGAATTTATTCCTCACAGTTCTAGAAGTTGAGAAGACTGAAGTCAAGCACTGCATCTGGTAACATCTTCCTTGTTGGCTGAGATTCTCTGATGTGTTCCACTGCAGATCAGGGGATCATAGTATGCCAGAGAAATTTTATGACAAGCCATTTCTTTCATAAATCATTATTCTACTGATAAATTAATTCATTGGTGAGTTTGCCTTCACACCAGTTAACTTAGAAGACAAGAGTGCTCTGGCTAAGCTGATAGAAGCTGTAAGGACCAGTTACAATGGCTGATAGGATGAGGTCCACTACACAACACCTTGGCTCCTAAATCTGTGGCTTACATTCCAAAGCTGGAAAAGACAAAGGCTAAAGGATTTACCACTAAACTGGGTACATCTAAGTAAATGTATGCTCTAAGTTTTCTGTATATAGATATAATTATAAAATCATCTTTTTTAAATGCCTCCATACTATTCAGCTGTAAGGCATTTTCTTAATTGGGCATTGATATAGGAGGGCCCAGCCCATTTGGGTGGTGTTATCCCTGGGCTTCTAGTCCTGGCTTCTCTATAAGAAAGCAGGCTGAGCAAGTCATGTTGAGTAATTCAGTAAGCAGCATCCTCAGATGGCCTCTGCATCAGTTCTTGCTTCTAGGTTCCTGCCCTGTTTGAGTTCCTGTCCTAACTTCCTTCAGTGACAGACTATGGATGTGGAAGTGAAAGCCAAATAAATCCTTTCCTCCCCAACTTGTTTTTGGTTGTGGTGTTTCATCATAGCAATACTAACCCAAACTAAGACACTGACTCTGTCAAAGAATCTGTTAAGAATTTCACTAAGACTCAAAGCCACATCCTTTGGTCTGAGCTACTACTTTGCCAGAGGAAAGCAGTAAAATCAGCATACAGGAGAAGGAAAGGTCTTGGTGTGCCCACCAGTGCTCTTGAGTGCAGCTTCCACTATCCCCCAACAGCACTATGAAGGATGGAATGGCATCCCCTAATTATCCCAAGAAGAAACTGACTCTCAGCAAAGTGAGAGAAATTGCTAAAGGTCTTCCTGCTAATGAGAGCAATCAGGCTTTGAGGCCAAGTCCAGTCGATTGCATTCCGAAATATACTAGACCTGGCTATCTTTCTGCTGTGTCTCAGGGAAAGTGCATCTCTCCTGGAGCTGCCTTTGAGACGTGTGTTGTCCTTAAGTTAGACAGAGGGTAACCAAGGCTCCTGGGCTGAGCTGGCTGCTGCCATCTACAAGGCTCATAAAGAGCAGAGTGGCTCAGAGCTCCAGTCTACCATACACTCAGTGTTTATTCTTACTTGGGCTCAAGCTACAGAGCCTAAAGTCCTTGCTTAGTGCCAAGGACTTTAGGCACCCTCATGTCATTGGCACAGCATAGCTCTGCCATAGCAGCTGACTGGCTCAGATGCTTTGACAGTGATTTGACACTGATGACACTGTGACCAAACCCAGATGCTTCTCTCCATGCTGTAAAGAAAGAACGGACCTCAAAAATGAGGGGCGAAAATGAGATTATGGGATCTTCTTAACCTATACTAAATGTGTTCTTTTAAAAAATCTTATGCCTCTGGAAAGTATACTGTTTGCAAGAACCATCTTCTAAGATGACAGAGAAAGGGGGGGTGCAGCTTTGGCAGCTGATTAATTGCCTGTCAGCTGATGATACCAGGAGCTGCTGAGTCTGGTCCTGTCTGTCCCACAGATAAGAGATGCTACCAATATCAAAGTTCCCAGCTCCCCTTCCTTGGAAGAGAGGCCAAACTAAGTCTCAGCTAGCCTCTATCTCTGCACACCGACGGAAGCCGGCTCCTTAGTCAGTCCAACAGCAAGTCTTCAAGGACTTCTGGAAGAGCTTTCCCACCTGGTCCATGACTATACTCCTTTCTGCAAAAACCGTGCAGGGACAAATCACACGTTAACGCAGCAAAAGCCAACACTGCGCTGAGATGCATCTTTACCCACTTTCCTGATATAGTGGGCCTAGGAAGCTTTCAGGTAAGAGTGGAAACTGGTGTAGAAAAGGAAGGAGTGGCTATTGGCCCAGGTTCCCTGTGGCCTTGCCCTTCCTGACAATGCCCCTGCATCATAGAAACCTTGATATCCCACACACTGGCGTATGCAAGATCACGAAAGAGCAGACGAGAAAAAAAGCTCCTGCTATTTCAGGAGCACATAAGGCAAACCCCACTAAGCCGAGGAAGCCTTGATATTTTGCTTTCTTAAGAGGACCTCCTGTTTTCATTCCCTTAGCTTGCTAATTGCCCTTCTGCAGCTGGGTGCTGCTAATTACAAATGAAAGGTATTTATTCATTATAGGAGACCAGCAGGAGAGTCCCCACTTAGCAACACTGCATTAATTTGAGTTTGGCTTCAGAAGGTCATAAAGCTGTTTCGAATTCAAAGGTTTTCAGAAGGAACCTTTCCCCACTTTTTCACCTTTCCCAAGGAGACCCTGGGAAGAGTTCTTCCATCTTTTTAAAAGTTAAATGTGATGTTTCCCCTAGAGCTCATATGTTGAGGACTTGTACCTCAAGCTCATGTTAATACCGGGTTATGGAACATTAAGGTGGAGCCTGGTGAGCGGATGTGAGGTCATCCAGAGCCTGCACTTTTGTTTGGGTTTTGCTTTTTGTTCCTGTTTCCTTTTATTGAAACAAAGTCTCAGGTCCCATGCAGGCCTCAGACTCACTTGTAGCTAGGGTGATCTTGAACTCCTGACCCTCTTGTGTCCCTTGTCCAACTGCTGGGAGTATACACCCAGGGCATGCTTTCCAGGAAGCCTGTGGGATCCCCAGCCACACCCCGTCTCTCTGCTTGAATTGCCGTGAGTGAGCAGTCTAGTTCTGTCACAAATTCCTTGCCATAATGTGCTGCCTCCCTCAGGCCCACAGTGACACAGTCAAGCAATCGTCCATTTTAAACACAGCCAAAGCAATCCTTCGCTCTGGTAAGAGCCCTCAGGGAGCTTTATCACAGCTGCTGAACTTGGACTAACCCCTCTTCACCAGGCCCACAGTCGACCCTGGCAACGCAACCGCATCCTCTCTCTCTCCCATTCGCTCCTTCAGCATCTGCGCTGCAGTATTCTAAATCTCTTCACCTTCACCAACATTTCTGTTTGTGTGTACCTGAATGCTAAGTCTGATCAACTGTTTTGATCGACAAGTTACGTGGCTGCGAGTGAGGGAAGAAGGCTGACCAAGGCCACAATCTGACCCTGACTTTAAGCTGTAATCTCATTCCATTTCCTAACAGAGAGCCCAGGCTTTGCAGGCAGCAAGCTGCTTTCTCTGCCTTTCCAGCATCTTTCTCACATTACCTAACAGTTCCCATGTTGTACAGCGTCCACCTGGCAGAGCTGGGAGGCACAGCAGGAAGGCAGCGCCTGCATTGCGGCTGCTACCTCTTCTTCAGACCTTCCTGTGAATAGAAGACACGTTGTAATTCCAAACAGCATCTCAGCTCAAGGCTGAACATTAATTTCTCACTTGGAATGCCGTTGTCTATCTCTCCATGATAGTAATAGGCATTTATTTGGGCCTCAGTTATTGTTTTCTTTAATTTTAATGTGTGTCGTCTCTTTCCGCTCAACAGTCCTACTAGGCAACACTGTTACTGTTTTCTTTTCCAGATAAGGAAATCGACTCTCCAAGAGCTCAAAGAACTCTCTCAAAGTTCCATGCAAACATGGAAGCAAAAGTAGGGAAAGTCTGACTCCAGAATACCAGCAGTCAATGACTAGCCAGGGCCTTTAAATGAAAGGAAAGGGGCAGAACTGGGAAGATAAAAGAGTCTGAACTGGAAACTGAACAGCCCAAAGTCCAAGGTTCCCCAAGGTGGCTACAGTACTGGCTACTAGCCGAAATCCAGCAGTGTCTACCAGGAGGCATTTTAGAAACTTATTATTATTTTTATTTTTTAACCTAGAAAATGTAATCCATCAAAACATGGACAGAGGGAGGTCATTGCAAGGATGAGCTTGCAAACCTAAAAGAGTCGCCGTCTTCACTCTGTGAGGGGGAAACCTCATCTGAAATGCAGAGAAGAAAGTTCCAAGATGGAAGAGAGTAGCCCGGAGCTAGCCATGCCCGTCAGGTCCCCAGGTCTAGCCACACCTACAGGTTCACTCTCCTCTATAGTATGTTAACAGATGGCAATCGAACTCTGCTACATTCTGGTCATAATAATTTAAGAATCACCTATGAACTGGTTAATCTTCTGACCTCCAATTAAAGCTGACATAGCCTCTTCATTTATTAAATGCCACTGTGGACTCTGTCATTTGTGTCTACAGTACACCTGCTTATGCTCTTGCTTCTTTCTTCTTGTTATTAATGTTATTATGTCATGGAACATGGCTAGATTATTAAGCTGTGTACTAAGAGGGTTACTAATCCACTTGAACTTTACTTCTCACCGATATCAACATTAATTCCAGATCACCAATCTACACATAAAGCTATAAAAATAAAACTTCTACAATAAAACACAGGAAAATACCATTGAAACAGAAATCCCTCTCACGGGGTTTTTAAAATGCTAAAAGTCTATCACTTTAAAGGTTAAAATTATAATTAGTGTTATTGTAATTAAGTGTGTTAGTTTTCTGTTACTACAACAAAGATGGTCAACTGAAATGAAAAAGTATACATTTTGTCACTCAGTTTTAAATTAGTTGGTTCCATTGCTTTTGGTCCTGTGGGGAGGAAGAACATCATTGCAGAAGTAAGTGGTTCAGCTAAGCAAGGCAGACCTGGCTTCCCACACCCATTTCAAGAGTATGCCCCTAATCACCATGCTTCCTTTCATTAGGTCCCACTTCTTAAAGAATCTACCACCCCCAGCCACAGGCTGGGGACCAAAGATTTAAGTAGGGCTTGAGGGTAAATTTATCCAAACCACAGTTCTTAGGAAAAGACATTTTAAAAACAGAAAGACAAGCGACAAGCTAGGTACTCTGGAGCAAGATACAAAGTCCATGGCTTGAAAGAATACTCAGTGCTAGCTCAGATCCTGACTTGATGGGCCCATAGTTTGCCAGCTCAGACCCTGTCTTGATGTTCTATTAGATGTAGACTCCAGGTATGTTAATGAACCTCCCTAGACTTCAACCTTCACCTTCATCTGAATAGGATTTATGGAGAATTTACAAAGCCAATGGTTTTGCACTGAATGGGGTTACCCACTTACTCCTGTCTTCTCAAGAATTCCTGTCAGCCAAAAACTAAAGAATATCATCCCATTTGAAAACCTGATCTTTGTGGGTGTAGTTAAGGACCGAGGTAAGATCACTAGGCTACAGTTGTCCCTTAACTAAATGAGAATATACTATAATGGATAGGGAAGGATGCTCTGGGTACAAAGCAGTGATATTACCATGCAAAAGAGACACACAAACAGCAACCGAGGACACCCAAGTTACCGCATGTCATGGCTGAACTAAGATGCTGAGTCACACAGTCAGTACTATGCCTAGAGAGTGGATTATTTTGCTGGTAATGACTTATCCTTATTCTTTAAGGGCAATGACCCTGCCCTACATTCAGAAAGAGGCCATGAAACATCTAGCTGATATCTGTTTGCTCAGACCCAATAGCACTGAACACATACGGCCGGCCATTTAATAAGCACAGATGAATTCCCTTGCACAGCTGGTGACTGGAAGTCCATATCCAAGGTGGGAGATGGTAGTTTCTTCCATGGCTTCTCTCCTTGGCTTAGAGTCAGTGAGGACCTCTCTCTCAACGTTTCTTCCTCTTTCTTGCTTTTCTATGCTGGTCTCTCTTCTTATGGGGCTACCCATTACTTAATGTCTTTTCAGGTTCCCTTTCCAATGCAGATAGAGAAGTACTAAGACTGAAGACTTTAATGTGATGTTTGAGAAGACACACTTCAACCCTTACCAGGGTTGATAAATGCTTATCGTACAGAAGCATTGGAGCATAGAGTCTATAGCTTGCGAAGACAGTTCAATTACATCAAACAAGGATTTATGGGGCTAGCTGCGTGGACCACAGACATGTCCTGCTTGGGTCTGCTGCAGGAAGCAGGCTGACTCAGAACACCTAGCCGGCACACCCTAGTATTTGAGGCAGTGTTCATGTAGCCACCTTTGGCTGGGGAGCTCTAGCCAATGAACTGCTGAGAGAGGCAGGAGAGAGGGGAGAAAGGACTCAGGACCTCATCCACTCCACCAGCTGGAAATTCCTCTCTTGGAAACTGCCCTGGATTTCCCTCATCAGCCTGGCAGACACCAGTCCTCAGCTGCACTGGGAGCTGAAGCTCTTCCCATCTAACCCATCGCCCCCTCTTTTCTTGCACAGCGGTCAGACCTGCATCATACTTGAAATCTCTCTTCACTGACTACAGTCTCTTCTCTCCATATTTTGTCTTCATCTGATTGGGTTGCTATAACAAGAGGACAAAGAAACAAACTGGGTGTTTGAAACTGCACATGGCTATGTCACACAGCTCCCATGGCTGGAAGGATGAGATGAGGTGGCCGGCACAGTGGGACTTAGGTGAGGATGGTAGATGCTCTGTGTTGCCCTCTGCCCTGATGTTCTTAACTACCATGGGCCAGGAACAGTGCAGCCAGCCTACCACAGCCTGCAGCTTCTGACATCAATAAAAATCATCCTCCCTTCCTTCCTTTTAAATAATTTCTCAGATATATTTATCACAGCAACAAAAATTTGACTAGCTGCTTTTATAACAAAGTATCACAGGAAAGCAAACTTTATAGAGAAGAAAAGGTTGCTTAGCTCACGGTTAAGGAGGCTGGAAGCCTTGTACTGAGCATCCGGTTGGCTGGAATTTTAAGGAGAGTCTATGGGCATCCTGGCAGGGGCCAAAGAACAGCTTACAGGTCTCACAAGAGAAGCTTTATCCCTCTGATGGCAGCACCCCCCAGTGACCTAAGGGCCTTCCTCTCGGCTCTTCCCTTAAACACTCTGTCACCTCACACCTCGGCACACTGAGAAGCAAGCTTTCCCATTCTGACGCTTTGGGGTACACTTCACAACCAAGCCATAACACCTGTCCACGGCCATCCCTCACTTCCCTCTGCACCCCATCACATGAGCACACCTCTCTTCCAGCCACCCATCTTTTATTTATCTACATGTCCAACTCCCCCACAAGATTGCGGGTTCCTGAGGATGGCCTTGTTCTTCCAGGGCCTCACTTGTCTTGGGAGAAGGGAGCGTATTTGAGCACCTGCTGTGCATTTGACATGCACTCTATCTCCACAACCTTCAGCAAGGACAAATCAGCACACCATCTTACAAAAGGAATTCAGAGGTCCAGAAATGCAAGGCCATTTGACCCAGGTCCCATAACTTCCACAAGATGCGGCACAGGCCAGAATTTAACCTCCCCCTTTTCCTCTCTTATACCACAGCTCCCAGAGACAACCAGAGTACCCCTGCCAACATACAGTCAGGATAGAGACGGGGTAGGGTTATCACAACAGTCCTGCCCTTTCTGCATACTGAGGGGGCCGAACTAACAGATATTTTGCTTCTTGCCTGCACTGACATTTTATTCTTGGTTTCTTATCTTTCCTTTTTGACACCACCTGTACTATTCGAGACAAGTCTCTGCTTTAAAAATAATGATAAAATGGCCTGTCGGTGGAAATAAGCTGCACACACTATCTTGCTAATAGAAAGAAGCAGGGGGATTTCTGAGACACCTCTGCGAGTTTGTTAGGCATGCAAGATTAAACTCGAATTCATCTCTGCCCGGCCAGACGCATTCAGAAACTGAATTGCCCGGGATTGAATTTTAAGCCTCTCCGGGTTCACCATGAAGATGAGAGAGACTCAGACAAGGAGGCGGCAAGCTGGTCGTCAGAAGACAGAGTCCATAGCCCAGTGTTTCTTCACTAAACTGGTCTCATCACTTGAAAACCTCGGGGTACCGGCACAGCTCCACTACCTGCTGAGTGAGTGGCCTAAAGTTGTTGTTTAATGCCTCAGTTTCCTCGCCTGTCAACTGGGGCAAATGACAGAGCACCTGCCACTGCTTCTTGTGGAGGATAAATAAATAATTGCACATAGAGAGCATGGCTGCTGGTGTGCGGGGGAGCTTGATAATGTAAGTCGTGATTAGTCTACAAGGTTTTTCCAAATGTGTTCCAGAACCTGGGATCATGATTGTGTCCTCTGGGCCTGACCACCCCTGGAGCTAGTTTCTGGTTCTATCCCTACCTATCTCTCCTTAACTGTTCTTCTCACCATCCCTAAGACCTGGTACCAGGACCCCAAAGATGCTCAAGTCCTGTATACAGAGTGGTGTGGTGCTGACATCTAAGCAAGACACATCCTCTGTAGACATCAGATCATCTGTAGATGACTTGCTATTATGGCTTGGATAAAAAATGCTCATGCAAGGTCATGTGCTAAAGATCCTGGGCTTGAATCCCAGCCTGTGGTACTGTAGGGAGGTGGTGTGACCATTAGGATGTGGGGAAATGTTTAGAAAGTGGTGCCTAACTGAAGGAAATAAGACTCTTTTTTGCCTCTGGAGGAGATAATTTGGGATCAGCCTTCTCTTCCATGTATCTCCACATATTACCTGGCAGCTATCTCTTACACATCCTTCTGCCATGAGGCATGGCCACAGCATGCACAAAAAGCAATGTGGCTAAATGATATGAACCAAAATTGGCCAAAATTAGCATTTTTCTTAGTAGGTCATCCACTTCGGTTATTTTGTCATGAAAATGAAAAGCTAATACACACCTACCTCTGGTCCACTGCCCATGCTGCATGCATGGTTGTTATACTGTGCTCTTTTGGGAATGGTGACAATGGGGAAATTCTTACAAGTTCAATGCAGATGGTTGTTTCAGTCTTTTTCATCCATGATGGCTGAATCCACAGATAAAGATATGGACTATGGCCCTTCTGGGACCCCGGACACTTTCTACTCTTTCCTCGCATACAAACTCCGATTCACCCTTGGGAGCCTCTTTCCCTAGGTATCTTCTCTTGCCTCCGTGCCTGGTAGGAAGGCTGGATTTAGGGCTACAGCAAGACCCCATTCAGCATGAGGCTTGGGCCTATGGTCAGAGAGATGGCACTCCAGGGCAACTGCCCCTCAGTTCACATTGTCTAAGTTAACATGCACTGGTGGAGCTAGAGTGCCCCTGTGGTGGGCAGCTACGGGAAAGGTTAGTGTCCCCTCCCCGGCACTGTCAGGAGGGGTTGGCACGCCGCAGCAATGGTAAAGAAGGCTTCACTGAGGACCAAACAACATCCCCACTACCCTCTCAGGCAGGGTTTCTGGTGGCTGCAAACCTTCCTGGGGACTTGGAAAACCACGACGTTATTAATTTCTTAGTCAGCAAATTCTGCGTTATCTGTCTCTGACTTCCAGCATTCCATCCCTCCACTCCCAGACTATATCATTGCCTTTGGGTGCCACCCAGCGAGACTTGTGACACTTTGCAATTGTCCTTTACGGTCCTCTCTGTGCTGCATGTGGCTTGTCACAGTATGTATGCACGTGTTCCCATATAAGATTCCCCATTTCCTGGCTGTGTGGCCTCAGGGGAGTTATGTAACCCTTCTGAACTTCAGTGTCCTCATTTGTGATAACTCATACCGATGTCTTTCTCACAGCCTCAAGTGAGTCAAGTCATCAGAACTCTCAGAATAGGACCCTGTGAGGGGCCGCACTCACATTCGCCATTACAAGATGGTGCTGATATCCTGTGTCCCAAACCGATAAACAAGAAAGCTGCGCATGTGCGAAGGAAATTTCCACTCATTGTGCTCTGCCTCTCCCGTGGCGTCACCCCGCCTGATGAGTTACAGCCAATCAGAGGCTGACACATCCTAAGCAGAGGATAGTTTTCTATATAAGGGCTGGGTTTCTGCCGCTCAGGGTCTCCGTCTCTACTCGTTGTAAGCTTATGCTCTCCCTCTCAAGATGCATTA
>CM053758.1:18906476-18947812 GCA_028658305.1 Pachyuromys duprasi
GGAAATTTCTCCAGGTAATAACTGGGTGTCCCTAGGGTTTTCCCACTTGATTTTCTCACCGTAGGAGTTCCGCTCACCTGGCATTCACAATGCTGGCGTTTTAGGTCCCAGAGTTCAGTCTCCTGGTCGCTGCGTTGTTTCTGCTCTCCTACTCCTCAGACACAGTGTTCTCTCATGGCAGCCATCTTGGATCTCCCCCTGGAGAGTTTTAACAGCAACTAAATTCATATCTATTTGTTTTACACCTTTCACAGATGTCTTCTCCATGCAAAACCCTACTTCTTTGGTTAAAAGAACTCATTTTCAATGACTCTTTTCAACTACAGAGCTAGCCCTATTCAAACAAATTAATTTATGTGATTAAATGTCAGCTTTCTTGATAAACAAAGCATTTCATCTGCATAATTCATTAATGAATACATATAGAAATTGCAAATCATTTTCCAGAAATAAAATACAAGGTAAATGCAAATAAAAAAAGAAAGTATCATTAAAATAAAATTCCATGTGTTTTATTAAAGGTAATGAAATTGAAATGTGCTATCTTTTGTAAAAACAACAGAAAACACAGGGTTAAAAAAGAATTAGGGCTATAACAGCACTAGCCTGAGACTTTCTCTTTGATATCAAGAGATGTATTTTCTTTTTTGTTGTTGTTGTTTTTTTGTTTGTTTTTGTTTTTTATGTCTTTTGGTCTTTTATTTATTTATTTTTAAATTAATCACAGGTTATGTACTTTGTATCCCATCGGTAGCCCCCTCCCTTACTCCCTCCCAATCCCCCCATCTCTCCCTCATCTCCCCCTGCCCCTTTCCAAGTGCACTGATAGGGGAGGGCCTCCTCCCCTTCCATCTGACCCTAGCTTATCAGGTCTCTTCAGGACTGGCTGCAATGTCCTCCTCTGTGGCCTAGCAAGGCTGCTCCTCCCTCAGGGCAGGGGAGGGTCAAAGAGCCAGCCATTGAGTTCATATCAGAAATAGTCCCTGTTCCCCTTACTAGGGTACCCACTTGGATACTGAGCTACCATGGGCTATATCCGAGCAGGGGTTCTACCGTTATATCCGTACATGGTCCTTGGTTGGAGAAACAGTCTCATAAAAGACCCCTGTGCCCTGATCTATTTGGTCCTTGTGGAGCTCCTGTCCTCTCCAGATCTTATTAACTCCCCCTTCTTTCATATGATTCCTTGCACTCTGTGGAAGGTTTGGTTATGAGTCTTAATATGTTTTGATAGACTGCTAAGTAGAGTCTCTCAGAGGCCCTTTGTGGTAGGCTCCTGCTGTTACTTGTTTTCTCCTACTCCCAATGTCCATCCCATTTGTCTTTCTGTATTTTCAACAAGAGGACAGTAACATCCTGATAGTGGGAGAGAGGAATACAGTACTGTTTGATGTTGTGTTAATGTACTTAACAGGGTATCACATACCATCAGTGGATATCCCCAATCACCAGTAGCACAAACTGTGTCATAGAAAGTGAAATACTCAGCCAGTATTACACACAAACCTCTGGATCCCGCTCCTGAGACCCACCCCACGGTAGCAAACCATCCCCTGATGCTACTAATGATACTACTCTGTGCTTTTAGACAGAAGCCTAACTTGACTGTTGTCTGGGAAGCTCTGGCCAGCAGTGGACCTGGACAGATGCTGGGACTTGCAGCCAAGCAGGGGCAGAGCTCTAAGTGGTCCTGTGGAAGTATTGCGGGAAGGATGGAAGGACGTGGAGGGGATAGGAACCTCCCAAGAAGACCAATGGAGACAACTAACCCAGTCCCATGGGGGCTTTCAGAGACATCAACTAAGAAGCATGCATGATCTGGACCCAGGCCCCCTGCACACATGTAACTGATGGGGGGGGGGGGCTTGGTCTTCATGTGGGCACCACATGAGTGCAGGGCTAGTGAGCTGTTTCTAACATGGACTCTATTGCCTGCTTTTGGATAACTTCCCCTTGGCAGAGCTGCCTTGCCTGGCCTCAGGGAATGAAGAGATGCTCAGTTCTGATGTGACTTGATGTGCTGGGGAGGGTTGATAAGGGGAAGGGGAGCCTCCCGTTTCTGGGGGGAAAGGGAGAGGGGAATTGGAAGGAGAGGACTGGGAGGAGAGGAAGCAAAGTAAATAAACTGAAATTAAAAACTGTAAAAAAATATAGTGCGTACATTAACAAATCCATTTCTGAATACAAATCCAATTAAATGCTAGGGAGGTAGAGTATAGCTCAGCAGGTAAGAACACTTGCTGCTTTTTCAGAGGATCCAAGTTCACATCCTAGCACCCGCATCAGGTGTTTCTAGCTCTAGAGGATCCAACACACTTTTCTAGCCCCTGTGAGCACCACATGAATGTACACACACCAACACAGGCACAAATGAAATTGTAATAAACAATTAGCATTTTACAAGCTTGAACTCAGCTTTTCTAAATGTTCACAATGTCATTATTCGCAATGTCCAACAGGTAGGAACATTTTAAAAGTGCCTGTCACAGAGCAAACGGATAAATAAAATGTGCTGTGTATATGTATGCATGGAATGGGACATAGCTCTATAAAGAAACGAAAGCATATGACATGCTACAACGTGGATGGACCTTGAGAAACAGGCTAAGTGAAATATGCCAATCGCAAACAGGGAACTAGTATAGAATTCCACTTATATGAGGAACCTGAAATACCTGAAAACATAGAGGCAGAAAGTGGGAAAGAGGTGACCAGGAGCAGCAAAGAGGGGAAAATGGGTCCAGGGTTCCTGTTTAAAATGATGAAAAATTTTCCAAGGGGATAGCAATGGCTGTGATGGTTAGTTGTTTGTTCTTTGGTGCTTGTTTGTTTGTCAGCTTAACAAGCTGGGGTCATCTGGAAAGAGGAAAGCTCAGTTGAGATCGTGCCCTGTCAGACTGAGCTGTATACAAATCTATGGGGCATTTTTTTTTGATCAATGGTTGATGGTCCAGCCTACTGTGGATTATACCACCATTCAGACAAGTGGCCCTGGGCTGTATAAGAAAGCAGGCTGAGCAAGTAATGGGGAGCAAGCCAGTAAGCAGCTTTCTTCTGTGGTTCCCCTATGGAAGAGTTCCTGCCCTGACTTCCCTCAGTGACAGGCTGTGATTGAGACATGGAAGCCAAATAAACCTTTTCCTCTTCAACTTGTTTTTTTTTTTTTTCGTAGTGTTTTAGCTCAGCAACAGAAAGCAAACTAGGACAATGGCTGCCCAGATTGTGGATGTGTTTATGCCTCTGAGTTGCACATGTTTAGAAATGATAATTTTGTTTACACACACACAGAAAGAGATAGAAAAGATCTACTGTCCAATCATACAGAGGAAAATGGATAAGTATCTACAGAGAAGGCTAAAACAGGAGGTTCAAAACTTCAGGACTTAGTAACACCCGGTCTCAAAATGTACACAAGCTGGGCTGGAGACGCGGCTTGGTAGTTAAGAGCACTGGCTGCTCCCAATGACCTGGATTGCGTTTCCAGCACTCCTGCGGGGCCTAGCAACTGCCTGTAACTTCAGTTCCTGGGATCTAATGTTCTTCTCTGGCCTTTGAGGGCACTGCCTAGCCATGATGCACAGACATGCATGTATCCCAGATACCCGTAATAATGAAAACCAAAATCAATAATAAAGTGCAAATGAACAACAACAAAAAAAATCGAAAGGGCTGGGAATGGAGTTCAGTGGTAGAGCACTTGTCTAGCAAGCATGAGGATTGTATAAACTGTCTCCTTGCTGTGACAAAAGAAAGATACGGATGGAAGAATTGGTTTGAGCTTGTAGTTTGAGAGGTACTGTCTATCACAGGGAGATATGGCTGGAGAGCAGGAAGCAACAGGCCAAACTGCATCCACAGTCAGGGACAAAGAATGGTTCGTGCCCATGCTCAGCATGTTAGGCCAAATTGGGGGGACCCTAACTTCCTGAGAGGGTGAAGAGAACTCAGGAGACCGATCATCAATGCAATAGCAACAGGAAGTTTTATTTCAGACATCGCGATGTTGCTGCCCCCCACAAAAGTGGCTAGGAAGAGCAAGGAGAGACAGAAGGCTGAAGTTTTTAAAGGGAGAAGCGTGGGAATCTCAGGGGTTGCAGGCTTGGCAACACTGGATTGGGTAGTTGACTTTTAAAATGATTGGTTCAATTTAGACGATCCTGCCCCAAGGTGGGTGGGGAAGCTGTGACATCTGGACCGGTTGCTAGGCAACGTTTTCTCTACTGAGGATCTGGACACTCCTCCATGGTGGGGAGGAGACCTTTTGCATTCCTTTGCAACGGGGTGGGGTCTTGTTTCAATTCACCTGCTCTTCTTTCTGCTTTCTGCAAAAGTGCTAGGAGAATTTACTTTAACGTGGGGTACAGAATTTATAAAGCAACCTGTAAAGCTAGCCTGTTCCTTTTAAGCACACTTTTCTTTCACTTAGCCAGGACTTCGCTCCATGGCTTCAGTGCTGCTTCGGTTTCAGTTAGGCTAATCTAAGCAATCCTGCACAGACATGGTGGTTGAATGAAAATGTCCCCTCCCCCCCAGGCTCATATGTTTGCATGCTTAGTCCCTGGGTGATAAATTGCTTGGAAAAGATCAGAGGATGTCACCTTGTTGGAGCAAGTGTGTCACTAGGTTTCAAAAGCCCTTATCAGGCCCAGCGTCACTTCCCTCTCCCTATCTGTTCTCCCTCTCCCTCTCCTTTCCCCTCCCCATCCCCACCCCTCTCTTTCTGCCTTTCTGTGTATCAGGATGGAAAGCCCTCAGTTACTCCTCCAGGACCATGTTCTTCTGTACGTCACCATGCTCCCCACCATGATGATAATGGCCTGACCCTCTGAAACTCTAAGGAAGCCATCAGTTAATTTTCTGTAAGAGTTGCCTTTGCTATGGCGTCTCACGACAGCAACAGAACAGTAACTGAGTCAGACATGCCCAAAGGTTTATTTCCATGGCACTTCTCAAGCCCATCACGCCAATGCTAACCACCACAAGGCCCTAGTTTCTGATCTCCAGTGATGCTTTCAAAAAGGTGCTGGGGTGGGAGGGGGAGTGGGAAGATGTAGTTCACTGATAGGGCCTTGGTTTAGTAAGTATATGTATCTGTTGTCTGTCTCCCCCACAGTGTGGTGGGAGAGAGATGGAGAAAAGAGGAAGAGAGAGAAGGAGAGGGAGAGAGAGGAGAGAGAGATCTATGTCTCTGTTTTGGTATGTACACACATACTTATATACACACTGGCTGATTTCAACTCTGAAGCTGAAAAAAATGTCAGAAAGTGGTTGCCTGGAAAGGGGACAGAGTAGGAGAGCTTGGTGGCAGTTAGACATTTTAGGGTGGAAGAAATATATTAGATCTTCCTACTGGTGGCATATAAAATTATCCAAGTTCATTTGACCAACTGAAACTTTTATTATGTGTAATTACATCTGAAAGACAAAAAAATTCTATTGCTCACAATCTCTTTCCAGCTGAACAGTGCATAGCTGAAGCTCTCAATAGCCCCTTGTCTTTCTGCTTTCTGTCTCCATGGCTACGCCATCTCCTGTCCATCGCTTGTTGATGGGTACTTTCTTCAGCACTGTCAATACGTTCAATCAGGTTCCATTATCATTTCACAGGTCTGATACCTACTTAGTCTTCCGATGGTGATTTATCATGTCACCTTCCTGACTCTCACAAGGTTATGCAACTTCCTTATATAATCCCTCCAAATCCTCCTGCCTACAATGACCACATTTGAAGGATTTTCTTCACTATAGTCCAAATACTAGATTCTGGCATTATTTCTAGTATTTGAGCACTGATAGTTTAATTTATAGTCAGATAGAAAGATTAACTTGGACCACAGGTTGATTCTGATACGTAAAAGGAAAGTTTGAAAATTGAATAATTTCAACTTTCTATGACAGATAGTAGTTCTAAAAATATTAAAAATTGCAAAAATTTAATAAGCAAAAACTAATAATTAGGCAATTTTAAACTGAGTCAAATAATAGGAGTAGCTAAATAATTTAGTTTAGTTAAATAACAATAACTAGCTAGGAAATCTGTTGAAACAATGGAATGTAGAAGATTTTAGCAGCTGATGGTCATGTGCACACTTGCTCATGGTGACCCAGTGTTTTGCTAATGGTTGGCTTTCGAGTCCAGGTTTCTTCTGCTTGGCTTTATTATTCATAGCCAGTAGGGCGTGTGAAGCACAAGTGTTCAAGAAATATGCCCAAGGAGGACAGAGCCAGGGGCCTCCCCACTGTTTGCTGGCTTCCACCCTAGCCAGGACACTGTGAGTCCCAGGTCAGAAATGTGACCCTACCTCAAAGGAACAGAGTGATAGAGGAGGTCACCCTGTGCCCTCTCCTGATCTTCCAGAGCATGCACAGGGGTGTGCATTCCCACACATATATGTGGATGGAGGCTTACAAACATACATAAATATAAATAAGTACCTAAATAAATAAATCTCTTTTGAAAACTAGGGAGAGGAGAGGAAAACTATGATCTGACAATAACCAGAATTTCCCAAAGATACGGTTGATTTAACTTCTGCTGGGGGGTAGTTTGCTGGGGGTCTCTTAGGAGCGCCAAGCTTATGCATGCGACAGGCCTATGCTCAGAGCTCAGCTTTCTCCTTCTGGACACCTGATGGGCACACAGGCTCTTCGCTCTCTCTCAGCTCTAGTTGTTCATCTGTCAAAGGGGGTGATGGTCAATTAGCCAGACATTCACTCACATGAATATCGGCTCTGGAGCTACAACAGCCAACAAAGTCAACCGAAAGACCTGCCCTCCTGAAACTGCATTTGAGAGAGGAGAAATGGTAAATTAAGCACATAAATTATAGACTGTGTTTGAAAATAAGGTTTCAGAAGACAAGGGGTTCTGAGTGAACACGAAATGAGCAAACCAAAGGGCTTCAAGCAATCACTGGTGATAGGAAAAAATTTCTTGTAACAGTGAACAGTTTAGAACAATTACTGACAGGTTTAAAAACATAATTATTGCTAACTAGATGGGAAGACCAGAATGGTAGAACAGGTAGACTAACAGAGCAACATATGCATGAGAGAGAGTTGGACAGACAGACAGACAGAGTGAGCTAACATAAGCAGCATCTCCAGGGGCCTGAGAGCTGCATCACTAAAAGAACGAATCTCTTGTCTTTGCACTTGTGGCTAGCTAGTGAAGGTGGGCATTCATCTCTCTTCCTCATTAGGTGATGGGTATCCTGGTAAAATGCTGTCCATCCTTCAAGGAGACCTGGAAGAACTGGCCTTTGCTGAGAGTACCGCACCAGACAGATTCTCCAACAGCTCTGAAAAAAATAAAATAAAACTGTCTGGAAGTCAGCAGATGTGAGGTTTTATTTCAGATGTGAGTTATTTTATTCCAAGGGTACATCCTTCATCGTTTCCCTTTCCAGAGCACTGAGTAGGGAGCAAGCACAGAAAGCTACTAAAGAATTTTTGGGGGTCTTCTGGGTGTGATCACTGCATTGAAACACTGTAGAGAGAGAAACATCTTTGTCTTTGATGTTTGCAGTAATGTCTGGGACTCACTTGAGCAAACTTCAGCCAAGAGGGACTTTTTTTGTTTCTTAAAGGAGGGTTTTTTTTTCTTAAAAGGGAAAGGGATTTTGATAAAACAGGTTTGCAGTTTGGCAACATATTTATGGTTTGGGGAGCCCAGATTTGGGACATTAATGTTTATCAGGTTTTCCTCCACCATTGGATGTGCTGAGAAGTTTTCATGAGGAAAAGCTAAAGGCGTAGCCTCTCCATTTATTATCAAAATAGAAAAGGTTTATTCAGACGTGTACCCATAGACCTGTTCTTGAAGCATTTTTCTGGCTTTTGGGACTAATTCTGTTGGTCAGCAGAAAGCCATTCCATTCAATGTTTTACGGTATTTAAAAAGCAATTTGGCTCCATTTAATTGCTACCTTAAATTAACTGCTACCTAACCCTGGAGAAACAAGTGTTAGGTCTTGACTGTAGCTGAGGTGACAGCAACTGGCTCTTAGTGTGGCCAGCAGTTTATGGGGAGCAAGAATAACCCAACCTTTGAGAAGGCTGCAGAACAGAGCTCTCTAAAACAGTCTGCCAACCACCGTCTAGGGCAGGAACCCTTTCCAGATGTTCCCAAACAATGTGTTTTATGATATAAAGGAGATTTTAAGTGAGGAACTTCAAGCCCTCTGTGGCTTCAACATCCTCTCACCACACAATTCCTCAGGTTCTGCTCTGCACTGACATAAGGGATGCATGCTGGGAAACGCTGCAGTGTTCCAAAAGTTTGTACAGTCCAGCCAGGAGGACATTCTCAGTAAAGTGACTGGCTACTGCATAGTACATATGCAGGACATTCACAATGGGAGTGTGATAAGCATTGTTTCACATTGTGCTCCAGCCCTGCAGACAGTTCATAAGGCCTTTCCAATGAATGAACAAAGCCACAGGAGCTTAAATGACTCATCCAGAGAAGCCTGCTATTCACTGGCGAACCGAAGAACCAGCAACCTTAGAACTTCACCTCCTAACA
Source organism: Pachyuromys duprasi (assembly GCA_028658305.1). Lineage (NCBI taxonomy): Eukaryota > Metazoa > Chordata > Mammalia > Rodentia > Muridae > Pachyuromys > Pachyuromys duprasi. The sequence continues at coordinate 18,915,004 of CM053758.1, forward strand.
TCCCTAACATTTGCCCTGCCACTCAAAGCAAGGAACTGATGACATGCTCAGAGAGGGTCCACCAAGTGCTAAGCTCTGCTCTTGACCCCAGAATAAAGCTCAGAGCAAAGCCAGGCCCCTGCTCTTCAGGAGTGTTCTTGTGTGAGAGACAAGCAGCTCTTCGATCACTTCCCTGTGGTGGGAGGGGCATTGCCAGGCCACAGAGGACGAGGATGCAAGCAATCCTAATGAGACTTGACAGGCTAGAATCAAATGGTAGGGGAGTAGGGCTCCCCCTTTCTGAGAAATAGAGGAGGGAATGGGAGGAAGAGGGAGGTAGAGTAGGACCAGGAGGAGATAAGGGAGGGGGCTACACTCAAGATGTAAAGTGACTAAGTTATTAAAAAATAAAGTTAAATTAAATAATAAAGATTCATCATAAGGTTATAGGAGGTAAAAATCAGTGAAGGAGACAGGAAGTGACCAGGGGCTCTCAAATAAAGGAAGATCCAAGCAGAAACCAGAATGCAATGTTGAGAGGGCTTGCGGGAGAAGAATATCCTAGAAAGAGGCCACAGCATTCAGCCTTGAGGTAGTAAAAGTTTTGGTAAGTCAAAGGAATGGGAAAAGGTATCGGGAGGGACCTGAGCTCAGAAGGTGACAGCAGTCAGGTGGTATCCAAAGTGGAAGGTAAGCACAGAAGTTGTGAGTTCTACCTCGATTGCAAGGAGGGGCCCCCAGGGTTATGAGCAACAGAGAAATGGATTATGGAATTCTTTTCAGAAGTACATTCTGCTTTCGGGAGCAAGAAAGGAAGAGGGAACAACTTTTGGCAAGATAAGATCTTCTAACAGTTTAGCTACTCACAATAGTGGCTTGGACCAAGAGATAACCCTGGCAGAGGATGAGAAGTGGTCCTCCCGATTTCATTCTGAAAGAAGGCTGATAGCACTCTGGCAAACCGGATGCGGATGTGAGAGACAGAGAACTCTGGCGTATATGCTCATCTACACAGCACAGGCTTTAAACTAAGGGGGGAAAGGCTGCAGAGCTCTACCTCAGGACTCCTAACAAAGTACCTGGCAGAATATAGGAGACAAGATGAATAGGCACGTCACTCAGCAGGTACACATCTAAATGAAGTCTAATGTCAGGCAGGAAACAGGGAGCATGGTGAAGAATTAAGGACTGTCAATGAGAGAGAGAATAAGGGGTGGTACCCATATCCATGCCCAATGGGATGTCATGGCCTCTCAGACAGGCTGGAGTATCTGTCATCTTTGAATGTAGCATCAGGGGATGAGCAAGTCATGGAGGCAGATGTGTGCTAGTCACCCAGGAGACATTGTACAGAGAAAGGCATGCCCTTGACTTGTGGACTACTAGTTTCCCCGGTGACCATTGGCAGATAAAGCTACGAGGGCTGCCTTTTTCTGGTCTTGCTCAGAGAGTAAGCAAGCTGATGGGCAGAGAGGAGTCTTCTTCCTGAGTCTCCCAGGCAGAACATTATGCCCGATGGTGAAAACAGATGATGTTGCAGCCATGTCAAGACGCCCTCTTCATGGCTCTGCTGTTTAGGTTGTAAACTTGTTGATGGCGATGAGCAAGTGGAGTCTGGGGAGCGGCAAGTCAGTTTAGTGCTATCTCAAGAACTAACTCGCTTAGGCATGACAGTTCTGAGAATTTGGACAACCCCTTCCTCACAGACCTCCACCCTTTGCTGCTCAGCTCAGCCACTCAACCTGTTCCAGGCAAGGCCGTGGCCTCTCGAAAAGCTAGAGAAGGGCAATCAAGAACGAGACTTGGGAAAACCATCCAGTGATTAATTTCTAAGAAATACTCAATGAAAACTAGTTGTACTTAGCATTACTCAAGTCTTCCTGCAGAGTGCTAGACACGCACCCTAGCCCATAGGGGTGCCAATAAATCCTCGCTTTGTCTAATTTGATTCAGTCATCATCCTCACTATCCCCATTGAGCACTCAGTTCTTTGTGACGCAGCTGGCAGACACGAGTTTCTTGGCTTGGGAATAGTAAAAACTTGAATACTGAGGACATACGTCAGGCACTAATTTTGGGCAGATACTCAAGGACCACTTTTTGAAGCAACTTTTGATCTTGAAGTCACATTGTTAGAGTAGTAAAACAAAGGTGAGCGGACAAATGGACTGGGGAGGGTGGCATTCTTAAGGACAAGAGTGAGAGTTTTGAAAGTTTTTAAGGAATGGAATATATCTAAACTAGGCCACTTTCTTTTAAAATCGGAGCTAGGCATTGTCTAGGTTGTCAGTGTGTTAGCTTCAGTTCAAGAGTGACATTTTCTTCCACCCTTCCATAGACTCATTCACTCCTTTTATCTCCCTCCTCTTCCTTCCTCCCTCCCACGACTCTCTCTTCCTTCTTTTCTTTTTTCCTTCTTTTCTTCCTGTCTTCCCAACTACAGAAAAGAAAAACAAAACAAAACAATGAGCTCTAAGAACCAGGGTAATATCCTGACACCAGTAGACTAAAAGCAAATGCAGCCACTAATTCCTTGAAACCGCATTTGCTGAATTTGCCATTCAGCAAATGCAGTCTCTTGGATGAACCTAAAGTGTAAAAGGCAGGCATGGTAGACTCCGTCTGTAAGTCTGTGTTGAGGGTCAGAGAGGTGAATCCTTGGAGCTCATTGGTCAGACAGCCTAGATGAATCAGTGAGCTTGAGGTTCAGTAAGAGACCCTGCCTCAAAAAAAAAAAAGGTGGCCTCCACACTCACATGCATAAATGCACACTCACACACACATACACCAGGAGCCTAGTCATCACCTTGGAAAGTTTTCAAATGCAGAACAACCTCCAACTGGAGTTGGAGTCAATTAGCACAGGCCCCACGTTGTGAATGAGGAAAATTACTGGCTTTCTCATTGGAAGGATTTCTGCCACTCACAGTTTCAGGAGGCCTCAGTCCATCATAGCAGGGAAGGCACACAAAAAAACACAAAATTTAAGCCAGGATCAAGGTGGCCTTCAAAGGCCCACCATTAATGACCTAGTCTGACACCCAAGCCCCACCTTCTGAAGCCTTATATGGCCTTCAAAACAGCAAAATAACACCCAGTCTGCTAGTTGACCCTACAGACACATGGTGGTGTGAAACTGATTAAGGGTGGACCCCAGAGACAACAGACCTCAAGACCTTCTGTAAACCCCTTTTGCCTCTCTGGGCCTCCAGTGTCTTCATCTGCAGGGTGGCAGCGAAAGTAACAAGAGCACTAGCTCATGGGTTGGTTTGTGATGGCAAAGAAACAGAGTACTGCCACAATGTTATAAGACTCCTTGTTTCACAGTGAGTGACCAATGCTTGGCAGCATTTCCAATGCTGGGGTAGCAGCTAAGGTTATTAGTGCATCTTTTCCTTTTTATTGTTTGCCAGTTTCATACATTTGTATTTATAGAATGAATTTTGGTTGTTTCGCAGCCCTCTTCACACCATTGAATGAAACCACTCAGACTGAGACAAGGGAGAACGAAACATTAAGAAGAGCCCTTGAGAATGAATTCTCTCGTCACTCATACATGAAGAGGGGGAGTTGACAGGAGAGGACCATGTGTTTTTTTCTTTGGTGGGGGGGGGGGTGATCCCTGCTTTCCAGGTTAGACACTATGGCTGAGAATTTGAGAGGAAATGGGGAGCAGACTTTCAGCAGTACAGGGAGCCTCTAGTTTAATGATGAGTTGGTGTGATCCACTTCGAGGAATTCTGGAGGGCAGAAACTGAAGCACAGCAATACTGGTTCCAGGAAAGTAGCTAAAGATGTGTTGGGGTTGGCTGGAGTTCTACTGAAAGGGAAGCAGAGCTGCCTAGTCCTGACTTTGCTCCACCACCCAGAGCAGTAGAGCCCATTTCGGCTGCCCATTGGATTAGCCTTCGACCCAGGGATCATGAGGATTAGAGCTACACTGTGCCTCAAGGGGAGTCTGTGTCTTCCTCTCTGTACACCTTTCTGGATTCCTCGAGGGAGAAGAAAATGTCTGCCCTTCCCTCTGCCGCGATTTCTGTGTCATTCAATCCCAGGGTGGAGAAGTTACCCAGCTGGTTTTTGCTAGCTTCCCTTTCTGTAAGTCACTTAACTGCGAGGCAAACTTGCTACCTTCTGCTTTGAGTGGTTGACCCATTAAGACTATCCCAACCATATCTTCTTCCACTTTCTTCTACTCACTCTGGAAGATGAATAGTTTTACCATTTCATTTTGCTCCTGAGACTGTGTGTGTGGCCAGCCTCATGGAAGAAGTGATGGCCACTTCCAAGCCTGTCATGTGTTCTGCGTCCATCCATGTGTCACCAGCCAACCATAAGCACAGCTGGGTAACAAGATCCTCTCCACATCCCCACCTCCTTGCCTCTATTTTGGAGCCCTTCCTTACACTGCACAGGAACCATTGGTTGGCACAGAGGAAGATGGGGGTCTGGATACTCAGCTCCCTTCTACCCAATTACATACAGTCTCCAAACAACAGAGGATGCCACCCACTTTACAGATGGGAAAACAGGGTTCCTGAAGACATAGAGCTGAAATCAGAAATCATGTGGAGTTTCAGGAGTCTGTGTCTAGTGTTCAAAATTTAAATTCCTTTACTATTTTATCCACTGACTAACCCCCAGTCATTACCGTCTACTTTGGTTGATAACGTGATCAACCAACAAATCTCTATATGTTCACTTAGATATTTATCTATCTAAAGATTTGTTTTAGTTTTACTGTGTGTAAGGGGTGGCATGTGCACATGTGAATGCTGGTGCCTGCAGAGTCCAGAAGAAGGTACTGGATCTCCAGAAACTGAGGAGCAACCTGATGTTGCTGGGAACCAAACTCAGGTTCTCTCAACCCCTGAGCCAATATCTTTAGCCCCTATATATTTTCATATGTGTTTATATGAGTGTATATCCAAATAAAATCTGTGATTGAAAAGATAATTACAGCATATATAATGTAGAATAAAACCACCGAATCTCCCATCCAGCACGTACATACTCAAAGAAATATGGGAACATCAAATGGTGCTACTTTTCATGTAGACTTACTAGGTTCAGAGTTGTTTCTCTGCTCTCTGATTTACAATAAACTCCCTCAAGACACCAGCTCTGCCTTCTCCCTTGTTCTTCAGCCTGGCAGTCAAGTTCTGAGCTATGTTCTCCTAAGAGCCAATTCCACACCCAGTGCAACTCACAGCTTGTGGAGACAGGTTCACATCACACAATTACATATTTTGTCAGCAATTTGGATCAGTAAGACATGTCACAGAAGCCTGAAATGCCCAGTATGTGCCCAAAACACAAGAGTGTTGAACGCTGATCTAACCAGACACAGATAATAGTGATGTTCTGCACAAATGGAGGGACTAGAACATACTTCTCCCTCCTGGCTTTTGGGCAGGGACCTATGAGGAAGCAGGCACTAAATGAGATGTTGAGTAATAGGTGCAATAATGGCAACTGGTCTACCAGGTGCTCTGGGGTCGGATTTTTCTCAATTAGTGAATTTATGTTTGTATCACAAAAACGCTGTGTGCATTGTGGTGGCTAAGTAAGCAGGGCAGAGCTCTGCCCCCATTAATTCTGTAAAGATAATTCTTATCTTCTCTATGGGGTGGCAAAGGCTGGAGGAGGGTACAGATGGAGGCCGCTACAGTGAGGAAAAAATTAGTGGCTTTGGGGGCAAAACCTGGAGTCTAACCCCGGCTGTGTTTAATGCAAGCTGCAGATTTGGAGGTGTATCATCTCTGGGACACATCTTCCCCATCCTCACCTGTACATTAATTGTTCAAACTATACCTATCACTGAGAGAGGATAGCTTCCAGGACCTCTTGCATGTACACATCTCCTCACCTACCGAAATCTCTTATATAAAAAGACATAGTGTGTGTAACACGCTTACATTTCCCATGTATTTAAATCACCTCTAGGTGACTTTTAATACCTAACACAATATAAATTCTGTGTAAGTCGCTGTTAGAGTGTGTTGTTTAGTGAAAACTGAGAACACTCTCTACACATAACCAGTACCAACAAAATCTCTTCCAATATTTTGATCAGGATTTGTTTAAATGCACGGTTCTAGAACTCTAGAACTGGAAGGACCAACTTTACATTGGACCAACTCACAACCTGCACGTATCAGGTCTTGCTCACCTCCTGTCTGTTCCTGACACCCTCCGCTTGCGTCATGGTGCCAACCACCCCTCCCCTTCCTGCACTTCCCTGAACGTGAGAAGGACTGGCTTGTTGCCATTTGCTATCTTTTCACAGTCTCTTTCCTCTACCTGGAATATTGCTCTCCCTTTTCTCTGGTCAATGCCACTCATCTTCTACTTCTCACCTGAAATGTCACTTCTTCCAATAACTTACCTGGACCACTTCCTGCCCTACACTAAGACACAGCCAAACCACCTGCAGGACATGAAGAGCACAGGTTCTAGGGTTATCCAGTCTGAACTTGAACAATCATGGGCTTATGGGCTCTTTGGAAAAGTGTTTTCAGATATTTTTGTCTCCTTGTCTATAAAGCAACAGTAGGTGCTTATCAGGGGACTGATGAGTAATGAAGTAGAGAGTACATGGGCCCTGTTTCCCCCAGACAGCTAAAATTTTTAGAAAGTATACATTTTATCTTTTTTTTGTGTGTTTGCAGCTCAGCTAGAGAAGTAATTACATCTATACCTGTTTCATCTCAGTCCCCCAAATGTCCAGCAGATTAAGGACTCAATAAACTAGGTGGCTTAGGCAAATGACTGAAATGAGGGTGGGAGCCTCACTTCCAAGAACAATGGGGAAAGTGAGGAAATCACATGCAGCCAAGTGCACTGTAAGCCATTAAATGGCACAAACCCAAAAAGGATAGTCTCCATCATCTGTGAGGTGCAGAGGGACTCCCAGACTTCTGGCTGTGTCATAAGGAAGAGGAGCCATGGTCTGCTTGGGAAGAAGAATTAGGAGACAGGCAAGACCTGAAGGTGTGATAGGGCAGGCAGTTGAGCATGGTGGCCTAAGGGAAGCGAACGGTGAGGACGGAGGGAACAGGCTGAATATCAACTACCTCTGCATGGAGCGAAGATGTTGGAGCATCTTCTCCCTCTGAGGACTGACTTTCCACAAGAAACTTCTATTCATCTCTTCAGTTTGTTCATTCATTTGATGTTCATTAGTTTCTGACTCAGGGGCTTTGTTGAACACTCACTGCGTGCTCTTCAAAATACAAGGGGCATAGATATGATTAAAACAGACAAAGATGCAGCTGCTGTGAAACTCCGGTGAGTCAATCTGCTCCTCCAGATAGCCATGTCAGGAGAACAACGCTGCCCAGAAGGATGAGGAGGGATGATAGAGAGGGATCAGAGGAGATCTCCACAGGTGACCCACTTAAATAGAGGTAAAAGGTGGAAGCTTTGAGGAAGCTTTGAGGAGAGACCAGGTGTCAAAGCCCTTGGATGGGGAGCACGCATGCTCTATTTAAGGGGTGAAGCAGAATGAGGAATTGGAAAGGGTCATGATGTGGCAGGGTCTTTGTCATATGGGGCCCTGTCAGCCATGGTGAGGGATAATAGAAGACCAACATTTGATAGAGATTTTAACAGGTAATTAGATGCCTTGAAGAGATGAGCATAGGGGAGAAGGAGGAATAATAAGACAGAGGAGGACTTCATTCTGATCTGGGCAGGCTTTAATGGTACCTGGGACCAGATGGCACCTGGTAGAAGAGGTAGACATATCTTCAATGGGTTCTTTCTTCTCGCCATAAGGGCCCTAGATTTGTGTCAGAAATCATAGTTGGATCCACTGGGGACCTTGACTGCCAGATGGAATAAGCATTCTCATCTAGCCAGTGAGATTTCTCCTAAGCCCCTAGTTCACATCCTTCTGCCTGCTGCCTTCTTAGTGGTCCTTGTCACTCTCCCTTCAGTCTCGGTGGCTTTGAAGGAACAGATCCACAGAGAGCTGTTGCGTGTTGAGAGGTTGAGGGTAAAATTAAGAACAATTTGCTTTTCATTTATAATTCATGCAATATGCACCACCTACTTCCCAAAAGGATTTGAGAGAGCTTACAATAACTGTCATCTATAAGCCATCTGCACAGCCACTAACAAACAGGTTTTCAGAGAATCCGTAATGGCACAAGGAAATGCTCAGAACATAACTTTCAATGAAAAAAGCAGGATACGACACTTTGTTTACTATAATATCGTTACATAATACAGAGATGGATAAGGAGAGGGGAAAGCAGAAAAGAGAGAGAAAAGGGGAAGGAGAAGGGAAGAAGTAAGGAGTAAAGAAAGGAGGAAGAGGAAGGGGTAAGGAGGAAGTAAGAAGACATCCGTGGTGATTAATTCCCTTCTTAACGTGAGACGTTAGACCTCACTGCTTGCACAAGGGCTCCCCAAAATAATCTGTAAAGGATTTTTTTTCTTCTTTAAAATAAAAACACATGCACACACATATATACATATAATTGTGAGTGTATGTTTTGCATATGAGAGAAATCCAGCATTTGTCCTTCTGAGTCTGGTTTATTTCACTTAAAATAATGATCAGGTTGCATTCCATTCCCTGTGACTATGATAATTTCATTTTCCTTTATGGCTGCCTAAAATCCCATTGGGTGTGGGTCTTGTTTTCTTTATCCCTTCATTCATTGATGGACATCTCAGCTGGTTCCATCACGGGGTGAACAGCTCTCCCTGTGGTGTGTTGACTTGGTGTATCCTTTGTTACAGGGCAGCTGGATCGTAGAAATGAGCTTGTTTTCAACAGTTCTCAAATTTCTTTAGTGTTAATAGTTGCACATCTAAATGAGATCAGTACTCTTTATTTTATTTTATGTGTATTAGTGTGAAGGTAGCAGATCCCTTGGAACTGGTGTTACAAACAGTTGTGAGTTGGCGTGTAGGTGCTGGGAATTGAACCTGGGTCCTTTGGAAGAGCAGACAGTTCTCTTAACCACTGAGCCATCTCTCCAGCCCCGAGATCAGTACTTTTTAACTGGGCAGCAAATGAAGTGGAAATTTTCTACGGGCTTCCAGGTCCTTCCTCCACCACCTCTACCCTGCTCTGAACACAGTAATCATCTTGGCTCTCTAATTCTGTGCTACTTTGGATTAATAGGGATTTCAACCTTTAAAAAGAAAAATCAGAAGACAATAAGGGGACATGTCAGCCTTCTACTTTGCCCTCAGCTCTAGAATGGTCCTGCTGCTGTCATTGCCTACAGCCTGGATCCCAGAGCTGCAGTTGCCCTCAAGCCCTTTCAGTTGTTGTTTTTGTCCTGCCCTTCCCCATTGCCTGTCCCTTCTCTTTCCTTTTGCCCATATTTGACACTTCAGCACAGTAGTTCTCAACCTGTGAGTCACAACCTCCCCCCCTAGGGGTCAAACGACCCTTTCACAGGGGTTGCGTATCAGATGTAATGCATAACATATATTTACAGTACGATTAATAACGGTAGCCAAATTACAGTTATGCACTAGCAACGAAATAAATTTATAGCTGAGGGTCACAATAACGCGAGGGACTGTATCAAAGGGTCCCAGCACTGGGAAGGCTGAGAACTAGTGCTTTAGCACATTGTAAAGTAAGGTTCCTTTGCAGTCTTAACCACCTGGCAGAGGCTTGCTAAACCTTACGTTTCTATTCAGCCTTGTTGTGCATAATCACCCTGCCTTGTAATGCAAACAGAAGCCCCAGATGGCCTTAAACTGTTGATCCTCCAGAGGTCTCCACATCCCAAGTTCTGAGACTACAGGCATGTGACAGCACATTGGTGTCCTCCTAACTTTTTAATTTTGTGTTTTTGGGAGGTCACTGCTGACCCCACTGTCTCATTTTGGAGGTGGGGGATGCTGATAAGCTCTCTTCTACATTCGAAGAACAATAGCTTTAGAATCTACAGATGAGTGAGGTCATGCAGTCTTTGTGTATCTGTGTCTGGGCTATTTTACTGACAGTACTGTCCTCCGCTTCCACCTGAGTGGTCACAAATAACAAAATTATGTTCTTTCTATGCCTAGAGATTGTCCCATGATATGTACATATGCCGTCTTCTCCATCTGCCTATTACAAAGTAAAGAGACTGATGCTTTCCCCACAGTGGAGTGAGGAATGCTCACAGCGACAGGGATGCTAAGCAATCTAGTTTGATCATTACATGGGTATGCATGTGTTCGTCATTTGGGATGACAATGGGAAGTCAGCCCAAGGCTCTGAGACTGCTAGGCAAGGACTATACCACCAAGCAATATCTCCAACTCTGTGTACATGCAGAGTTAGCACATTGTGCTTCACAGATATGTACAGTTATTAAATGCCAATTAAAGACAAAATTTGCATTAAATACAGATTTTAACTTCGCTCATTCCATCCTTGGAATCTGCTGCAGTCCAGATGCAGGACTCAGGAGCTTCAACAAGCTTCCTAATGATGCTTATGGCACTGTCCCAGAGACCGTGTTGAGAGTAGCTGTGCTTTCTTACTGTAACTGTCGAGTGTGTCATCTGCTCTCCGAAAGCTCCCTGGATGATCTCTGATAAAGGTGGCTCAACAGAAGCTCCTGTAGTTCTGATGTTTTCTCATGTGGTAGCCAGAGCTAGAAAGGTGGCCAGTGTCTTAAGGAAGTGACTCGTGCTTATTGAATTTTTTGTTTGTTTTGTTTTGTGAAAATCTGTTAATTTAAAATTTTCTTTGACAGTTTCACACATGTATAGAATGTGTTCTGAATACCCTCATCTCCTACCTTCTCCTGCCTTCCTTCCACTCCCATAAATAAACTTTCTCCTTGCAGTTCCCTTTCTCACACTCTTGTTTTGTTTTGTGACTGACCAGGGTCATCTAATTGATCCTGATGGTGGACCTATCCATTAGAATTCAGTGGGCATCTAGTTATGGGGTGCACAACTGAAGACAATTTTCTTCGCTCAGCTTCCACTAATAATTCCAATAATTCTCCAGTGAGGCACTGGCCTCCAGGGGCCCCTACTTGATCCACAACTGACTGTTGACATGTCCTGTTTTGTGCAAGCCTAATGCAGACAACTCAGCTGCTATGAGTTCACGATTGCGCTATCTATCTTACATACAGAAGACAGGATTCCACAGCCCTTCTTCCTGTCATCTGAGCCTTATAGAAATGATATAAATAGTCTGTGTAAGATGGAATTCTCAGTGGTCACTTATCCTCAGCATCTTAAGCAACCCTGATTCTCTGCATCTACCGTCACTCACTTTATACAAAGACAAGATACTTCGATCAAATCTTTGCCTATGGGTAGAAACATAAACATTTAGAAGATATTTTGATGACATATCAAGTTAGCAAAACAGTAGTAAGTTCCCTACTAGGTCCTATGACCTCCACAGCAATGGATTTGGATAAGTTTGTTTTTGTATTTACAGTACCAGGGCATGGTTCCCATCCTGTGGGGTCGGGCTCTAATCTACACAGAGAGCAGCTTGTTACCCCCATATCAATCATGCTGCCTGGCAAGCCAGTACCTAACACTCAAGGTCCAAACCTGGGTGAAGGCATTGGTGAATTTGTTTTTTTTCTCTCAGGAACCTGTACAGCACCTTCTGGTACTATTCACATGAGCCATCGGAGACAGGGATTCCACCTGAATTCCAGGTTGTGTCCAGGATATGGAAACAGTGTCCCACTAGTAGTGGACAACCAAGAGCCACTTCAGCACTCTGGATGGTTGGTGGCCTCTAGGGCCTTCCTGACAACAACTCCTAGGGAAATATCCCACTATTCCATGGATCTTAAGATTGGCATTACCCATCCATGTAGGACACCTCTGCTCATTATACGGTAGCAGGCTTCTGTATGTTTTACTATTACACCTTCAGTTTTAGGTAGCACTTCCTTCAAAACCTTCCTCTTGTTCTCCCACTTCTCTCTGTTTAACCCTGAGCACACCAGGATCCACCCAGCCCCACTTTTTATTTTTTTTTAATCTCACATGAGCTCTACTGTTTGTCTCCATTTCAAAATAATTAGATTTGTGTTCATCAAAGTCAGGTGGAACTTTCCACATTCTGCCTGCACATCTCCTTAACCAGCAGGCAGACTCATCATGCATTATCTCTGTCTCCATGTTATCATATCTAATGCAAGGGATAGTTTTGTTCGTTGTCCACTAAAGATGATTGTTCAAAACCTATTTCTCCTGCCTCCAACAATACCACTTTTCACTACCCCTAGCCAGCCTTCGTTAATGATTGCCTAGCAGCACCTAAACCTCTGCCCAATTCTAGGGTCACTACCACAATTCAGTCTTATAGGTACCAACTTCTCTTCTCTGTATTCCTGCAAAGTAAGCCACCAATGACTCGGTGGTTTAAGCATCTGTCACTTCATAAGATGGAGATCTTATTCTCTGAGCTGGAAGGTTTTCTACTGCATGATTCTTTTCTATATGGGACTGAGTGCACAGTATCTTCAGGGAACGGGACTACCATGGGCTAGCCAAGTTGGCTTTCTCCCTGCTCTGGAGGAGGAATAGGTAGGTGAACACCTTAGGTGGACCTTCCCCTGTTAGGCCAGGTGAAGCAATCATCTTGGATGGCCAGATTTCGGTCTACACACCGTCCCTGTGTACATGGGATAAAGTGCACATTGTTTTAGTAGGTCCAACTAAGTCGTGAGAAGCTATACTCTTAAAATTTTGACACTGGCACTGGCTATCCAAAGACCATATTTTAGGGAGCAGCAAAGCAGAATGTTTAGTGGAAACACTCTGGGGTTTATAACTACAAGGACTAGGTTCAAAACACATCTCTGCCCCCCTTTTGCTCTGACTCATTGCATTAACTATCGTGTACCACCCCCCTCAGCCTCAGCGTTCCCATCCACTAAGACACAACTGTAGAATAATTTGTTAGCATCCGTCGGAAGGAATTCAGTGTCGTGTTCTTTGAGACTCTTGGGCACTCACATTTCTTCCTCTGAGGTTTATTTTCTTAAAATTAGAATGGGGATGGGAATGGTGACACACGGCTCAGGGTGGCTGTAATGACTGGATGGTGAGCATGTGAGAGGAGGCTGGGTATGTACTAACTCCTTTTCCCATTTGTCCCTCTCAGCCCCATCACACGTGTTCTAGCTGTCAGCATTTGCTGCTGCTTAGTGGAAGATCACAGTGGAAAGAAGCAAGGATGGAGATGTTGAGGTTGGAAGCTAACCAATGGGTCACCTCTAACAATGACCTCATTACCACAGAACAGTGAGAATTGGCTTTGGCTTCTCCCCCAGGAAGCTGAAACCAAAGATAATAACAGAGAATGATGCTTCCCCAGTGTTTGTGGTATCAGCAGCAGTGTGATTCACAGTCCCTGCTGGGAAATTCAGCTGTGGGATTCTGACAGCTGCAGAGTCATGAGACATGATCTACTAGAATGTTCCTGATCTGGTTCCCTGTAAGCTGTGGAGATTCTCAGGCTGCCCTGGACCACTGAAAACAGTCCACGTTTGTCAGATCCTTTATGTGTGTCTTCTATTCACTGAGACCTACGGACAATTTAAAATGACCATCAGTGTTTGAGATTGTGTTGGCATGTTCATTAGTTAACCAAAGCCTCCATGGCTGGGAAGAAGGTAACTGTTCACTTCACATTTACTCTGTGCTAGGCTCAGAGAAGAATAGTCATGTGACGCTGAATGATGGAGATAGTCTAAGAAACGTTTCATCGCAGTGCAGGCATTATAAAGTACTTAGATAAACTAATAAAACTACCATGTCACCAGATGGTAACAACTTAGGGCAGTGCTGTATCTATGTGAACCATTAATATATTTTTAAATCTATTGTATGGGTCTGTTACTGCTGTGTGTGCAGCTGATGGTAGAGGTCAAAGGGGATGTGAGATCCCCTGTAGATGGAGTTACAAGAGATTCTGAGTTGTCTGGTGTGAATATTGGGAACTGAACTCAGGTACTCTGGAAAAGCAGCAAATGTAGTTAACTGCTGTTCTTCTCTCCAGACACTGTGATTCGTCTTGATCAAAGTACCATGGATGAAGAGAAACAGACAGTGTCTCCTCCCTACAGCAATCTTAAGAAGAAAGCAAGGTAAACACGGTGGCTCATGCATGTAATCACAACATTCGAGAGTCCTAGCCAGGAACTTATCTAGTCTGAATTCCAGATTATCCTGGGTTACCTACAGAGTGAAATCTTACTTCAAAACATGTAAAGCATGCTCAGAGCAATGGCTCACTGGATAATCACCCTTTCCCTGACTCACTATCCCAGCAGCATAGTCTTCAGAGTTGCCCAGCTCCTCTGCGACACAACTAAACCATCACTACAGTGGGCTTGGTAGCAATACCTCCCTCACAGGTGGTTGGAGAATTAAGGCAAATAGGATGTATGTGTAGATGGGCTCTGGCAGCCATCACTAACCTTGCCTGGGAGTGGTGAAGTGAGTTGAGTCTTTGTCCTGACTCTCCTTTGCCAAAATCACTTTGGTCCAATTTATACTTTGTCAAGGGTCCTTTTCACACTGTCCATAGGGCTTATTTTCTCCCCAAAGGCCATACACTGCACAATTAACAGGGGATAAAGAAAAGGTGTAAAAAGGAGGATGGACTGGCTGAAGACGCCAGGTTTCTGAAGTGACCCTGAGCACCAAAGACTCCATCTTTGACTTAGGGGCAGGAGAGGATCCCTTTGCATCCTTGGAGAAAAAGGTTTGAGAAAGCAGAAGAATCTCACTCAACACCATCCCAGAACTTTCTTGGTAAAGTGCTATGGGCCATTTGCTGCCCTTGGGGAAAATATTAGCAAAGTATTTTATCCTAAAAGCCTCACAGGCTGTGAAATGAATCGCCTGCCACACTGGAGCCACAGGGAAGTTTCACGCTGCTACTTGCCCATGATCCTCATAAATCGTCAGCCTCTATGATCGGATGCTTAACTGAACTTGAGGGACAAGGCAAAGAGACATAAACACTAAACACATCATCTTTCAAGTCTGTTCTTTCATTTCCTGGCTGTTTCTTCTCCAAAGGGAATGGCTTGCTCTTTTTCCTTTGACTTTGCACTGAGGAGTCAGGGATCATCCATTTGATGTCTGATTCACTGAACAGACAATGGTGCTCTGGAAAGCAGGCTCCTTTCAGGAGAAGGCAGAACGTGGAATCATACAGTCTCAGTTGTTTGAACCTGTGAAGATGTCAGCATTGCTGGCAATTACAGATTTAACACTGCATGCCCGTTTGCTCACCTGTGAAGTGGGACATCTTGTCTACCTCTTGGGATTGTTATGAGTTCTACGTGGGAGCCAGGTGGGCTCTGATCTCATCAGTTGACTGATCCATTGATGGATGCATAGCGACACAGCATATTTGAAAGTAGAAACTTTAGTGAGTGGAGTATGAAAATGGAGCATCAAGGGTATGCTATGAAAAGATTTTATGTCCCACCCCTTCGCCTCTGCCTCTCCCCATTTCCTGGCCACCATAGGCTGCAAAGAGAATGGACCTAGCATGGCTTGAGACTCTAAATCCACAAGCTCTGCCACAACAGATAACTGATGGTGAAACATTTAATTTGTAAGTAAGGCACAATAAGAGATTAACAACAATAACCAATGAAAAAGAACAACTCAGTAATGTATTGTAATATGAACTATTTAGACCTACAAATTGTTTATTTCTAGAATTTTCTGCCTAATATTTTTGGACCATGGTCGGCTGTGCATAACTCACACCTCAGGAAAAGTAACCACAGATAAATGAATACCTGTGTGTGTGTATGTGTGTGTGTGTGTGTGTGTTTGAGAGAGAGAGAGAGAGACTTTAAATAATTTTCTTGAGATATCACAGCAGCAAATGACAGAACTAGTGTTACAGCCCAAGACTGACTCAAAATTTGCTCTCTAAAACCCTCGTTTCTCACTGTTTAACTTCTTGTACCTGCTACCCCACTAAGAGAATCAGAATCCAAAACAAGAGACAAGATGCTTTTCTAGAGGACTTATTTCAATGGATTTGTCTTTTTCCAGCCATATAAACACAAGGTCTTAGGCTCCTAGGGTCAGTAACATTCAGAATGAATGGCATACTCTAGCTAAACTCACAGGTAACTGACATATAGACCCAGAATGAATGAGTGTGCAGTCAATGTGTTCATTTACAATGAGTGTAGCATGTGCCAAGAAGACTAGAATACATCTTCTGGCATGAACAGTACACTTCCTGCTTGTCTGAAGCCAAACCAAACTCAGATTTTCATTAAACCAATAGTTACAGAAATCTGTCCTTGGGCAAATAGAAGCAGACCTAATAGATTGTTTGGTGACCATAAGTTGTGAGCAACAGATAGTGAATATATGTTCAGTTAGCCAGAAACAGCTTCCTACAAATTTAAATATGCATACAGAGGTTCTTACAGAATCTAAAGATGGAATTCTGTGTGAGATCCTGCCACAAAGAAATAAGGTAGAGAGTGGTAGAGAAGTATACCCACTCTATTTGTTTTTAACCTCAAGAGGCATGGGAACTCAGAATAAAGAAGACAGACAAAGGCGACGGGATGCCATCTCTCTGTCTCACGCCTGCCTTCCTCCTTCCCTGCCATTTCACATCAGCTTTTCCCCACACCTGCTTCATTCTTTGCTCCTATTGGTCAGAATTTTTGTCGATACAGATTTCGGTTATGATTTCGATTAATTTTAACCAAAAAAAAAAAGTGTTTGTGGAAAAAAACTCAGATCCCCCAGGAAGCCCAAAGAACAAAACAAAACAGCAACAAAAAAGAAACCGATCAGGCTGTGGAGGCAGCTCAGTGGGTGAAAGTATTTGCTGTATAGTCAAGCATTCGGCTCTAATTTCAAATCTCCAGCACTGACAGCAAAAGCCAGGCATGGCCATGTGTGTGCTCCTGTCACACCAGCACTGCCAGGGCAGAGACAGGAGGATGGTGGGGTTTTCCGGCCACCAGTCTAGCTCTAGGTTCAGAGTAAGGTTCTGCCTTGGTGAAAGGGCACCCATTGTATTTCTATGGCATCTGCATGGGCACACAGGCATGGATACTCACACGAGTGTACATATACACCACACACACATACATTAAACTCTCAAAAATCATTGAACTAAGTTAGTAGTCAAATTTCCCTGATTGTCTCATGAATATCTGCTTTGTTTATTTGTTACGTACATGTTAAACTAAGACCTATACCTTGTTGTTGGTTGATAAGTCTCTCAAATGACAGACTTCCTCCTTCCCTTTCTCTTCCTTCCCCTTGCCATTGCAAGTGGCCATGATGAGAAGGAAGAGAAAAGAGATAGTAAGATGTAGGCCAAAAGATACAAAGCCACATATAATCAATATGAGTAAGGCTAGGGATCAAATCCACAGTGAATGACTAAAGAGTTAATGGCATGACTTAAGTGTGCATATGGTGCTTATATATGCCATGCTTAAGAGTACATATATGTAGCCAATCATGACAGTGGCACATGCCTTTAATCTCAGCATTCAAAAGGTGGAAGAAGGCAGATTTCTGTAAATTCAAGGCATGCCTGGACTACATAATGAATTCCAAAGTCAGTCAGGGATAAATAGTAAAACCCTGGTCTGAGAGAGAGGGAGACAGAGAGACAGAGAGAGACAGAGCAGGTATCAATTGACTTTCTGATATGTTCCTGGGTTCTGTTTGCAAGTATCTTATTGAGTATTTTTGCATCATTGTTCATTAGGGAGATTGGTCTGAAAATCTCTTTCTTTGTTGGATCTTTGTGTGGTTTAGGTACCAAGGTGACTGGCCTCATAGAATGAGTTTGGCAATGTTCCTTCTGTTTCAATTTCTGAAACAGTTTGAGGAGTATTGGTGTTAGCTCTTCTTTGAAAGTTTGGTAGAATTCTGAGCTAAAACCATCTGGCCCAGGGCTCTTTTTGGTTGGAAGGCTTTTGATGACAGCTTCTATTTTCTTGGGGGTTATAGGTTTATTTAAATTGTTAATCTAATATTGCTATAATTTCATTAAGTGGTATCTATCAAGAAGATCATCCATTTCATTTAGATTTTTTCCAATTTTATCATACAGGTTTTTTAAGTATGATTTAATGATCTTTTGAATTTCCTGTGTCTGTTGTTATACCCCCCTTTTCATTTCTGATTTTATTAATTTGCATATTCTCCCTTTGTATTTTAGTTAGTTTGGCTAGGGGCTTGTCTATCTTGTTGATTTTCTGTTACTGTGACAAGCACCATGACTTAGAGTGGGAAAGTGCTTACTCTGGCTCACAGTTTCAGAACAGTGGTTCTAGGTCACGACCAATTTGAGAAACCTCTATCTCCAAAAATATTTGCATTTTTGATTCACAACAGTGACAAGATTGCAGTTAGGAAGCAACAACAAGACTAGCTTTATGGTTGCAAGTCACTACAATATGAAGAAGTGTATTAAAGGGTTGTGACCTTAGGAAGTTTGAGAACCACTGTTCCAGAGGAATGGAGTCCATCATGAAAGCAAAGCTTTGCATGGCAACAGAAGCAGGAAACTAGCTGGTCGCATTTTCATCTACACACAGGAAGGAGAGAGACAGACAGAAACAGAGAGACAGAGAGAAAGGGAGAGAGAGAGCCTGAAGCATGGTGAAACTATAAGACCTCAATGGCCACTTGCAGTGACCTACTTATTCCTACAAGGTCTACACCAACAACTGAGGAGCAAGTGCTCAAATACTTGAGTCTGAAGAGGACATTTCTCAGTTAAATCACTATAGGTAGATACACTACTTTCTTGGCTACAATAATCTTTTTGCTATCAGCATGTATATAAAAACCTTTGCTGTACATCTAAGCTATATACAATATATATATATATATATATATTAAATTTATGTGTGTTTGTGATACACATAAGTGTGTGTGTGCACATGTAGAGACCAGAACTCAACACTGGCATCTTCTTCATTGACTCTGCACCTTTTATTTCTTTTTTTTTTTAATTTATTTATTTTTATCTCAATCACAGGTTAGGTACTTTGAATCCCAGGCATAGCCCCCTCCCCCATTCCCTCCTACCCTTCCACTCCCTCCCTCATCTCCTTCTTCCCAGCCCCCTCCAAGTCCACCATCAGGGGAGGACCTCCTTCCCTTCCATCCAACCCCAGCTTATCCTGTCTCCTCAGGGCTGGCTGCAATGTCCTCCCCTGGGATCTAGCCAGTCTGTCACTCCCCGGCTTGTATGGGGGAGGGTCAAAAAGTCAGCCATCAAGATGATGACTGAAACAGTCCCTGTTTCCCTGAATAGGGTCTTCAGCCCTACACCAAGTTTATTTCTTTTTAGTTTTGGTTCTTGTGCGTTTTTCCTCCATGTATGCCCGTGCAACACCACATGCAGTGTCTGAGGAGACCAGAAGAAGAAATCCATTTCCTCTGGAACTGGAGCTACAGCCTCCATGTGGTTCTGGAAACCAAAGCCGGGTCCTCTAGGAGGTCAGCTGCTGCTCTTAACTGCTGAGCAATCTTTTACCCGACCCACACATTTTTTTGAGACCTGTATCTCACTGAACCTTGAGCTTGCCGTTTAAGGTATTCTGGCTGGCCAGCAAGCCCCCAGAAAGGCTTCTGTTCTCACGTCTCCAACCACAGGATTACAGGCACTTGCCACAAGGTGCTGAGTACTCAAGTTTAGGCTCTCACACATGTACAGCGAATGCGTTGTCTGCCACACCATCTCCCCAGCAGATATACAAAAGCTTATAAGAAAAGTAAGAAATCAGGTCCCCTAGCACCCCTACCAGTCTAAGTTCTTGATTCTGAAGCACAGCTGAAACTACCATTCTCTTCTGTCTCTGAAAATTGTAGAAGTCGAAGACTGGATTTCAAAGCTTTGTGTGGTTCCAATTACCTACATAGTCTGCGGTTATGGGGTGCGCTTCCATTAGAAGGCCTTGGTACCCTGGTTGCTGAACATGGGCAGCCATCAACAAAAACCTCTTAAAACCTTTATTTGGGGAGGTATGGTAAAAATTCAGGCTGGACATATAACTCAGTAGTAGGGAGCCTGGCCAGTATGATCAGGTCCTGGGTTCAATCCCTGGTGCATCCCTTAAAGGAACATTCTATTAAACCATGTTCGTGTATTAGCTAGAACACCTGCAAAGATAAGCATGCCTTTATGTGCTTGGTTACCTTGACAAACAGTTTGCACAGAAGAGACAGCACAAATGCTTGATTGTGTGTCTTGTTTACTAGCTTTCAAAATGCTGCGTTAGTCTGGTTCATCTAAAGGGGACCTGTGGTTAGCATCATTATAAACTTCTGAATTTAAGCATATTAGCACTGCTTGCGGCTCCCTGCAGCATTCCTGTTGATGCTTGTATTGTTCCATCCATGGCCACTGAGATCTCCTGAAAGCTAGCTCCTGGGTCCTTTTGACAGACTCCTGGGTTCTGTAAAGCTTCCTGGCTTCCTGATATGATAAGACATTCCAGGTTCTTTATGGATCGTTCCTGCCTCAGACCAGGTATCAATCTGTTCTCCGTGGACTCCTAGTTCCTTCTAATATGTTCCCGCTTCTTTACAACTTGCTCCCCAACATGCTGAGCACAGTTGGCTGAGACGGCACCACTGAGCCCAACAGTAATGGTACTTCGTGCTGCTGGAAACCCCTGGAAATCCTGCGATCAAATACTTCTTGGTGGCTTTGCCTCCACCAAGGTGACAGCAGAGAAACTCCCAAAGCATGAATAGAATATAGTCAGATGGTGTTTGTCCCCTGACGTGATAGCAGGCCCGATCTCTCCCCTTATAAAACACACTTGGACAAACACAGTAGCCCTACAGTCACTAAACTGACACTCCCACCCCCACCAACTCATATGCCAACAGAAACCACCGTTCCACCACTAAACCCCAAGGAGATATAGCCTGATTGTTCCAATATAAATCAGTGTAATTAGCTTTAGCCTAAGGGCAGGGTCCTGCAATGTAAGTATATTCGTGGGAGTCCCCCACTGTATGGAGAAAGGAAGACCTGTTTGAGCTGATATCTTCAAAACCTCTTTCTTCTGCCAGAGTGCGTGACACGTGGTTAGAACTGTGGGGGTTTTGGCAATGCAGCTGCTAATATGTGGGACTCCAGGAATCACAACCTAATCTCTCTCCAGTCTGGGCTGCTCTAAGCTGGAGTGGGTCAGACACCAGAGACTGACCCTTCTTCTTTCTACATAGCTCATACGCAACGTCCTCACCATAGGTCAGTCTCCAAACTCCCCCTTGTGACCTCCCCTGTGCCTCTGACTCCTTGAAGCCTCCTTCCCGTGAGTGAGCACCCTTTGTGGCTGTTCCCACTTTTCTGATAGAGGGATTAACATTTGAAGATGTGAATGTATCATTAGCTCACCGGGTAGAGATGGAGCCAGGCTGTGACCCCAGGTGGTCTAAGAGCCTGAATTCTCCATCGTAACAGCGTCCTTTAGCACACCCAGCATCTCAGGACACTGAAGTCTTTTCCCTATGCTATAACCAGATTGATGTAGATGTGACTGATACAGATGTGAGGCAGAACTAAACCTAGGGGACTGCTTTGTCCTGAGTATGCCTTCCCACATTTGACACGTCCGTGTGAGTCAGAATCGGCACTCAAGAGGCTGGAGAGGTGGATCCTTTAGTAAAGTGCTCATGGTTCAAACTTGAGGACAGAATTTGGTTCTGAGCCCCCATGTTAAAGGCTGGCTGTGCTGGCATGTACTCTAATTCCAGTTCTGAGGATACAGAGGCAGGAGGGTACCTGGGACTCCTTAGCCAGCCAGTCTATCTGAGTGGTGAGCTTTAGGTTCAGTGAGAACACCCATCTCAAGTAATAATAATAATAATAATGATAAATTATAAATAATAGCATCAACAATAACATGGACAGTGACCGAGGAAGACATGCAGTGTTGACCTCTGCTTCCCATATCTACACATACGTACATATGCATGCACACACACACACACACACCCCACACCACTCACTCAGGAGCCTAAATATGCTCCTCTCTTTCTCACCATATATGTATTACTATCCCCATGAAAAAAGCAATATGTTCATAACTTTAAAAGCCTATGGGATTTTAGAGAGCTGTACCTCCTCTGTCACAGATACCCACTGTCATTTCAGGCCCCAGGCTGCAGACGCCTCTACTCACCATGGCCCAGCCCCGTGCCCCAGACATGCCCATGATGTTCCCAGGAGCCAAGTTCAAGTGAAAGCAGATTTTTCTGGCTGATCATTCCAGGCAAAATCCCAACATATTGCCTAGATAGTACCAGTCAATTAGTGAAATACATGTAAGTCACCCTTGTTCTGCAGAGCAAGAGACAGCTCGTCTGGTAAAGGGCTTGCTGTAGCTTAAAGCCCTGACTTCAGATCCCCATGTGTACAAAAGAACTGAGTGATGATACATCTGTCAGCCCACAGCTAAGAGGCCGAACAGGAGGCTCTCCAAGCCTCAATAGCCAGCCAACTTAGCCAGTTGGTGAGTTGCTGGTTCAGCGAGAGATGCTACCTCAAAAAAATAAGACTGAGCTCAATAGAAGATGTACAATATTGACTTTTAGCCTCCATACATGCACGCACAGGCACACACATGTGCACACACACATGCACCATTAAAACACAAAAAAGAAGAGAGAGGGGAAGGCAGGAAAGGGTGGGACAGAGGAAAGAAAGAAGGGAGAGAAAGACCTTTGAAAGTCAATAATAAAAAAACTAATTTAAAAAAGCAATACAAAACTTGTCTCTATGGAAACACCATCAGGCATTAACCAGCACACTGCCGAAGACTTCCAGCTCTCTGCATCGGCTCTGCTGTTTTGCACTGTTTATCTTTGGAACAAAAGCATCTTGT
Source organism: Pachyuromys duprasi (assembly GCA_028658305.1). Taxonomy (NCBI): domain Eukaryota; kingdom Metazoa; phylum Chordata; class Mammalia; order Rodentia; family Muridae; genus Pachyuromys; species Pachyuromys duprasi. Next base: position 18,937,857 of record CM053758.1, read on the forward strand.
AGACTTCTAACTTTAAAGATCAGCAGTGCTGCTTTGCCATGTGCTGAGTTTATCCCTGAAACAAAAGCATTTTGGGTGTGCCCTAGGCAGGAAGCAAAGGGTGGTTTCTAACCCTAGCCTGAGCAACAGATGGGAATACACAGCATCTCATTTGGGCATCTCCTGACCAACAAAAGGCAAATAGCTAGAAACCCGAGCAGCCCCAATCCCACCTCTGCCCGGTGGGACTCTCACACCTGCGACTTAGCCTCCTTGCCAGGCCTCATCCTCCTCATCTGGAAAACGGGAACAGTTCTAGCATCCTCCCAGAACAGCTGTGAAGGACAAATCACAGAACACATACCATTTAGCAGGGGTGGGAGGGAGGCCACAGAAGATGCTGGTCAGAGCCATTTTGTTATTCACAAAAAGGCAGCTTGGGTCCTGATGGCTGGTTGGATCCACAGGGTGTGTTGTGACACTGTTATCAGTGAGATTCGAGTATTAAACGGCAATAGAAGCCGGTTCCAGCAGCATGTCGCCTCTGTTGAGTGGTAATTCCTTAACTGCTTCTGGCAGATGCACTTGGCTTTGCCTGCTGAGTCATGGAAGAGGATTTGGGAGGTGGGTTTCCAAACATGTCAGGCACTGAGTGGTCTCATGCCGGTGAGAGATAGCCCAGCAGGTGAACAGGACAAAGATTGGAGGAGTATTTCTGACTTGATCATATGGACCAGGAGTATCACATCTTGTCCTGTCTGTCCATGTAGAGATGATCTCCTCGCCCAGTCACACTAAACAGCAGTGTGGAGGGGGCTGGAGGCTGAAATGACTCTGAGTAAAGTAAGCATGCAAGGAGAACCTTGGGATGGAACGCTGAGGTGAGAGATGGCTGCCTGCTCTGTAGAGCAGAGAATGAGACCCACAAGCTGAATCATGCCTCGTTTTCCTCCCTTCTGTGTGTGTGTATTCATGTGCACATGTGTGTATTCATGTGTACCTGTGTGCATTCGTGTGCACACGTATATGCATTCATGTGTATGTGTGTGTATTCATGTATGCATTCATAGGCATGTGTGTGTGCATTCTTATGAACATGTGTGCATTTGCGTGCTCATGTGTGTCGTACTCATGTGCATGTAGGTATGCCTACGAGTGTGTCATGTCCTTGCATGTGCAGGTGGAGGATGGAGTTTAAACTTGAGTGGTATTCTTCAGGAGACATCCATCTTGGTTTTTGAGATGGTTCTCTCAGTGTCCAAGCTACGCTTGGATGGGTATCAGGGCCCAGGGATACTCCTGGCTCTGCCTCACCAATGCTTAGGTTACAAGCCTACACCATCACATCAGATATTTTTACGTGAGCTCTTGGGATGGAACTCAGATCCTTATGCTTGCATAAAAGTGTTTTACCAACACATACACACACAGGAGAGAGAGAGAGAATTCAACAAGTCTCCAGTAAAAGACACTGTTCATGGCTGCATGTTTGGATCCCTCCTCTCCTACCTGCTTCTTTCTTGGCAGCCACTCATCAGTCCTTGCTATTCAGTCCTTCCAACTCATTTCAACAAGCTATTCGTAGTGTGCTTAGTAGGAAAGGAGAGGAGATGCAGTGAGGAGTGTGCAGTAGTTTCAGTGTGGCTTTTAGGGTGCAAGCACTAGGGTACACTGCAGAGCAGGTGAAGAAGGTTGGAACTCCCACCCAGTGCAGCTGGACCACGCACCAGTCTCTCTTGAAATAAATCCAAAGATGCTTCCAGCACAAATGAGGCAGAGGAAGGCAGACAGACGCTGATGGCACCGAGAATTGTCCTGAATTTTGTATGAATGGCCACAGGAAGGAGGTTATGTAAAATATCGCTTCATTGGAAACTTTCCCCAACAAACAAACTGCAGGAGGAAAGAGCGGGAGGGGAAATGTATGGATTAAAACAGACTTTAGAGATAGCTAAGCAACGGTGACATATGGTCCTTGTTTGCATTCTGATTCAAACAGATTGTAAAAGGGAAAAAAGATCGGGAAAGGCAGAGGGAGAGGAAGGGAGGGAAAGAGAGAGAGAGAAGAGACAATAAAATGACAAGGGACAACTGGGAGATGGAGAAGCTGAGTACTGGATGACCTGAGGGAAGGACGCTCCGTGCCCAGGTGTGGTGAGGGCTTCCTGGTTCTGTGCTTGCCTTAAAGACTGCTTGTCTCCCACGAAAACCATGCAGCATTTAGAGATAAATTATAAACACGGCTGAGATTTGCTTCAAAACACCTGGCGGGGGGAGGGGAGGGAGCCTCCAGAAGGGAGTTCATGCATGCAGATCACACAGGGTGGGAGAGGGTCTGCGTGCCACACTCCCAGCTCCGCTTCGTCCAGGGTGTTTAACGTCCACATAAGTGAGAGGTGAACCGACATGTTTGTCAGCGAAATGGCGTGATGATGAGGCTTTGTTTTAAAAGGTTCCAGCAACATGGTTGGGAATGGAAGAAGGAGAAAGAAGGAGTGGAGGTCAGGACTTAGGTTTCTGCGGATGAGTGGTGACCCTGTGAGAACAAACTATGCAAAGTCCCTGCTTTTGCTGATGCAGAAATTTTCAATCAGTCCTGTCCAGTACCTAAGCATTCACGGGCTTGGTCGCTTACTTTAAGCAACAGCTAGACTCACTGACTCGGTTTTTTCCTCTGTAAAATGGAGCAAGTCTTGCCCCACAAAGTAAACTCTGGCTATCGAAGCTTCCTTTGGAATAGATCCAAATTGGAAAAAAAAAAACCCGAAGGCATCAGTATGTAAACAGTAAATGACTGGGCATATCTACACAGTAGAATGGTACCTAGAAGCAAAAACAGAGTAAGTACAAGTACATGCAGCACAGTGGCTAGATTTGGGGATAATTATGTAGTATGAAATCAGCCAGAAAAAGAGCACATTTTGTGATTCAATTTATACAAAGTTTTTTTTTAATACAAATATATCTGCAGTCTTAAGACCATGGTGGAAAGGAGGTAAGGGAATAGGGCATTGACAGAAGCTGGCAGGGTATACTTAAGGTTCATGGACTTGACCATTACCTTCATTACGGCTCTGCTTTTCAAAGAAGGATTCATGTTAAATTTATCGTTGGAGCTGGGTGTGGTGACCCACTTTTTTAATCCCAGCACTTAGGATGTAGAAAAAACTGAATCTCTATGAATTTGAAATGAACTAGTCTATCTAGTGAGTTCCAGGATAGCCAGGGCTATATAAATAAGCCTTGTCTAAAACGAAAATAGCACTCAAATGTGTGTAGCTTACAATATAGCAATTATATTTCAATAACCCTGTTAACAATAAAATAAAATGTCTCAGAAAGTTCTGGGCACTAAGTGAACCAACGTGGTTACAGTGTGTGGAACCCACGGAGGCTTACATGAACTCCCAGCATCCACTGCCAGGTCCAGATCCATGTAAGCTGTTTCAGATACAAGAATAAGAAAGGTGATGGCCAGGAGTAGTGACACACAGCTGTCATCCCAGCATTTTGGAGGCTGATGCAGGAGAATCGTGATTCGAGGCTAGCCGGGACTAATCAGTGAGACTTTGTCTCAAGAAAAAAAAAAAAGAAAGAAAAGGAAACAAAAATGAAGGCAAGCAGGAAGTAGATCAAGAAGGAGGCAGGGGAGGAAGGATTGAAGGAAGGCAGGAAGCAGGGGAGGAAGACAGGAAACAGGGAAGAACAACCAGAAAGATTGAAGGAAGGCAAGACAGACCAGGAGCTTCAATCTTGCCTCTCCCAAGAAAGGAGGAACACAAATTACAAAATGCTTCAGTAGGAAAGCATAGAGAGGGAACATAAGACAGGGTGTGTGTCCTGGTACAAGAGACATGAGCTGGAACCTGTGAGATGAGTTAAGGGCTATTTGGGAGATGTCTGAGAAAGAGATGTACCATCTGGATGAAACTCATGTACAAAGGTTCTGAGGTTAGAGAAAGTGTGGTCTAATTTAGAAGTACAATTTTTTTTTCCACAGAGAGACTTATGAAGGCCAGAGGTCTAGCTGGAAAATGTCTAGCAGGGAGGAGGATAAGGTGAGAAAAAAGTAAATAAATACGAACTAGTACTTATTATCTACTGTGAGCTAGACTATGCTCATGAATTCATGTACTAGAATAAGCCTACGAGGCAGGAGCCATCATTGTTCCCGTTTTATATCTGAGAAACTGAAACAGAGTAGGTAAGCCCAAGGTCATTGTCTTGGTTAGGGTACCTACTACTGCAGTGAGACACCATGACCAAAAGCAACTTGAGGAGGAAAGGATTTATTTCATCTTACAGCTTCGAGTCTATCATCCAGGGAAGTCAGGGCAGGAACTCAAGGCAGGAGCCTGGAGACCAGAAACTGATGCAGAGACCATGGAGAAACATTGCTCAATGGCTTGCTCCATATGGCTTGCTCAGCCTGCTTTCTTACAAACCCCAGGACCACCTGCTCAGCAATGAGAATGGCCCCAGCCATCCGAGCCCTACCGTATAGATTATCAAGGGAAAAAATGCCCTACAGATTTGCCTGTGGAGACATTTCCTCAATTACGATTCCTTCTCCCGGATGGTAAGGGCTCAGTTGTCCTGGCTAGTGTTTTGTCAACTTGAGATAAGCCAGAGTCACTTTCAAGTAGGGAAGCTCAGTTGAGAAAATAGCCCCATGGGCAAGGCCGAGGTTCATTTTCTTGACTGACAATTGATGTGGGAGGGCCCAGGTCATTATGGGTGGTGTCACCCCCTACTTGGGTGGTCCTGGAAGCTATAAGGAAGTAGGCTAACAAGCCATAGGGAACAAGTCAGTAAGCAGTGTTTCTCCATGGCCTCAGAATCAGCTCCTGCCTCCAGGTTTCTGCCCTGTTGGAGTTGCTGTCCTGAATTATTTCAGTGACAGGCTGTGTTGTGGAAATATAAGCTAAAATAAAGTCGTTCTTCTCCAAGTTGCTTCTGATCATGGACTCATCACAGCAATAAAAACCCTAGCTAAGACAATCACACAGCCAGGAAAGATGACAACGTGGGTTTGAATGCAAGCCTGGCCACTACCATCACTCGACAGTATCCTAAGAGCCAACACTTACCAAAGGATCAGAGTTTGCAATATCAAACAGGCTGGTACCAAATGGAAGCTTTCTCCTCCATGTAGCACGAAGAAATCAGAACAGATTGTTAAAGGGAAGGTTCCGTCTACAATTCCACCCAAGGAACCCTCTTTGGTAAATGCTACTGTCCCCTACTTAATCGGTGAGGACGGGGATCCACAAATCAAGGAAAGCCAAATGACTTGCCCAAAGTCACACAGCTTGATTCCAAACCTCAGGCTTTCCCACCACCCTGTCTTGAAATGAGGCTCCTCCATCGAGGTTCCCCTCATCATCCAATTATCCAATCCCAGCCTCTCTTGGACCCCCTCCTTCTACCACAACAGGCGCCCAGCAGAGCTGTCTGGAAAAGGTGATTCAGACCATAGTGGACAGAGGAGGCATCATTCTTCCACCTCTTGAGAGCAGATGTCAGAATCTCATGACACAGCAGTCAGTCGGCCCTTCTCTCCTATTGAATTAGCACTGCTCCGCACAATCCCTCTCTGGCCGCTTTAATGGGATAAGTGGCTAATTTGATTGGGTTCAATGAGATGTAAATGATTGGATTCAATAAAGGAGCGGGGAGTGTTTCCCTCCACCAGTGACCTCATTTCTCATTGGAGGTACAGTTTTTGCCCAGCAGCACGGAGAGCAGAGATGGAAGACCCAGCCAGCATCCTGTGGGCAAAGGAGACTTGAGGATGCCTTCCCCTAGAGTGTGGGTATGCTGCAGGTGCCCTCTGAGGTTCCTGTGCCAAAGTTTAATCGCCCATTGTAAGGTGTTGGAAGGTAGAACTGCAGCTTAGTCAGTAGAGCACAAAACCCTGGCTCCCATCCCCTATAGCATATGAAAGCTAGAGTGCTAGCTCGTGCCTGGGAAGAATAAGCAGGAGGGTCTGGATTTCAAGGTTACGTTCAGCTACGCAGAGAATGCAAGATATATGAGACTGTGTCCCCCTCCCCACTCCCCAAAAGGACAGACACAAAATCTGGCCTTAAGAACAGAGCCTTTGAGGGGTGATTGAATTTGTGTATGATCATGGGCTGTGTTTCCCCAACCTGCCCTGGTGGCTCTATAATAAGATGAGACAGATACAGACACATGCTTCTTGTCTCTTTCCTTGATGTCCTGAGCCACCTCCAGAACATCACCAGATGTGGGCCCTCTACCTTGCACCGTCATGATTCATGAACCAAAGGATGCCTCTTTCTTCATGATTTGTGTGTCACGAAGCAGAGGAGAAGAGAGTTGATCAGTAAAACCCTGAATATCCTTTGGGGTAGGTCATTAGGTTAAGGGGACAGCCAACCCATCAGGGTCTGTGAGCCAACTCCAATTGCATGACACTGAAGATGCTGTTTACATTCTCTGAACCCAACCTTCTTTCTTCAAATTGGGGACAGTGTTAAAGTTTCAGAGAGCCACAAAGATGAATAAGGCAATGATCAGTGGGAGGCATGCACACTTCACACCTCACAGTACAGAACAAATAGCAGATATGTTGGTGCCGCACTGAGAACCAATAGAGCTAATGGTGAACAGTACTTAAAAAAAAACAGTTAATACTCTGTTACCTGAAAGTATAATGTATTTTGCACACCACACATAGACTTGAAATGAGGTTGTGTCCTTGCACTGATATGATGGCCCAAGAGGAGTAGAGACAAGAATTGATTGCATAAGGCTTTAAATCATTCCACAGGAAGCTTTGCATGCACCCACCCCCCAGCACTAAGCCCAGGCTGACTTCCATGGACTGTGTGTTTTATCAGAGTTAACTCCTTGGGTCTTAAAAAGAAGTGAGTCAAGGGCTCAGTCACTGCCTGGAGTGTGAGTGGAATGGAGAAGCAGAGCTCTGCGGGGAAACTTCCCTTCCCATCTCTCCCTGGCCTTTGGAACTCCTGGCTGCTGCAGAGCTGTCTCCACCTCTGGAAGGAGCCAACAGGAGATGAGGAATCTGCATGAACCCAGGCCAGTATCTAAAGGAATCTCAACTTAGAGTTTCTTCCAAAATTCTGCTGACGTTTTGAGCATCTGCCAAAATAGCATCACCGACTGCAGGATCAAGCAAATAGCACATGCTGTTGTGAGGTCAGCTCACATTCGAACCACGCACAGAGCATCAGACACATCCTTCATGGTTCACAGCAAGATGAATCCTGCTCCTTCTAGGAGTCTGCAGATGTTTCTTCCTGAAGAGTGTACTCAGACTAGTCAGAAAGACTCTCAACCTGTGGGTCGCAGCCCTTTAGGAGGTCAAACAACCATTTCACTGCGGTCACCTAAGACCATCAGAAAGCACAGAGATTTACATTCCGATCATAACAGTGGCAAAACTTACAGCCATGAACTAGCAACGAAAATAATGTTATGCCCGGGGGTCACCACAACAGGAGAACCTGTGTTAAAGGTCCGAAGCATTAGGAAAACTGAGAACCACTGGTCTATGCAGTCTTGAGTGAATTCAGAGAGCTCTTGACATGATCCAAGAGAATGGCACTAGCTAATTCCTTAGAAACCTATTCCTTCTTCCTTGTGGGCACATGAGTAGACCACAGTCTTCAGCCTGCTTGCAGTTAGGTGTGGCCATGTGACAAGCCGGGCAATGGATATGAAGAGAGTCCTCGCCAAAGGAACCCCCTTCCCCCACAGTGGCTCTGTGTTCCCCCCTTCATCTTCTGGATACATACAGGAGACGTCATGGCTCCAGAGGAGGACCTGAATCTTGGCGCCATCCCATAACTGAATGAATAAGGCTCAAGCCCGTGTAATGTTAAGCTGCTGGATGTAAAGACTGGCTTTATTTCAGGAGCTAGTGCAACAGGCAACATCTGGAGAAGCCACTGCAAACGCCATCACATGCACCAAGTGGGGAAGGAGGACCGGACTTCTCCCGGGATTTGTGAGTCAGCTTTTCCACCTGCAAATGTGAGCACTTTTACGTCAAAACTGCCATCAGGGAGATCTCATGGGGAATTAAGCTATGAAGTGCTATCACAATGACGTTGAACACTGCTCTGTGGTCACTGGGTGCCACACTGTAATAAGAACTGTTTGTGCCTGGCCTCGGCTATTCCCCATGACAATTGTATGTAATAATAGAATTAACCCCATTTTACTGCTGGGGGACTGGAAGACCAGTGACTTTAAATAGCACATTTTCTCTCCTTTACAGCACACTCTGGCTCCACGGAATCAGACCCCAATCCTCCCAAGAGAAGTCAGGCTTCTCCAGAAGTCCTCTGGATACCAAGGGGAACTAGAAGGGTCCCTGGGTTCCTGTGTATAGACAGGGCAATGTTGCTAACCCCAGATGGTAGGGAGTAACTGGTGCCTGCACTAGTGAATGTTGACCCCACGCCAATCCTGCTCCACTTGACACACTTGATGTGGGCATTTCATTTGTGTATTAGCAGCATCCACCAGAGACTATCTTCTTCTGTGGGTTTGGAAACTTTCCCTTACACTGTCAGGCCAGCCACTAAGTGGCTCTTCTCTGAACTCTCAAGACACTTCATTTGTATCCTTCCTCATATAAACTCTGGCAAGCTACTCAACCCCTCTGAGCATTACCTCTACCATCTACAGGACGAAGTGAATAACAATGCCTTTGGTTAGTTGTAAAAGCACAGGTAACACACCAAGCGGAATTTGGCAAGCACTCAATCAACTGGAGGTATAGACATCTACGGGAATCCATGCTTTGCTTTTATTTATTTAATTTTTTTGGTGTCAGGATACTTGACCTAAAAAGCAAATTTTCTACCAGCGAGGCATCTACATCTAAGAAATATTCAGCAATCTGTTCTTAAGATTTAACTTGTATGTGTATTTGTGTGTGTGTGTGTGTGTGAGAGAGAGAGAGAGAGAGAGAGAGAGAGAGAGAAAACGTGTGCACATGCGTGCACAGGTGTCCAAGGAGGCCAGAAATGAAAGGAGTCAGATTTCTCAGAGCTGGAGGTACAAGAGATTCTGAGCTGCCTGATGTGGATGCTAGGATTCAAACTCTGATAGAGCAGTAAGCACCCTTCACTGAAGAGCCATGTCTCCCTCTCAACAATCTTTGTTGCCATTATTATTTGGAATTACTCAGCATCAACACTGAGCTAAAACTGAGACAGCTCTAGTTTGTGTTCCGGATCCCTGATTGGAGGTTCAGTGGCCTGTGCCTTGGTCTTTATGTCAATAATATAAGGATAACCATGCTCACTCTAAGGGGGTTTATTGAAGTATGAAATACTCTCTTAAATATTCTGAAGTTAGCAACAGGCTCTTGTAATACACACTGATTGAGGATGTTTCCTTTCTACTTCTTAGGAGGAAAGCAGACTATTTTCTGGTAGTACATCAGCATACAACACAACACCCAGCATACAACAGGTGCTCAATAAATGATGGACAACTGATTGAACAAATGTGTGCTTGGATGACCTAAATGCCTGGGGCTATCATAAGCTTCCAGAACTTGGATCTTTTGTCTTTGGAGCAAATTTCTTTTGAAACAATTATCTCTATAACCTGCCAGCCCAGGGCCTCAGGCTTGACTTTCATAACAACGATGAGGACATTCCAACCCCTTTCTGATAACAGTAACAGTGATAATAATTGAATGTCTTACTTTTAAAATGCCTCCGAAGCCATCACTGCATTTTATTTTGTCATCACCCTTATAAGAGCAAGAATTATCCTTTTACAAATGAAAACCGAACCTGAGGTAAAGAAGGAAAACACAAACTTCTAACCTAGCAAAGCCAACAGCCTCACAGAGATTTCTGGAAGAAACTTGATTTTAGTTATTCCACCCTGTCCTGCCCTATTGCTCTCTGCCTTGGTACCCTGAGATAGAGTTTCTCACTGAACCTGGGGCAAGGATGCTGCCCAGA
>CM053758.1:18947912-18962113 GCA_028658305.1 Pachyuromys duprasi
CTCCTCAGAGCTGGCTGCAATGTCCTCCCCTGGGATCTAGCCAGTCTGTCACTCCCCGGCTTGTATGGGGGAGGGTCAAAGAGTCAGCCATCAAGATGATGACTGAAACAGTCCCTGTTTCCCTGAATAGGGTCTTCAGCCCTACACCAAGTTATCATGGGCCCCATCCGAACAGAATCATTTTTAATGCAACTGTCCAATATAAACACTTGGAAACCCCCCTGAGGTACTTTCTGTCTCCTGTCCCTCCTCTCCTTACTCCAAATCCTGGCCTACCCTCACACAAGCGAGCCACTACTACATTTTGACCATTCCCTCTAAAATCGCTCTAGCACCATCTCATCTGTCCCCATTGCTTCTAGCCACTCTTCCCCCTCAGTCGGATGACACCATACCTGGAGTGACCACCCTTGCCATTACAGTGCACAGCTTGAAGGCAGATTCCAAACGCTTCACTGTGACCCATGAGGTTCTGTGTTCTTCTGTCATTTCCTCACTGCTCACCACCACCTCGTACCCAAACCAGACTGGACAAGACCGGCCCAGAGGGAAGAACCTGCTATAACTGGCATATCCCCTGATCTGTCTACCCACTGAATCTTTACTTACATTATTCACCTGCAAGACCTGTTCTCCAAGGCTTGGTGTTAATGTTCACAGCTACAAGCCTGGGTTGTTTCCCCACCTCGCTTCCCTATCTTGGTTTGTATAGAGGGAACTGAATGTGTTTTAGCTCCTGTGATCCCATTGCCAGCCATGAGATGTAAAGAAGATTGTGTGGAGCATCGGTACCAGTGACATCCTCTCCCACTCAAAGTCCTCTCAACAACTCTGAAGCCCAAAAAATGCCAAGAAAATCTTTGCAGGCATCTCTCTCTCTCTCTCTCTCTCTCTCTCTCTCTCTCTCTCTCTCTCTCTCTCTCTCTCTCTGAATGGTATCCAGTGGAAAACTCTAACAATTCTTCAATGTTCTCACTCAAAAGAGCACTCTTACCAACAAGAGAAAAGAATTGTTTGACTTCCCTATCATGTCTTGGTTTCTCCAGAGAAGCATGAAGCACACATCCTTCTGGCATTTTGCTGGTGGTGTTGCCATATCAGCATCAGTTATCAGTCCCACTCTTTAACTCCCTCAGGTGCTCTTACCTTGGTGTCTCACTTCCTAAACCAATATGGTAGCCACTGGCCAAATAAGGCTACTGGGTGTTTGAAATGTGACCAATCCAAATGGAGACCCACCTTAAATGCAAAATGCATACCAAATTAGAAAAAAGAAAAACTGCTAAAATTAAAAAAGAAGGCAAATTGACCATAAATTTGTATATTATATATATTGAGGTTGATAAATATCAAAACAGTTCTGCTCGCTTCTCTCTGTTTTGTGTGGCTACTGTAATGGTTTTTACTTGGTATGAGACTCACATCGTGTTACTGTCTCCTACCATTTGTCTACACCATTAAGCTCAATTATGGTGGCTCCTTCTGCAGGAGAAATCCCAGTGGCAGACTATCATGACAAAGTTCATCAGTCATCTCCCCATATACTGTAAGTTAAAAGCACCAGAGCTCGGAATTAAATCTTCTCTTAGTTTGTTTCCGGAGGGATAAAACAGGGCCATGTCAACCTGACAGGCACTTCTGGAGCTCTGCCGAGCAGCAGACACTGGGATTACAAGGGAGAACCCATGAAAGCTTGGGCCAACGGGGGATTCCTGAGACCTTCCCACTCAATCCAAATTCAAACTCCAAGTTCTACTTCCGCTGTGGTCAGAGCATGGGGAAGTCATAGCCTTCAAACCTAAAGGGTATTTTTCACCCAGACAGGACAGGGCATACCTGTAAACCCAGCCAATGGGAGCGAGAAGCAAGGGGATATAGGTAGACATCAGATGGGTTTCCAAGGAAGTTCCAAGTTGGGATTTATACAGAGGAAGTTCCAGATCAGCTGAGGTTATATAGAGAAAGTTCTAGCCAGGTAAGTCCAGAAGGAGAGGGTAGCTAAAAGGAGAGCAAACTTCATTACTCTGAAGCAGAAGTAAGACAGAAGCTCTTCTTTCTTCATTTGGAATTTGATCCCTAGTATAAAAACTTAAAGACCACTGAAGAGTTGGGACTATTTCAGTGGCAGCTTACTTTCCAAGAGACAAAGAACCCAACATAAACAAGGCTCCTGCCACCCCCGCTCCCCAAACTGTCTTAATTACTTTATCATTGTTGTAAAGAGACATCATGACCAAGGCAACTTGTAGAAGAAAGCATTTAGGAGGCTTGCTTTCAGTTTCAGGGGGTGAGTTTATGACTATCAGGATGGGGAGCCTGGCAGCAGGCAGGCAGGCATGGTTCTGGAGCAGTAGCTGAGAGCTCACATCAGAGCCACAAGCATGAGACAGAGAGACAGCTAACTGGGAATGATGTGGGCTCTTTGCCCCAAAACGCAGATGAACTTTATCTATTTATAATAAACTACATACAGTAAGAACAGTTATGAAGCAATCAGGCAAGCCATATGTAAAAGTTATGTTCAAAATATTTAGCTCATTGGTATTTGGATGTGGGTTTTTTGTTGTTGTTTTTGGTTTGGTTTGGTTTGGTTTTGAAACATCCAAGCCTGCCGCCAGTAACACACCTCCTCTAACATGGCCGTATCTCCTGATTCTTCCCAAAAAGTTCCACAAACTAGGAATCAAAATTCAAATACATGAGCCTATGGGAACCGCTCTCACTTAAACAACTGCATGGAGATGAAGTCAGGGCCACACTTACCAGCTCAGCCATTCCAAAGTTTAGGCGTCCTTGGTGGAGCTTAATGCGTGTCATCAGGCCCTGCTGTGTGTCCATCTCCTCGGACTTTCTCTCGTCAAGTGCTCCTCCGAGCTCTCAAAACTGCTTTTTACAGGGAGGCAAGATCCTCCTGCCTGGATACCACAGAAGCTTGACTAGTGCTGAGTGATGTAAGGCCACCACCTGAACCTTTATGAACTGATCTTTGTGGTTGGGGAGAGTGAGTGTTCTGATTGAGCAAGCCTATGTCATATGCCCACGCTTAGACTTCAGGAATCCCCTTCATGCCATCTGAACTTGAAGTGAATGCTTCTCCAAGGGAAGTCTGCAATTACCAGGAGCCACTATGAAATGACTATATACAGACAGAGCTCAAAATATCAACTGTGAGCCTAAGATCTAAAGTTTTCACAGATGAAGGACCTCCCGAGAGAGGGGGAAGGTCCCTTGAGTGAAAGGAAAGATACCACCACAGCTCATCTCAAAATCCTATCAGTGTTTCCAGATTATCAAAACTCTTAATAGTGTGTTCTGTTGAGGCAGCGGGCATCAACTTCAGTGAATCATTTCAGAGGAGAGAGAACACTCACAGAGAGAAGACATTTATGAGAAGATGGGGATTTTTATCCCGTTTGCATTTTCTTTTTCATTAAGTGAATGTTTAAATGCCTTAAAATTCCAGGGCAAGACATGTACTTTTTATTTCCCCTAGAGCTACAGAAAAAGCAAGGGAAAAACAGGTGACCTCGGTGTGGTCCACTCCAGTCCTTGAGCTTCCATAGGAAACTCTCTCACTCTCTACCATTTTCCCAAAATCTCCTCACAAAAGTATATGGAGCCCAAACAAAAGTTTCTTTTTCTAGCTTCAATTTCTTGTTTATGTTATTAACAAAACCAATTCAAGGAAAATTCTGCCTTCTGTGAACATCTGCTGCCACTGATTAGAAACCACTTAGAAACCAAGCTATTTTCTATCTTGCCCAATGTTAACTGAGAACAGACCCTGTAGCCAAGTTCTTCTAAATGACTTGTAATAAACTGTGATGTTTCCTTAAGTGTTTTTGCAGATGGAGACACCCTATAAGATAGAAATGCCTGGAAGTGAGGTGCATAGAGCAATAAGGAGGTAACCATGTTTGTCTGTGATCTCTATGAAAGAAAACCAATAGAAAACATAAGGGTATAAATGTACTTTACTATATGGAATTGGTTCACATAATTATGGAGGCTGAAGAGTTTAAGACTGACAGTTGATCAATAATAAAAACTACATAGTACTGGCATAGAAACAAAATGGTAGCCCAATGGAATCAAATAAAAGACCCAGAAATGAACCCACACACCTATGGATACTTATTTTTGACAAAGAAGCCAAAACCATGCAATGGATAAAAGGACAGTATCTTCAACAAATGGTGCTGGTCTAACTGGATGTCTACATATAGAAAAATGCAAATATATCCATATTCATCACACTGCACAAACTAAAGTACAAGTGGATCAAAGACCTCAATATAAAAGCAGACACACTAAACCTGTTAGAAGAAAAAGTGGGGAAGAGCCTTGAACTCATTGTACAGGAGACAACTTCCTGAACAGAACACAACAGCACAGGCTCTAAGATCAACAATAAATAAATGGGATCTCATGAAACTGAAAAGCTTCTGTAAAGCAAAGGACACTGCCATGAGAACAAAATGACAGCCTACAGACTGGGAAAGGATCTTCACCAACTCTATATCTGACAGAGGGCTAATATCCAGAATATGTATGTATGTATGTATGTATGTATGTATATATATATATATATATATATATCAAGAAGTTAAAAGACAACAAATCAAGCAGTCTAATTAAAAAAAATGAGCTACAGAGCTAAACAGAGAATTCTCAATAGAGGAATATCAAATGGCAAAGAAACACTTAAAGAAAGGCTCAACGTCCTTAGTAATCAGAGAAATGCAAATCAAAACAACCCCTCAGAATGGCTAAGATTAAAAAAAAAAAACCCAAGTAACAGTACATGCTGGAGAAGATGTGGACAAAGAAGAACACTCCTCCATTCCTGGTGAGAATGTAAACTTGTAAAACCACTTTGGAAATCAATCTGCCACTTTCTCAGAAAATTAGGAATAGTGCTACCTCAAGATAAAGCTATACCTCTCCTAAGAATATATCCAAAATATGCTCAAGTACACAACAAGAACATTTGCTCAACCATGTTAATAGCAGCTTTATTCATAATAGCCAGAATCTGGAAACAGCCCAGATATCCCTCAACTGAGGAATGGGTACAGAAATTGTGGTATATTTACACAATGGAATACTATGTAGCAATTAAGAAAATCATGAAATTTACAGGCAAATGGATGGAACTAGAAAAGATCACCCTGAGTGAAGTATCCCAGAAGCAGAAAGATACACATGGTATATATTTACTTATAAGTGGAGATTAAACTTATAATACAGGATAAACATACTAAAATCTGTATACCTAAAGAAGCTAAGCAAGAAGGAGGATGCTGGGTAAGGTATCAATCCTCACTCAGAAAGGCAAATGGGATAGATATTAGAAGAGGGAGGGAACAGGACAGGAGCTTATCACAGAAGGCCTCTGAAAGACTCTACTCAGCAGGGTATTAAAGCAGATGCTGAGACTCAGCCAAACTTTGGGCAGAGTGCAGGGAATCTTTTGAAAGAAGGGGGAGATAGAAAGACCTGGAGGGGACAGGAGCTCCACAAGGATCTTAGAGGTCTTTTCTGTAACCCCTGAAAAGCCCAGGGGTCTGAGACTGATACTCCAACCAAGGACCATGCATGGAGATAACCTAGAACCCCTGCACAGATGTTGCCCATAGCAGCTCAGTGTCCAAGTGGGTTGCCTAGAAAGGGGAACAGGGGCTGTCTCTGACATGAACTCAGTAGCTTGTTGATCAACTCTCCCTGATGGGGGAGCAGCCTTACCAAGCCACAGAGGAAGACAATGCAGCCAGTGCTGATGAGACCTGATAGGATAGGGTCAGATGGATGGGGAGAAGGACCTCCCCTATCAATGCACTGGAGGAGGGGCACAGGAAGAGAAGAGGAAGGGAGGGTGGAGGTGGGAGGGGACAAAGGAGGGGGCTACAGCTGGGATACAAAGTGAATAAATTGTAATAATTAAAAAATAAATAAAAAGAAAATTTTTTAAAAGATTGACAGTTGCCAAGCTCAGCATCTAAGAGAGCTGATAGCATGTTTCTAGTCCAAGTTTGTAGACCTGAGAACCAGGAAAGCTAAAATGTAAGTTCAATTCTAAGTACAAAAACAAGAGAAGACCAACATTCCAGTGCAAAGATGGTTAAATAGAAATTTACCTCTCGCTGTTCTGTCCATACCAAGAAGGAAAGAAAATGGCTAAGTCACAGCCACATCAAGAAAAGTGATTTGCCTAACTCAGTCTATCATCCCCAAACACCCTCACGGATGCCAAATTAACATCTAACCAAATGTCCTGACACCCTGTGGGCCAATAAAATTAATACATAAAATTAATTTTTCTCAAAGTTCAAGTACCCCAAAACAGTCTCCTAATTTGAGGTCTTATATTATACATTTTATAATGGGATTTCTGAGAACTCTCTAAGCTCAAAGTTCCTTGCTTTGGTCCCCAGTAAGTGAAGGAGTCCTAGGCTATGACACTTAGAGCTGAACACTCAAGATGAGGTGGGTGTTTTAAGCTCAAAGGGACCGTGATGCTCACTGTGATCCAGCCCTGAGGGTTAGAATACTACAATAGTTAAGAGTTCAGCCTCTGGGGTCAGATGGTCCTGGATTTCCAGCTCATGGCTGTTACTTTGTAGTTAATAGTCATGAGAATGTCTCTTGACTCTTTGAAACCTCGAGTTCATAACCTACACACTGAGAATCATAACAGCACAGATGGTCCTTGGCACACAGTTTTTCAACTTCATGACTGTAGAAACGTGACACACCTTCAGTAGAAACCATACTGTGAATTTGGATCTTGTCCTTGTCTAGAAATGTGCGATGTCATGCTCTGTGGTAATGCTGAGCAGCAGCCATGACATTACCAACCATCCACATGAGCATGGGGGCGGAGGCTGGGGAGACACAGCCAATTTCCAGTGCAGTGTGGCTAAAAGGTGACAGTTATTGGTTAAACACGTTACACCTACTCTTTACGTAAGATAGTTTCAACTTGTGTTAGTCTTGTTGGGATGCATCCCTTCTTGAGTCAAGGAACATCTGAAGCTAGCAAGGGGCAGATAGGCATTTGCTGTCTCAAATGCATTTGCTGACTTGGTAGTTAAATAAACAGGATGAATAATCTGAATAACCATAATAGCTGGTATGTGTGGAGACTTTCTGTGAAGAGCTTTCTAAGTCCTGCAGAAATCCTAAGAAAAAGTATTTTGCTCCCATCTTACAGGTAAGAAATCCCAGAACAGAAGGGTTCAACCATTTGTTTCCAGTCACATACATAAAAAAACAACAAAACCAAGGGTTAAACTCGAGGTATCTGGCTCCACAGGCCAAGTTTTCAAGTAAATATATGGTACACAGAGAGGATAAAAGTGAAGAGAAGGCCCTGGACATGGAATAGCAGCTCCTCGGTTTTCTGATAACATGAAGATTAGGACTGTGGGCTCTGGGATGAGATAAGCTTAACCTCCAATAGCAACTTCAACACCCTTCAACTACATGACCCCAGACAAGCAGCTTAGCGTTTCCGAGCCCCAACAAGATGGGGCCGGTGATAAATTGTGGAAATGACGAAATGAAGCCAGAGGTATATGGCTTCTATCCTGCCACAACATATCATAACAACCATGATAGTAACAAAGATGGAGGGCATAAAAACCATACTGTGTAAAGCTAAAGAAAAGCAGGAAGATGAACAGGAGAGGAAGAAAGGTAAGCAAGAGAAGATAACTGCTTTCATAAAG
Organism: Pachyuromys duprasi; assembly: GCA_028658305.1. Classification (NCBI taxonomy): domain Eukaryota; kingdom Metazoa; phylum Chordata; class Mammalia; order Rodentia; family Muridae; genus Pachyuromys; species Pachyuromys duprasi. Next base: position 18,955,643 of record CM053758.1, read on the forward strand.
AGATGAATTCTGCAACGGGTTCTGACATCATGCAAGAACATGACTTGGAGCTCAGACTATCATTTTAGACAAGTGGTTCTCAATCTTCCTAATGCTGTGACCCTTTAACAGAGTTCCTCATGTTTCAGTGACGACCGACCATAAAATTATTTCCGTGCTACTTCATAACTGTAATTTGGCTCCTTTCATGAATCATAAATATCCGATATGTAAGATATTTGATTTGCAACCTGTGTGAAAGGGCTGTTTGACCCTCCCCAAAGGGGGGCCATGACCCACAGGTTGAGAACCATTGTTGTAGACTGTTAGGGGCTCAGGGAAACAGAATATCAAAAGGCACAAAAAGCCTTATCTCCTTACCAGATGTGGACACTGAGAAATGGGGAAAGAGTCCCAGTGGGTTAGCAATAAGGAGGGCACCTGATATCAAGAGCCAGGGCCCTGGGAGTTGTGTTCCAGCAAGCCTGAGCTTACAGCCAACATGACCTCATTCCAGAACATCAGAAGTCTTACACTTCCCTTGTATCCCATAAGACTGAACTCCCAGCCATATCCTCCAGACACATTCATCTTGACTGAAATGCTGTTTGGGGGGACTGATTGGAACCTGTATCTTAAATGTAACTCCCTTCTCCTGAGTAACCTCCTCTCTGCACCCTAAGTGCCTCTGCATACCCAGATAAGCACTACTCATGTTTGAGGAGTTAGACTTGCTTGGAGCAGCTGAGTGGAAACTCCAACTCAGAGAACAATTTGCTACTCACAAGGAGCCATCACTCAGAAATGTACTGGCTGGCCTCTAAGAGTAAAGCTATCATCCAATGGCTCCTGCGGGACCTAGAGATGTGAAAGCCTTCAAGATTTGAAGCCTAGCGACAATTTCTGCTACTCAACAAAGGCATATCCAGTAGGGCTAAAAGCCACAGAACCCTGACTAAGATGCAAAAATCCAAAAGGGACAGGCAAACACACATTCTAATCTTCCTCTCTAGCTAGATCTCTTTTTCCATCCCTCCTTTTCTCTCTGTCTCCTGTCAATGACAAGTCAATTGTTGTATTCCTTATAGACTTTGTTATTCTAAGCAAAACCTTTATCACCAGGTACTTGTTCTATGGACCAGCATCATAACATCCTCCCCAGGGACATGTTATGTAGACTAACAACATCAGTATCACAGAGAATTGCTCCATAGACCAGCCCCACAACATCCCCAGGGATCCAGTCTGTAGCCCGGCAACATTAAAACAACATGGAAGTTCATTAGCCATGCAGACTCCCAGGCCCTATACCAGCCTAACTAAATCAGAGTCTGTATCTTCAGATTTCTAGGGGATCTTGTTTACATTAAAGGATGAAAAGTATTATTTGAAGGGAGTTGAGGCTTCTGGACCCAGAGGGCTAGAAACTAATCATATTAAACAGTGAAAAGCAAAGTAGCCAAATGTCCATATAGACAAATCAGGACAGCTACCGATTCTCAACGGCCCATGAAAAATTCTAAATGTTCCATTCAGCTTCTCATCTGTGCATCATCCATTGTACATATGTCAGAACTAAGCTTCAGACAAAATACCTTGCACAAGGCCACTCAGCCAGCGATGTTCAAGCCATTTGGGATCTATTCCCCAAAATATGAACTCATGGTTCCCCTTTACTGAACACAGGAACACAGTTTTATCATCCAGGAAGAATGTGGGGAGGTCTCTTGGCTAGATATCAGTTGTGTTTTAGTTTGACTGTGGTTTATCTCTCCCCAAGGGTCCTTTGTGATTAGAGGGTTGGTGCCCGGGTGACACTCTCGGAAGGTAGTGGAACTTTTGGGACACCTTCTGTAGTGGGAGTTTCAGGTTCCTTAAAAACCCAGTTATGTCATGTAAACAGGTTTTTGCTTTAATCCCAGGTGTGGGACTGCTTCAGATGGTCCACAGCAGCACAGTTTTTGCCTCATGCAGGCTCTGAGAAGGGTGTGATCTTTGTCAGCCACAGGTAGTCTATCCTGGGGACTCTCAGAAACCGTAAAGAGCTAGGGGATGCACTCCAAGGAAAAAGGAGACTGCTGCTCCTGTCCTGCACCTCCTGCTTGCTGTTGTTGTAGTTTGATGAGAAGAAGAAGTTGGAGATACCCTAATTATGGAGATTGGACTTGCCCCAAGGAAGCTGACAAGCCTAAACAGCAGGAAGTAGCAAAAGAGAACGAGGCCCTCTCTCCCCACTAACGTTCTCCTCTCTGGAACTGGGGTGTTGGAAGGGATTGGGGTGGATAAAGGAGGTAGAAATATAAGGACCCCATTAAAATAGATTTTAAAAATGCATGCCAACAACCTCCAGATATCACAAATACACTCTTGTCATCTATTCCCACATTCATTTTCTTTACTTCTGTCTCCTCTCATGGAGCATCTACAGAGGGCTTATGAGGGAAATCCTCCCACCTTAATGCCTTACACCATCCAAAGCAGAAGTGTTCTGTGCAAATAGTGTCTGACATCTCCACCTCTCGACTAACGGTCTGATGGTCATTCTGCATAGACAGCCAGTCCATAGACAGTGCAAAGAACTTTGTTATACCCAGAAGGTTTCCATCCTTGTAAAGGCCCTTCCCTAAAGGATGGTATTAGGAGATGCAGCCTTTGGCAGCAGTTAGGTGGTAAGTCAGAGCCCTCCAGGATAGATTAGCACTGCTGGAAAGAGACCCAGAGGACTCTGTCCCACAGCTTCTGGCAAGTGCAGTCCCAAGAAGTCAGCCTTGAGCAGTCAGAAAGGGTAATTTCAGCAGAGACAGACCACACTGGTTCTCACACCACCCAGAACTGTACGAACCACATTTTTGTTGTTTTAAGTTGCTCAGCATGAATTATGTTGGGATAGCAGCTCAAAGAGACCAAGGTAAATCCCTATGCCTTAGAGGATAGACAGGAACTGCTCTTCTGTAAGCAGATAGGGTGCTCATTAACCCTGACCTCTAAAAAGAAGTCCATAGTGAGTACCACCAGACAAAGCTGATGGGCACTCAGAAGCAAAGAATTCTGGAGGAGAAGTAATGGACTGGGGGGTATAGCTCTGTGATAGAATGTTTGCCTGTGTGCAAGGTCTTGGGTTAAATCCCCAGCATTTTAATTCTAATAATGACAAAAAGGTACCTAGATTCCTTCTCACTATATCCTTGTTCAAATACCTATTATACAGCTTCAGACTAATGTTTTTAAAATCCGAATCTATTCTTGTCATTCTGCCAAAAAAAACATTTTAAAGATTTCCCATGACTATTCAGCCTTACACGCATGTGTCTGTGTGCTTTTCTGTGAGTCTCTCCCTCCCTCCCTCCCTCCCTTCCTCCCTCTCTCTCTCTCTCTCGCTCTCTCTCTCTGTGTGTGTGTGTGTGTGTGTGTGTGTGTGTGTGTGTGTCTGTCTGTCTGTCTGTCTGTCTCTGTGTGTATGCTTGGGAGCATTATATGTAGACAAGCCAAAAGTCGACATCAGATGTCTTCCTCAACTGCTCTCCTCCTTATTTTTTGTGACAAGATCTCTCATCAAACCTGGAGTTCACTGACTCAGTTGTATTGGCTGGCCATCAGGCTCCAGGGATCCTCCTGTCTCTTTCTCTTTAGTGTTAGGGTTGAAGCACACCCTGTCCAGATTTTTACATGCACACCGGGGACCCAAATTCAGATCCCATGGTTGCATGACGAACACTTTACCAACTGAGCCATCTTCCTAGACATGGGTCCTACTAGCTGCAAATTTTCCCAGGCTTCTTTCCTCTCTACTCCACGAGGTATGTCTACTCATACACCTGGGCAACAGCTAAGCACACTGGACTCTATAGTTTAGACAGCATCATATATGGAAAACACAGACAAAAATAAAATTGAAAACTAGGAAGGCAAGTGTTGAGATGTAGCATTTTTATTTTAACCACTAAACACCCTTCACCAACAACTAATGTCACCAGTGTCTGCAAATGTTTCTCTTCATTCTTTGCTCTGTCTCTTTAAAGCAAAAAGCAAGTGCACGCAAATGCCATGGGGAGCTGTCTACAGCACCTTTGCTGATCTCAGGAACAACACTGCTCTGGAAGCCAGAGGAAATTTCAGGATTGAAAACACTTAGGTAAGGCAAAAATACAAATTAATTAACTTGTAGCATCCTCATTCTCAGATAACAGAAATGCAATACAGTTTTGCAAAATGAAGCATTGTTTTCTGCTGATACCAAGCAACCATTTCCTTGCTTCCTTTCATGTTCCAATTCATGTATCCGAAGTGACTGGTGAATTAGCACACTGCTCGCAATTGTTAGACATGACAGACGAGAAACATTTTGCAAAATGAAATGATTTATATTATCTGAAGTTTTTACATATGTAGGTCCAAATTCCATTAATGACAAATATGAAAGATGGTTTCTATTTTTTATATTGGCAACTGGATGAACTGTGAACACTAAAATTATTTAATGGGTTTGAATGAAAATTCTCAACACAGATGAATTTGTTTAAAATAATGTAGTTTGGGCTATAGTGACCATTAGTGCATTTTGCCCTTTAGGCCTAGGGGTTACCGTTACTTCCCTCAGGCCAGCAAATACTCTCATGGATGTTTCTCAAGTCCAATCCCACTGGAATTTCTTGACTTTGCACATGGAGACACATCTTTCTTACCCACGACCTTTGCGCATGCTCACTCACATGAAACATCAGCACTCCGGCCAGGTAACTCCTCCTCCTATCTGGTAGCCTACCTTAAAGTTCTTGCCCTATGGAAAGCCTTCCCTATGACCCCTGTCCAGGTTTTATTCATTTAACATACACACACATTACCACTGCTCTCCTCTGCTGTGTTTGTTGGTTCAACATCCAACATCCAACATCCTTCCCCCAATGGATTGTGACCTCCTTGAAAGTAGAGAACATGTCTTACTCATACCTCTGTCTCCTACCAGGCTTACAGTCTATGCCCAGTGAGTGCCAGGAACTAATGAATGGCAGAGTACAATGTGCCAGTGATCACACTGGGCTGTAATTATGCATTTGCCCCTTTACAGCTGAAACATAATCCACAGGTCAAGAGCTGGCACCAGTGAGCCGCACTTGGCCTGCAGTTTGTTTAGTTTGGCAAGCAGAAAATTGTCTACACTTCAATTTTGTAATTAACTGTCAGCATTTAAGAACTGGGAAATTGTACTTTAAAACCCACAGTTTCAGTTTCTCCTGAAAGAGCCAAACCGCAGGCAACACGTCCTATGTGATAACTGTGCCCTGAGCTGAGCCACAAGTGTTCCAACCCTCATTATTCTGACGGACCCCAATGTGAGACCTCAATGCCCTTCAGAAGATCCGGCACTAGAAATTGAATTGTCAGTGCTGTAGGAATGGGAGGTGGGACTATGGGATCCAGTGACTATGGAATCATGAGGGCTCTGCCATCTTGGATGGGCTATTGCTGTCATTGTGGGATTGTTGAGTTACCATGGAAATGGTTCCTGATAAAAGCTCTCACTGTGTGTGTGTGTGTGTGTCTGACTGTCTCTCTGTCTGTCTCTGTCTATATCTCTGTTTCTCTCTCCCTACTCCCACTTTGTGCTTATGCCTTTTCTCTCCATTCTGCCTTCTGCAATGGAATGATGTAGTGACCAGGTCGTTCCCAGAGACCAGCACCTTGAATTCCCCAGCCTCCAGGACCACGAGAAAAGAAACTTATTTTCTCTGTTAACTACTCAGTCTGTGGTAGCTATTTTTGGTTCTTGAGAGTCTCCCAAATGCCCAGGTGTTAAAGTCTTGCCTCTAGGGTACTGGAGAGAGGGGTAACCTTTAAGACGTGGGGGCTAGTAGAAAGTCTTCAGGTGATTAAAGTCATTCTCTTGTAAGTGACTGTGAGACCCCAGTCCCCTTCTCATACTCTTTTGCTTCCTGGTCATGGGGTACATTTGTTCTCCCACATACACTCCCGCAATGATGTTCTTCCTCAACACAGGTCCAACAGCTACAGGAACAGCAGATCAGGAACAGAAACCTCAAAGGACGTGAGGCAAAACTAAACCTTTTCTCTTCCTAAGTTGATCATCTCCGATATTTCATTATCGTTCTGGAAAGATAGTCAACACAGCGGACTATACCAGCACTCAGAAGAGTGTAGCTCCCCGTTTCGGTCACTTCCATTAATATGCCACGACCAGGTAGTTTCCTTCTTCCGGAGCTCGCAGCTCAGTTGTCCTCCCCAACCCACCTTGTAGTTCATGTCACCACACGACCACTATGTTTTGGCCAATGAAAACAATAGTAAAGGTAACTTCCAGTCCTGGCTCATGAAAAACTTCCATTATCAGTCTTCTTCTTCTTTTTTTTTTCTCTTATCTTCTGTCTGCACATTGATACCCCAAGCAATTGAGCAACAGCAGCGGCCAGGGTTTCTGAGTGACAGCGTGGAGCAGAGACACACCCCTTCTGTGAGCCCAGGGCGTCACACTGAACC
>CM053758.1:18962613-19024649 GCA_028658305.1 Pachyuromys duprasi
TTTTCTCTGTTGCCCTGATAACAGCCATTTTTAGCTCCACTTTTGTTTCAAACTTGCACATGGAAAACTATGACAGAGACAAAAGAAGTGGCCTGGCCAAGGTCATGCAGGTCTCTGAAACTCAGGTCTATAGGATTTAGGCACCCGAGTCCACCCTACCCCACAGGGACAGACCGTCAGAGTGCCCTTCTTTTTACCACGCAGGCCCCAGAGACCTGCTGGCTTCAGACTCCTTGTCTGCTGAGTCTTAGATGAAGTCCAAAAGGCACTTTCTCATTATCCTGCTGCTTCTCCTGCCCCCCGACAGTGTCAGCCACCGAGAGAGACACAGTGGCCCCATAACCCACCTTGCATTCTCAACTACCCTCAGCAACCTGGTGCAGCATCCTGGAGAAGATGAAGATCCTAAAGAGAAACTTCCGGTGTGCTTTACTGAGCAGGACAGCTCATTGCTCAGCCCCAACCTGGGGCTAGATTGCCTACCTGCTGGCTTCTCCCAGGGTGCTGCCTCTATCTTCCGCCAGCTTGGCGGAACTAGCTTTATCTGAACATTGATGAGTCATACTTTTTGTGCATTCCAATGTTTTATCCCTGCAGGGTGGATTCTGATAAGCCCCTCCACTCTTGGGCTTCTAATGCTCCAAGTCTCCCTCTTAAGACTATTTCTGGAGCTCTTAAAGAAAATTGGACTTTTTTGGCAGTTAGAGTGGTGCAATGATAGAGGAAGAGAAAAAAGAAAAAGAAAAAAACCCCGGGACAAGGAGATATCCTTGTGATTAACTTATTGGAGCAAATATGCAAACTTTCCCTCTTCTAGCTTCATTGCTCTAAATGTTCTCTAAATGTTTGAGGAGTTAGAGCCAAGGTGTAAGACCCCCTGGCTCCTGGTGCCAAACAAATCAGGAGGAAACAAATGCAAAGAAATGTATTAACATTTTGTCCACAGCAAGTACAAACAAAATGCCAATAGTAAGTACTCTCATTGCCATTTTACGGATCCATTCTCAGTGATACAGGGAGTGGCCCAGACATGACACTCTGGTTTATTATAAAAGTTAGATTTTTCAAGGCCTGAGGAGAAGGCTGTGTCGGTGAAGTACTTTCTGCGCAAAGCACATGGACTCAAGTTTGATCCCCAGAACCTATGCGAAAAGCCCTGGGCATGGTGATGCATGTTTGTAACCCCAGCGCTTGGGTGGCAGAGGCTGGCAGATCCCTGTGGCTCACTGGCCAGCCTAATCTTCAAGGTTCAGGAGAACGATCGACAAGGTGATCGCTCCTGAGGAAAAACAGCCAAAGGTTGCCATCCGGCTCGAGTACGTACACACACACACAATCTTTAAATGGATTGAGGATGGCAGATAGATAGATACATAGATAGACACATAGAGAGATAGAGAGATAGATAGGTAGATAGATACATAGATACATAGACAGACCAATGATAGACTTGTGCTGTCACTTTGACATTGTAGGTCACCTCTGACACCCTCACAGATCTTCTCTGGCCTCGGTTCCCTTCCCTTGGCTGCTGCGTAATGGTAGGACTGGGTAGATTCACTTCTGTGATCCCCACATTTCAAACACTAGGTGATCCTTGCTAAGTCACTTGCTTTCTCCGGGCTTCAGATTTTTCCCACCTGCGAAATGAGCTGACAATGTCATCCCAGGCCAGTTCGTGTGGGTAATAATAAGAGTACAGTGTAAGGACACACGTGGCCCTCTCTTCTTCAGAGTGAAGCTCTAAGCTCTGTCTGTCGGCTGTGATCTGAGACTCACAACCACAGGGTCACTTCCTGATCAGTGCACATCCTCAGGTTATTGGCTCTACACACCTGCTCTAAGGGACACACACACACAAAGGATTTTGTAACGTGTTTACTTTGGAGAAGTACCCTTTTTATCTCTTCAGAGTCTCTTCCGCACAGCCTGTGGGGTGTGTACTCATGTGTGCATTTGTAAGTGCTTGCCTGAGCGTGTTTGTGTATGTGCTGTATTTGATTGAACTGTGTGTCATTGTGGATTGTAGCAAGAACGCTTTAGCACACTATCCACCCTTCTGCTCTCAAGTGTACAGCACAGTGTTGCTCACCTCTGTTGGCAGGAGTCTGGAGGGTGTTCCTCTTGCTTAAGTGAAACTTAGTTCTGCACTGTGCAGTAGATTTCATATCGCAGAAAGCCTAGCTTCTTTCAGCTGGCATATTCCCCGTGTTCACTGATGTCCCCTCAGAGGGCAAGATTTTTTTCTTTTTTCACATTGAATAATATTCCATCACACGTGTGTGCCACATTTTTTGGTGCATTTATCCAGTGGTCACCATTAAAGTTATATCTGCATCTTGGCTGACATGAAGAATGTCACATTACACACAAGGGTAAGGAGACATTAGGAATTCACAGAGGACCAGGAAGCCACATATCATGAAAAACAACAAGAACCAGGACAATGGGGGGGGCGGGGTGGAGAGGTGATCCCCACTCAGATGAACAAAATAGTACAAATTCTGCTTTGCTGTTTTACTCCTTCAAGATTTTAAGCCACAGAAGACAGTCTCTAATTGGCCAGGTTTAGGACACCTCCCTGTTGCCCCAACAGTCTGAATTTAAGGATCTGGTGGCTTCAAGATGGCAGGTGCCTGCATTCACAGTCCATTTGAGACCACACAAGGAGGTCACTCTCCAAAAGAAATGTTGGGCTTGAGAAGGAGAATAAAACCCTGGGCAGCCCCCTACGTGAAAATTAATAGTATTCACAGATTCATTGAATAACCGTAATGGGCGGCTCTCAGTGGGCACCCTTGTTTGCCCTTCAAAGCCACATCTGCAGATGCAGTTCTTGGGTGACACATGCTGTTGTGACTTGTTGGGGGTTTTCTTGTCGGTCTTCTGTTCTCCTTCTACCCTATTCTCCCTTCTTCTACTCCTCTTCCCTCATCTCCCTTCTTATGCCCCCCCTTTTTTCTGTCTCCCCACCCTACTCTGTCAGGTAGTTTCCAGAGCACATCAAGATATGGGGGTGGGGAGGATATTTCAGAGTTCTTAATCTACCTGAGGAGAAGAGACTGTTTATAGAAACACCAACCACCTGGGTGGGTTAGACTCTTACACATAACACCAAGCATGCACACACCCAGATCCACAGATGCACATGTGCACTTGTTCACATGAGTGGGTACATAGGTGTACATACTCATACATACAGTAACACATGCCTGCTCAAATGCACAGGCAGAATAGTCAAGCATGCAAATACATATGCCAGTACATGTACACACTCGTGCAGTATACACATGCATACATATATTCACACATATAAACACAAGGGTTAGTATATGCACACACACATACATGCATACATATTTCTCTTCCCTCTCCTCTGCTTTTCTAGCCATTTCCACATCTTTATGCATAAATACACACTTGAAGCATTATATACTTCATACATAAAAACATGTGTATATTGCATACACTTCATGCATACACACACATTTGAACATAAATATTTACATGCATATAATTCTGCATTATTCTCTAATACACATTTGCACATACACACTTGAGTGCATGCACAAATTGATAAATGTACACACATGCATGCATACACACTCATAAAACCATGTACACATACACTAGACACATATGAGGGAGAATATATACTTACCTTTATATGTGTGAATTTGCACCCATGCATGTGTACATATGTACTGAAATACACATGTGCACCTACATATCCATACACACATATGCACAGTTATCCAGGCATATTTATATAGAGAGACACGCATATTGTACACAATCTATCCATTCATGTATATGTACATATACAATGTGTGTGCTTACCTACCCATGCATTTTCAATGCACATACATACATGCGTGCACACACCTATCCAAGCATGTCAATATACATAGACACATGCGTGCATATGTACATAAACACTCTTGGCTTTGCCTTCCCCTTCCTCTCAGGCAAAGGCTTCATTTTCTTCATTTCATTGCAGTTGCTCTTCATGTTCTGGCAAAATTTATCCAGGTGCAACATAGATTCTTTGCCTCTCCCTGCACTGGGATGTTAGAGGCCGAGAAACATGCAATTGTGGAAGAATTCCCATCATGCTCAGTGGCTGCTTCTGACCACTCTGACAGGTAAGGGACAGACAACAAAAAGCTCAATATAAAGCCTCTGAGAACTGACAGCCATGGTGAGTGACTGTTACAAGGGCCACCAGAATAAATCCTTGGCAGCTCCCCTAACACCCTCCACAGCAAGCTCTGCTTGAGGAGTAAGACTAACACAGGGGAGAAGCAGGGTGTTGTTCTTACTGGAAAGCAAACAAGAGCCTGCTGACAAAGACAAACTGAGAAACACTCTGACAGAGCTGGCCAAGGTCAGGGGAGGACCGAAGCATCCGGGGAAATATCAGTAGCTTTTTGACAGCCTAGTAGCAGGGAAGGAATTGTCTTTGCAACAACTCCGAAGGTTAAATTTCCAAAGAATTGTGACACCATGAGGAGATGTTGGTTTCAATTGCTTGTAATGGCATCCTTGACCAAGACCCATTACACAGCATAGCCTTCCCATATTTTGTGATGAGAATTATCACACACATGTAAAAGCTGAAGATCTTCACGTTGAAAGCATGTTCACCCGGGATCTGAAATCTGCTGCTAGTGGTCTCTTTGCTGTGCTGTACATCCAACCCTCTCTCCATTGTTCTGTTTTCACAACAACGGCTTTCAAGTTGTGGATTTATTTCACTCTTCATCCCAGAGACCCAGTATGAGCTAGAGATGGACATTAATGTTTCTGTCTCCTGAATACAGAAGATATCTCTGTGTATATATGTGTACATGTATGTATTTGTGGGAGAGGATGTACATGTGTGCATGCACCTGTATGAGTGGAGGCCAGAGCTTTGTTCTTCTGAGATCTGGAGTTCCCTGGCATGGCCGGGCTGGCTGGCCACTAGGTTCCAGAATTCATGCTGTGTCTACCTCCCCAGAACAACTCATTTTTTTAATGCGGGTTTTTAAATGTGGGGGGGTGGGTCTCATATCTCATGCTTACACTATAAGCTCTTTATCTCAATTGAGACGTCTCTACATCCCCTGGAAGTTATTTGTGCATAAAGATTCAGAAAGCATGGGGAGTTTGAGGAAGAGATGAATAGGCAGAGATGGAGACCATCCAGAGCTAGGCTGGATGATCCTTGGTGGAGGGTTCATGTTGTTGGATATCTGTCCAAACTCAAACAATGCATGACACCAAGATGAATCCTAATGTCATTGTAGGCACATCAGTGGTCCAAACTACCATGATTCCATGTGTTAAAGGTTTGGTCCCTACAGAGATGCCATGAGGACATGTTTGTGGATGCTTAGGGGGTGGGGGCGTGTGAAAGGTACTTAAGCCATTGAAGGTATCGCCTCAAAGGAAATTAGGAAATATCTTGTTCGCCTTTTACTCCTCCCCTCATCCTCTTCTTCCTTCCACTCCTTCTCCTCATCCTCTTCTTCCTCTTTGCTCTGAGAAGAGTGGTTTGCTCTGCCACACACTCCCACCGTGATGTGCTGCTCTTTCAGAAGCCTAAAGCAACTTGAACCGGGATCTCCAGGATCAACCTTGCCTGTACAAGTCAGTTTCCCCGGGTATTTTGTTGTAGTAATACAAAGCTTACTAATGCGCAAACGTAGCAGGATGTTGATAATAAGGGAGGCTATGAACATAAAACTTAGATTAAAAAAAAACAAAGTTTATTCAAGGCAATTCTACTTACAGCATAAAAAGAGATCTAACAGAGCGCTGGCAGACTGATATTCCAGTGGCCAGTTCAGCTTGTACCCATCGGTTTTTTTCACCTGGCGTCTATGCCATTCCTCCGTTGTAGAATTCTCATTTTCCTTTGGATAAATTATCTACCTTCTTTCACATTTCACATAGTTTGGGAAGAATTGTTCCTTTGTTTTGATTCCATCACTGGACATAGAAGCCATGCTTGTGATCCGTTGTATTGACTCTATTGCTGAACACGGGAGTGTGCTTTTCCAGCCCGTTTTTGTTGGCAACAGAAATTGATCTGAAAGTGGTGATTTGGGCTGAGATGAGATCCCAGCCAGGCTAGAACACAGAGAGATTTCCCTGGGACTTTTGCTGAAATCCTCCTGCAGTTCAGTTATTAAACCAGCGGGGCAGACCCAGGGGTGCTAGCATCTACCCCTTCATTATGCTGTAAGCACCCACTAAAAACGTGGTTGGTCCTAGGAAAGCAGAGTCTGCTGATGGGAAGAGACAAGGACCTACCAGGCTCTAATCAGGCAGACTTCAGTACTTTCAGTGATGGGAATCCATGCATCTCTTATAAAATTGGACTAGCTGAAGCTGTCAGAGCTTTTCTCTAGCAATCCCACCAAGAGGGTCCTAAGTCATGCTCAGTCATTTGGGTATAGAGCAGGGTTCAAAGCTTTGTCTGATAGTGACACAGGACACACTGCAATAGGACCCTGCTTTAAAGAGTCATAAGTAAAGCTGTGTGCCCTGGCCAGGTAGTGATCTGAACCTAGAAGGGAAGGTGACAGACAACCTCCTTGTGGTAGCATGAGGTGAGAAAGGCCATAGAGGAGAAAGTGTCTGGGTAAGGGAGAAAGAGGACATACAGGTCAGAAAAGGAGTCCAGATTGAGTACGTTTTAAGAGGGTCTTCAAAAGTAAGAAGAAACCAGAGGGTGAGTGACACCATGGTGTGATATGTGAGATGAGAGGGCAAGGTAGGCCATCCAAGTGGGCCTAGATAGCTTCCCACCCAGGATGATCCCAGGCACCAAATCCACAATCCATCCACCCACCCATCCATCCATCCACCCACCCACCCATGCATCCACCCATCCATCCATCCACCCATCCATCTACCCACCCATCCATCCATCCACCCACCCACCCATCCATCCACCCATCCATCCATCCACCCATACATCCATCGATCCATCCATCCATCCACCTACCCACCCATCCATCCATCCACCCATACATCCATCCACCCACCCATCCATCATTCTATCTGTTCATCTCCTCCTCTGCTTTCCTTGACAAAACGAGTGTTTAAAAACACAAATCTAATAATACAATCACTTGCCCTCCTTGAAAAGAGGAGTAAAACTCCAACCATTCACGTGGTCAACAAAGTCCTGCCCACTTACCATTTACAATAAGCACCTTGTATCACTCATAGTCTGGGTCTCTGCTTCTCCAGAGTCCTGCCTACTCTCACACCAGGACCTTTGCTCTTCTTTCTAACCCTCACCCCTAACCTCATATCCCTTTACTTCAGTTACCCTTATTTATCCTTCACATAGCCACGCAAATGTCACTTCCTCAGAAAAGCCCTCCCTGAATGCCAGACCATATAACAGCTTACACTACATTGTCTCATTTAACTTGTTCTTCATAATCCTTACCCAAGGTTGTGTGTGTGTGTGTGTGTGTGGTATATATATGTATGTATGTATATGTTTATGTGGCATGCATGTGTGTATGTGGTATATGTAGGTATGTATGTGCGTGGTGTGTGTGTATATATGTATGTGTGTATGTATGTAAGTGTGTGGTGTGTATGTATGTATGTTTATACAGTAATATGTGTATGTATGTGCATGTATGTGGTGTGTGTGTATGTTGTATATGTGTCAAGATTCATGTTCATCGCTTGTGTTCAAGTTTAAGATCCAGCAGATCAGAGAACTTTCTCACTTTCTTAAACAACTGAATGTTCGGAACCCGTTACAGTGGTCACCATACACACTTCTGAGGTGCTACAATCCACACCTCTCCATGCTGTGTTCCCAGCTCTAAGTTAAGTGTTAGTTGTGACTTGTGCTTGTGCTGCTGTTTCTGTCCTTTAGATCTATCTCCATCTACCAAAAGCTGGAGAAGTGGAGTTTGGACAGAGAAGGTCAAGGCTCTCAGTAACTTGAAGGGCAGCACACTTCCTCAGGAATGAAGAGGGGGCAGCTTCTCTGCCTCACTGGTGGTTGCTCTCCAGGCTTGCCTACATTTGGGAGCTCAGCTCCTGCCCTGACATTATGTCTATATATCTACTTCACTCACTTATGGATTTACTGAGGGACTATTTCTGGACTCTTGTTCACTGAGAATTCAAGTGAAGACAAAACAGACAGAGACGCATGAGGACATATGAGGGCTGCATGCCAGAGGAACAGTTCTGCCATGTGCCTCTTGCACGACCTGAACTCCTCAATAACCTCAGCGTAGACTCCAATGTCAGATTATCTTGGGCCAACTCCTAGTCAGGAGGTCTCCACCAAGTTGCTAAACTTTTCTAAGCCTCAGTCTCCTTGTCTGTGGAATGGAGCTCCACATTACCCTCTTTTACTGTGAATATAAGACTCACTTATCAAACAGATACCTGTTGACAGACCCTCCGCATATGAGAAGTCTGGCTGTAATGCTCACATCTGTGTCTCCAGTTACACAGGTTTATTCACCTGCGTGGTGACCCAGGGCCCACACCAAGAGGCGTACCACATTGAGTTCAAAGCTTTGCTGTTGACATTCTAAAGACTTAGTCAGTTCTGCACACGCACTGCCGCATCTTCTTTCGCACCAGGCTCTGACCAGCACACATGAAGAGCTGTGTAAAGTCCGGGTAGATGATTCCAGCCTTGCGCATCGGCTCACACGTGCCACTGTTCTTTATAGACAGCCAAAACGGATGAGCTTTGGAGCAAAATTCTGCCTTCATGGTGTTTTTTGTTTGTTTGTTTGTTTGTTTTTTAGGGAACAGGGTCTCACTTTATAGTTCAGACTGACCTCCAACTCATGATTCTTCTACCTCAGCCTCTTTGGTGCTGGGATTATAGATGTGCTCCCCACATTCAACTCAAGTAGACTGTGTCACTCCACCATACCCCTTTCCTAAGACCAAGAACATCCAAAACCAGCCAGACCAAGCCAAGCCAGACTCAAACCCTAAAACACATTCCCGTGCAAACACACATTTTCCAAGAAACAGACCATAACCGGCCAGCTGGTGATAGAGAGTAACTTCCCTGCTGGGCTGGTGGTCTACCCTCCTTCCGTCACACTCCTGTTCTCCCTGTTCAGTATCTAAGGGACAGCAGAATTCCTGCTTTTCTTCATTCCATTTCACAGATGGAGAGGTAAATGTTTGGTACTATTAGGTCCTTTAATATCCCCCAATGGAACACAGTTCCTCAGCCCAGCCAGGTTCTATAAAGGCTCTCTATTAATGGGCCTTGGAATTTGAACCAGTTTGGAAGTGTCTCAGCAAATAATGATCATTGCATGCATCAACCTGAGGCTATGTCCCCAAATCCAGCACTGACCACACTGCAAAGGCAGAGATAAACTCATTCTCTGCAGCCTCAGCTAGTGGGTGTTGCAGATTTCACTCTTCCCATGAGTTTTGACTCTGCAATGTGCAGGTGTTGTGTAAAGCTGTGGGTCCATCCAGAACCTCACAGACAAAAGGCCTTGACCTTCCAAGAGAGGAGCAGGACAAGAAACAAGACAAACCAGATCCTATTTGGTAGGATGATGGTGTTAAACCTTCAGGGAGGAAGACACAGGGAGGGCAAGTTTTGGGGTGAAGGATAATTGCAATGTCGGTCTTAAATAAGATAGTCAGTGAGCAGGCATACATAGGAGCAGAGACATGGCGAGGAGGCAGGCCATGCAGCTCGCCTATGCAAAAGCTCTGGGGCTTTAGCCACTATTCACAGTGTGGGCAGATCTCAGAGGAGGATGGAGGCTTTGCCAAGCCATGTACCCCCAGTTTCCCATCTTAATGCAGCGCCACCTGCAGGCCAACCCACCTATAGGCTTACAGCAACTATATGTTGTGTTTTTATAGCAGTTAGGGGCTGCTTTATTTAGCATCTTGGGGTTTTGCTTTGTTTTTTAGATTTTTACAGGAAGGATGGTCACATTCAAAATCACCATAGGAAAGAAGAGAGGATTCTATGTAGCCAAGGATGCCTTATGATCCTCCTAACCTCACTTCCCAGGTACTGGGACTGTAGATTTGAACCATTCAGCCGGGTCTTATGGGCCAGTTGGTGGTCCAAGCCAGAGCCTCATGTTCAGTAGGCAAGCACTATGCCAATCAAGTGGCATCTTCTCCTCAAGAGAGGATTGCATGTGTACTTCCCCCCAAAGAAATGACATGTGCTTAAGGTGACAGGTATGCTAGTTACACTGATTCGTTCACTGCACATCAAATACAGGAATCGAAATATCCCATTATACCCCCCAAGAAATGTGCCTGATGATATGCGTCAATGGAGAAGAAAAATAAAACAAAAAGTTAGACAGCAAGAGAGGTCACAATATTTTTTTTCTAAGAATCTAATGGAGCTTGAAATATCAGATCGGGCTACAGTGTAATAGCCTGTCCTTCTAGGGGGCTGGGTACCTGTCCACCACACACCCAGCTGAGGCCAGCAGATCCCTTTACAATTTTAGTTCTCCAGCCGTTCTCTCCTCCCCTCACTGCCCGGGGAGCCCCTAACAGAGATGAGGACAGGACACTGGGCTCTTGCTGGAGAAGCAGAAGAAGCTCAGCCCGTTCCTTTTCTCAGGAGCAGATGTTAGGAGTGGGCTCTCCAACAGCTTAGAGCCAGGCTATATGCCCCTCGCTTGCGTCTGTTTCAGCTTGCTCCTGGAAAGCCTGGCCTCTGTCCTCCTGCAGTGCTTACACACACACACACACACACACACACACACACACACACACACTTGACTTGAGCCTGGGCAGACGTCTCTCCGTGGCAGGTTCTTGGGTACCCTTGACAAGGGAAGCTCTTGGAGCGCTCCGCCTGCCTCTCCTGCAATGGGGGCGCCCCTTCACTGCAGGAACCCCACCTGCTCTGCCCACACTCTCCTTCACACAACCTTCAAACACCCCAGCCCACCCAGCCCCCTACGTGAATTTGTGTACCCGTTCCAGGCTCCGCCTGAGCCTGCTGCGCCCTCGTGCATATTGATGAGGGTGTCTGCGTGTTTTCACCAGCCTAGCTAGGTGTGGAAGATGGGAGCCTCTGCGCTCATGAGTGTGCGAGAGCACCCGCATGGCTGGGGCATTGTGTGCCTTTGTGTGCTCGTGGGTGAGTGTGTCTCAGCGGCGGCAACAGCCTTATCCCAGACTGAGGGCTGTGCGTGGAGGGCTTCTTCTTAGCCAACCTGCATTCCTTCCAAGTCCAGGGACAGCATCGCCGACCAGGTGGCACGCGCAAAGATGTTCGCACCCTTCGTTCAGACCCACAAGCTCAGCCCTCAGATCCAGGAAAGCAAATAAATAAATAAATAAAACCTTTGAACAGTCTCTGGGCTCAAAGAGTCGCGAACCCATCCCCCATCCCCAGGATGTAGAATCCTCTACTTGAAGATGGACTCGCATTGGCGGGGAGCGTTGAGAGGGGGGTGGGGATAGGGGGGAGGCGGGGGGAGGAAGTCAGAAGAAAATCTGAGGACATGCTAGAGGGGGAAAGGAGCCTCTGAGGGAGAAGCTAGTGGTACCCTGCCACGCCCCTCCCTCCCACGGGACAGCCCGTTCTCCATCCAGGTCTTCCTCCGGGGTTCCCAAGTGAACCCAGTCTTTTCCTCCGTAAACCAGAGCCAGAAAAGGCTGTCGGGACCCGATTAGGGTAACGTCCCACCCAATCCCCCCAGCCCGTTGCGCGTGTACGCGCGGCGCGTGGACACACACACACACACACACACACACACACACACACACACACACCATCCAGACAGCTGCTGATTGGCTGCAGGGAGCGGCGTCCCGGCCCGGTTTCTGAGGCGGGAGCTGAGCGGTCCTGGAGGGAGGTGCCCCTCCCGCGGCCCCTGCGCCCTGCCGAAGAGCGGAGCTGCTGATCCAGGAGGACAGGTGCCCAGCCGCCGAGGACACCGGCCCGGTGGTGGAAGCCGGTCCCGCGGTGCGAAGATCCCGCCCCAGCCTGCTGCCTGGTCGCCAGCCGCTTGGCAGCTGCGCCGAGCCCGGCCCGGCTAGGGGCGCGCTCATGGAGCACACTCACGCCCACCTCGCCTCCAACAGCTCGGCTTGCGGTTTGGGCTTCGTGCCGGTGGTCTACTACAGCTTCTTGCTGTGCCTCGGGTTACCAGGTGAGGAGTTTGGGCGGAGAGGGAGGGAAGCCAGGCTCCCCCAAGTTGCAGAACCAGCCTGTCCAGAACCTCCGGGGTCCCAGACACCTCCTTGGGAAGTGCCCTGGAGCCCCTCTTGGAAAAATAACAAAGTTTAAACCTTGATGGCAAGTGTAGAGGTTTTCAGATCAGGATGGAGGGGATGTCGCGTGGCTCGGCGGGGACAGTGCTTGTGTGGCGCTGGGGCATTGTGACTTGTGTGTGTGTGTGTGTGTGTGTGTGTGTGTGTGTAGGGGGGTCGCGTTTCTGAGGGGTCCCGGGAGGGCTGCGTGAGACTTGACTGCAGCTTCTGGGCAGAAAGCCTGCGGAAGGCTTCTCTCCAGCTTTTGCCTCCACACTGTCACTTTAGTGGGAACACTTCTGCTACCCTATCGCTCTGCACCTCCCCTCCTAACCTATTCTGCATAAAGCCAAGACCTTGGTGATGGCCACTCTTGCTCAAGTGACAATGACATGAATGAGATGAGCCCTTGCTATCCTCTATCAGCCCTGCGGGAGAGAGTGCCTCCCAAAGACTAAGAGCTGCCTCTGGGTCTGGGGTATAAGGGGCAACTTGCAGAGATGCGCCCTGGCAGCTCAGGGGATGACTGTCTCCTTGAGTTTATGTCTGCCTCCTCTGGCTTTGCCTCCAGGTCGACCCCAGTCCTCAGTACCTGCAGCTCCCAGGGCTGCAGACCAGCGGCTGGCTGGTCCCACATCTTAGCGTCCTCTGGAAAGTGAAGCTGAGACTTGTAGTGAATTCCTCAAGAGAGATGAGCAGCTGCAGGAGGAGGGGTGTCTGCCTGGGCTATGAGGGAGAGCACTTGGGACCAGGAAGAACATTTACCGGTGGGTGGGAGCTTCAGTTTGGGGGTCTTTAGATAAACCTGCCATCCACACAATGTCATGGGCACTCCTGGAGCCACCAGCAGGAGGAAGACAGGGCTAGAGACAAAAAGGCTCGAAGGAGAAACAGAGAAACGTCCCTGTCCAAGCTAGACTCTCAGCCTCCGCCACTTGTCATCTGTGCTCTGAGAACTTGAGCTTCCTGGGATCCTGAGAAGCTAGGTTTCAGTTTTCCAAGATCTAAGAGCTCACCCTTTCTCAAACATTGAGGGAATCCAGAGCCCCTGGAAAAATGATTTCCACTCCCAAATTTGGCCAGAACAGCCAAGCGCAAGTTTCCTAACATGGGCTTTCCTCTGTCCCCCGTGTGGAGAGAAGTCCTCTCCAAGAGAGGGGCTCCCCCTCTCTGCAACTTGCCAGGTAGGGCGCTCCTGTAATTACCTGGAGCTGAAATTGATTTCCATCCAGGCTGCACCTCCCCCTCCTGCCCTCCAAAGCCTGTCCCCAGAGCTCTCAGCTGGGAAAATCAGTTTTCAAGAGGCTGGTTATGTGTGACGCTTGCTGAATTGAAGAAGGGCCAGAGCCCCACTCTGCCTCAGCACCTCCTCATCAGAGTGCAGCTAACCCCCCATTCTGAGCTCTTCATCTCCCCCATTGCATGTGCTGTCCCCTCTCTATGAATTCTAAGGGACAAGGAGGAGGGTGACCTCCAAGAGTCCAAAACAAGACACGGGGTTAGGAGAGGAGGGAACACTCAGACTGTCAATGACCTTAAGTCAAAGTGTCTTGAACCATCACAGTCTAACTGAATGGCTACCGACTTTCTCACTCATAGCTTCGGCACCCACTGTGTGCCAGGCACTGTGCTGAGCAGCAGTTTAGCCCACACCTTATGAGCTTAAGAGAGAGGAGGGTTGAGATTTGAACTTAGATGGTACGGATGTATTTGTAGACTTAGCTAGCCATTTTGGCTACCTCCTGTGTGCAAATACTAAGGATGTGCCAAAGGGCTCCAAAAGGTCTTCAGAGGCAGTCCCTGAATTCAGGGAACTCACAAATGGAAGCTTCTGATTTTAGAGGCAGCAGCTGGGTGTAGAAGAATCAAGACTCCTATAGAAGAGTGAAAGGGAGATGTCTTATCCAAAACTATGGGCCAAAAGCAACTTCAGTAGCAACATGGGTGGCTGCTTCAAAGGCAGAGTCCTTGCCATTCTTTGAAAGCAACAGCTCTCAACCTGTGGTTCTCAACCTTCCTAGGTCGAATGGCCTTTTTGCAGGGGTCACCTAAGGTCATCAGAAAACACAGATATTTACATTACAACTCATAACATTAGCAAAATCACAGCTATGGAACGGGCAACAAGAATAATGTCATGGTTGGGGGTCACCACAGCATCGGGATTATTGAAGTATGAAAGGGCCCCAGCATTAGAAAGGTTGAGGCCCGCTGCTTTAAAGCCATGCAGGGAAGCAAGCATATCCTGGCGAATAGGGGCTCAGACTGAGGATCCAGCCTCCACCACAGCGATGTGGTAGCTCTGGAAGGTGAGCATCATGAGAGTGGCTTTCCCTAGGGTGATGGGATCAAGTGACAGCTTTGTTGAAGGTGAGGAAGTGGTTAGCACGCAGCTCAGTGGTTGTCACACGCACTGATTGGCACTATGTGGCTACAGTTATAACTGTCATCCCACAGGGGGTTGGGGGGTCAGGAAGAGGGGCTGCTCAATGTGATTAGGGAACAAGGAGAACACTTAGCCCTGTACGTTAGCCTTGCAAGTTCACCATGGTGGTCTCCTGCTCCACCCACGTATGGTCACCTTCAATTAGTCTCATCACCAGCGCTGATGGAGAGACACAGCTATGCGGGTGTGATGTAACGGGCCACGGGCCTTGCTCAGATTGTTGAAAACTGAGATTTTAATTGAATCACTATTCCCAGCAGTGAACTCACTCCAAGTTTTCCAAGTCCCCCCAGTGCTGTTAGAGATGTGAGTGGAAATGGAGAGACCGATGGGGAATACCTGGATATTTGCCAAGAGGGATCCAGCAATTAGTGGCAGGTGTCTCTGGCTACATACAAGCCCTAAGTCGGCAGAAAGAGCTTAAAAAGAAAAGCCATGTGATCCAGCCCCCTACTTCAAGTAATTGCTTGTGTGGGCCAGTGCAACAGGCTTGGAACAAGTCCAAGGAATTCCCATATGAAGTATGGATAGAGCCAGCCACTCAGGAATTGAAAGCCTGTCAGTTCCACAGTTTTCCCCACCAGTAAAATGGGTTAGAAGTCAAGTGTAATTACCTTCCCAAGTAGCAGCTATTAATTAAAATACTCCATATAAAAATAGCTCAAGTCATACCTATGGCCTCTGCTACTCAGAAGACCAAGGCAGGAGGCTTTTTTGAGATGAGAATTTGAAGGTCAGATTAGGGAGCATAGCAAAACCTCACCCCACAAAACATCCAGTATCCTGCCTGGTCCAAGACAAGCGCATTTTACTCAGTGCCTTCTCCACACTAGACCTTTTCACTCACACTCGGCCACTTCTTCTCCATTAAACAGGGGTTTGAAAGATGGTTTTTTTTTAAATTTTGCTTTCTGAAAGGTGCCCCAGACATGAAGGAAAGCAAAGTCAAAAAGGAGATAATAGCTTGAAATGGCACCCCACCCTACAAGAAGGAATGCTGCCACAGCTGCCTAGCAAGAGTGATGAGATCTGCCTCTCACGGGCTGGGGAGGGAGGGAGGGAGCCTGGCACCCCGTCGTTACCATGGTTATTAACTAAAGGTAAAGGTAGCCCAGCGACTGTGTTGAACTCTGCAGACCAGCTTTCTTGCATTCACAAAGAGCTTTGATTAGAGAAAGTTATAGCAAACAAGCTAAGAGCAGACATGTGAAGGCTGAACCTCTGGATGTCTGTGTTCTGGCTTTGATGTTTATATCCTGTGTGACTATGAGCACGTGGCGCTAACTGCCCCACGCTCCTGTTTCCCTGCCTTTAAAGATGGAGCAGTGGTAACAACGGTCCATATGCTCTAGCGCTGTTGTGAAGACGGAGTCAAGCACGCAGAGCACAGTAAGCACTCTGAAAGTCATACTGTCACCATTTGAAACGTGGGGAAATTTCCCAATTTGTTTGGTGACACCAGCTTTACCCTATCCTCAAAATAAGAAAGGCATTAAAAGAAAATAAGACTATAAACCACTGGACAGAAATGGCCAAGTCACTCCATCAGCAGCTAAGGAAGATAACTCATCTAGAACTTGGGCTTATCTGGGGATGCCAGATTTATTAAGCATTTGACAATAATGTTAACAAACCGGAAGACAAACTCCAAGTGACCCGTCTTAGTGGACAGGAAAAAAAAGTGTTCCACAATAGTTAAAATCCGCTTGTAGTCAAAAACTCATCCAACAAGTGATAAAGAGAATTGCTTTAATGTGGAAAATCCACAAATAACTCAGGACTTCTACCACAATTGGGGGCTGAAGGCTGGGTGCTCCCCAAACCTCGTTTTCTGGAGCCCGGCAGGAAGAAGTGCACTTCTTACTGTTATTCGACATGGTACTGGAAGTTTGGGTCAGTGGAATTAGGCAAGAATGAGAAACAAAGGTTTCCAGAAATTAATAAGTTCGAGCCTTTCTACTCACGGATGCTAGAATAGCCTTCATAGAAAACTTAAGAAATGTCACTGAAAAGCTCCTAGGAGCTAATCAGTGGCTCCAGTGTGTTTGAGAATACGAGATTAATATGTAAAGAACTACTGTTATGTCTATCTACCAGCAATGAAGAATTCAAATCTTAAAAGTGAAAAAATAACCTCAATAGAATTCCAAGTTCCCTTATAGGATTTAAATGATCATTCCAAGAGCTGAATGATAGTGGGTCCCCTTGAAACAGATAATGGCATCCATACAGGGCAGCCTGAAACCGTCAAATTAAGAAATGGCCCAGGCTGAAGTGAATGCCTCCCTTTGATCACTTTCTCCCGTTTGCCAATCATTAATACCTCATCCCGCAGGTGATCACTGCTACTGTGCCTTCATTTCCTATGACCTCTTCAGGATATATTAGTGCCTTAACCAAATATAGATCGAGAAGTTCAACTCTCCATCCCCAACTCTGCCTGAAATGAGAACATCACACAGTGATTTACCTTTCCTTTTTCATTTACGGTATCAGTCATATCAGAAGGCATGAAACTTGTCATCCCTTTATATACAGCTGTAGAGCATTCCCTTGTAACCTTGCATCCAAATTTATGTGAACTGCTTCCTGCCATAAAAGAAGGCACTTTGATCCTAAATAGCTCTGCTACTCCTAACTTAGCCTATATCCTGTCTGTGCCATACTCAGGCCCATTTGACCTCAGTACCCCTCATGTATGAGCCAGACAAAGAACACTGGATTTGGAATTCTGAATTCCAGGCTCCTGTGGCAGTAACCCACTGTATGACCTTAGAGAGGTCATTTTTGGTGGGGTCATTGGAGCCACAAGAAGAGCAGTTTCTGCCTGAGCTCTAGCTGGAGACATAACCCTTAGTGGGAACATACCAGTGCAAGTTTGTGGAATCACAAACTCATGGTACAGCTCTATTGGAAGCTGCCTATCATGGCCTTGAGATGGAGGCCAGAACAATTGCTGTCTAGACCTTTACCCTCCTACAGTTCCTGTAACCATCACTTCTCCCAGGCTCCACTCTTCAAGGTTGAATGTACACATTGCATAAAACACTGGATGTGGATTTGCATCCTGTTTCCATTGTGGCCTCAAGTATAATACTCCACCTCTCTGCTCCTGAGCTCTGTCATCCTCAACAGTGGGGTAGCAAGGCCATCAGCTAAGCAATGGTTCCTGATATCTTACCGCCTGAATTCCAATCCTGGCTCCTCTGCTTAATAATCTGTTACTTCCCCGAGCCCCAGTGTCCTCGGCCTTGAGAAGGATATTAACAGTGCCAGTTAAAAAAGGGCTATTTTGAAGATAAATTAAATTGTGAAAATGCTTAGCTCCATTCTTGGTGTGTTTGCTCGCACGTGGAGTAAGATTTGATAATGTTATTAACCTCTGGGTCTTATTGTTGAGACGATGATTAGAAATAAAACACACAAAGGCTTCTCATAGTTCCTCACACATAGTAGGAGATCCATAAATAACTGACATTGTTTCATCATCTAATATGTCCATATGTTCAAGCCATGTCTATGTCCTATAACCACACTTTGTACATGGGTCTTTCGCATAAATACAGGCGTCTACTCACAACAGTGATTTAAAAAAAAAAAAAAGGTGCCCTAGCAAGCCAGAGAAGAATAATCCCATGAGTTAGCAGTAAATCCCTTTATAAGCCTAGGCAATGGGCCTTCCTAAAAGGCTGGCCTAGCTTTCTAGACAACTTTCAGAAATAGTACCAAGTATGCAAGTACCACATTTGGTTGTCTGCGAAAAGAATGGACGGTCCTGAAAAGAAAGGGTCCCACCAGCAAACTTCCAGGTGCACGTGAAAAGCATAGGCATCACCTGAAAGAGGATGCCAACCCACCAGAGTCCACAATCCTGGGTGAGGAGTAGGGTGCAAAGAGGCGGTCATATAATGTCTCTGGACACAATGGTCCAGTTTTAAGTAATGATTTGCTTATCCAAGGAATTGTGCTTCCCTGCTGTTCTACTGAAACACGTGATGGTTAACCTCTCTCATTTACCCCCAGTGACAGGCAAATGTACCCAAACCTCAAACCGTTATGTTTGCTCTTAATAATCATGGGGTCTCACATAGCACCTACTGTGTGCCAGGAATTCATGAAAGCACTCGTTATGTGTGAACTTGTTGTATGATGAGTCTTTGGGCATCAACCATCAATCATTTTCAAGTGAGAACTTTGGATCACCCACCCAAATTCACAGACCTAGAAATGGCAGAGCAGCCCCTATGTGCCTCTACCTAGCTTTATCATGAGAAAATGATCACACACATACGTGCCAAGATGGCAAGTGAGACTCAAGTGGAGGGGACCACAAGGAAGGCCTGGACTGGGTGTCAGAAAGTCCTTGCCACTTGACTTTCTGGCCAACAACTCAGTATTGGCAAATTATTCCAAAACCTAGAGATCCGTATTTATATGGAAGAGCCAATGTTTTAATGTTGGCAACTAACTCCAAAATTTAAAACAACAACAACAAAAAAATCTTGTGAGCCAATACTTCCTGAGCCCAAACCAAAAAGATTTATCTGCAAGCTTGCTGTAGCCTACCAGCCATGCTGACCTACAGCCTTGGGATGGGAAGGCTGCAAGATGCATCAAGAAATCCTAATGTGGACCCTAGCAGAAAACAAAACTCTTAGCTAGATGGAGAAAGGAGGAATAATTCAGGAGATCCAAAGAATTTTGGAATGAACAAAGGCGCGCCAACTTCCTGATTCAGGGAATTAGCATAAGCTAGAAGAAACTTCTCCAAGATATACTACAAACTACATGTTGACAGGTCTTGGAACTCAGATACAGCATTTGGGGAAGAGAATAATCCCTCAAAACTGCCAACACGGGGAAATAGGATGTGGGCACAAGAAACCCCAGACCTGGATTCACATTACAATCTCACGGCTTCATGTTTACAGGACTCTAGCAAGTGGCCTCCGTGCCCAGCCCATAGAATAGGTACACTGCCTTTTGCTCAGGGGTTATGGCATGGATGAGGTGGTATCATTCAGGGCTAGTACAGGGTATAGCATCTGTCAGTCCATGGCTTTCAGATGGTTTGGATTTGTGTTTTGTTCCATCCTTGCTGAGCCCAAACACTTGCACTTTACAAAATGAAGGGTCAAAGCCAATCCTGAAGCCACAGGGCCAGGACCGGTAGGGTCTTCAGCAGAACTCAGCTCTTCTGATCCTTTTCTCAGTCAGCCGCTATTGATGAATAGGTACAGGCAAGTGATCAGAGTAAAGGGAGACTGGAACCAGTGTGCAGTGGCCACGTTGCCCTGGACTCTTGTCTGGTTGGTGTCTAGAATGGCTTCGAATAGTACTTGTGTGCAGCATCTGTTCCTTCTCTTGAACTTCCTGATTCCATCAAAGGAATGTCTCGGCTTGGCAGAATGTGTCCTTAGCACCTTCTCAGGATGTGCTAGATCTTCTGGGCCCAGCACCTTGGCTGACAGCAGCATCTGACTTGAATTTAATGTCTTGTTCTGTTATATCCTCCTCCCACCCCCCAGCACTGGGAATCATACCCAGAGCCTTGCGCTCACTAGACAAGTGCAGTACCACTAAGCCACACCCATGTACCGTACTCACAGGCAAGTGCGGTGCCGCTGAGCCACATCCAGGCCCTCTGTTTGTGTTTACGTCTACCTTGTCTTTACCGAAGGGAGACTGGCTTGTGAGTTGTGGTTCCATGCAGTCTGATACAGTGACACAAGCCACGCAAGGCTATGGAGCACTTGACATTGGACAAGTACGAGTGAGATGCTGAATTTTTCATTTCGTTTCGATTAATTTGCAATTAAAAGCTGATCGTTCAGTTATTAGGAAATAACTGTCTGGTTGGGACAACTCGGGTCTGAATTTATTCATTCGGCTCTGTTTTATGACCTCTAAGTAGAGGTCACGAAAAACTCAGCACACACAAAGAGATGCAACTGTGAACTATACTCTGGGTTCTGCAGACTTAGCTCAGGGGGAAAAGTTAAATATCTTAATAACTCATAGGAATTACGTTGCTGGGTGTGTGTTTGGTTAATATATGATGTTAAACTTTTGTTTCCCTTTGTTTTTTATTGTGGCTACTAAAATTTCACTGCATATATGATTCATATTACATTTACGTTGGAGAGCATTGCTATATAAAAGTGTAAATCTAGCAGCTGAGCGTGATGGCTTCCTCCTGTCATCTCAGCCCTGGGGAAGCCAAGGTAGGCAAATTATCAGGAGTTTGAGGCCAGCCTGATCTACATAGAAAGTTCCATATCAGCCTGGGCTAGAAAAATCAGTCTCTCTCTCAAAAACCCATAAATTTAAGGGAAAAAAAAAAGACAAGTCAATTTTTTTAAATTTTTTTAAATTTATTTATTTTTATATCAATCACAGGTTAGGTATTTTGCATCCCAGGCATAGCCCCCTCCCTCATTCCCTCCCACCCTCCCACTCCCTCCCTCTTCTCCCTCCTCCCTGCCCCCTCCAAGTCCACCAACAGGGGAGGACCTCCTCCCCTTCCATCCAACCCCAGCTCATCCTGTCTCCTCAGGGCTGGCTGCAATGTCCTCCCCTGGGATCTAGCCAGTCTGTCACTCCCCGGCTTGTATGGGGGAGGGTCAAAGAGTCAGCCATCAGGTTCATGACTGAAACAGTCCCTGTTTCCCTCACTAGGGTCTTCAAGGACAAGTCATTTTAAAACAAAAGGCAAAGTAAGCAATATGATAGGTGAAACAGAGTTTTAAATACAACAAAAATCATAAAGTCCCTGGGTATTTCAGCAGGTTGGGTTGCTATAACAAAACACTACCCTCATGGCTTGTGGCACCAGAAGTTTATGTCTCACTGTTCTGGAAGCTAAAAGCACCAGGCCATGGAATCAGCATGTTCTGGCTCTGGTGAGCGCTCTGTGCATGCTGCAGACTGCCAACTTCCTGTCGGATGCCTCCAAGGCAGGAGAAGGCAGAGGGTGCTGTGGTCCTCTTGTAAAGACACTGATCCTGCCTCACCTCTCCAGGAGGCCTGCCACTATCTAAACATCCCACGTGGAAGCAGAGGCCAACTTACAATGTAGGAGGGCACAGACATTCATTCCCCCCACAGCAGAATCATGACTAAACTCTACCCAATACTCTAAATGGAAAACCTGACACTAACAGAGCAAACCAGCTCCCCAGCCAGACACAGGCGGACCTAAAACACCAAATCCTGTGTGCTTTGGTCATTTTAGCCCAAGAAATCACTCTCTACCATCAACACCTATACCACCCCCAACACCTGCACCACCACCCCCGCAAAAAAAATGCTTAGAAGGTGGAGCTCAGGGTACATCCTCCATGGGCTTAAAGAAGGGGAGCATCTCTGTGGGGATGACCAAGCACCTTTGTTCTCTGTAGTCTGGACGCAGAGTGGCCTGACTTCCCTAGGATGTAGGTTACAATAAGCTGAAATACCTTACAAAGAAGTTAAGGACTTTTCTTACGTGTTCTTTCATTTTTGCGCTGGGGAGGGGAGAGGGTTGGCTTTGCCACACACTTGATCTGCTTCCCTGGCTCATATTCTTTTACCTGCCCATAATTCATCCAGGTCCCCAACATTGCCAGGTACTGGGCACGGTGTTAGCCGCATGACAAGCCACCAGAGACTCATTCCTTTCTTTGTGACATTTACATGCTACCAAGCTCACCAAGCTAATGTGCATGAGCATACACACACACACACACACACACATACACCACAAGATATCAGAAAGCCACTCAACTGTAAAAATTCAGCTGTGCAAATGCCAGGATACTTGTGAGAGTTTATCACTGGAAACCTTGACTCCGACCAAGAGGCCAAGGAAAGCTCCCCTCCAGAAGAAACATTTCAAGTTAGAATGACAGAGAAGGGAAAGGGAGAAAAGTAAGGAAAGGAAAGAAAAGGAGAGAAAAGGAGAAGATGAGGGTAAAGGGGAAGAAAGGAGGGGGAGGGGAGAAGGAGAAGGGAGAGGAAGAGAGGAGAGGAGGTGATGGCAGAAAAGTGGGAGAGGAGAGGACAAAGCAAAGAAGTTGGACCAGGTCTCTCACAGGAAGGGACTGATGTAAATAAATCAGGACGGAAAGAAGGCCAGAGTGTCTAGAATGACCGGGGAGTTGGTGCAAGAAAAGTGACACAGGAAGCCGGCCCCTAACAAAACCCAGGTGAACTGCTCTGAGCTGGGACAAGCCATTTCCCAATGTATAAACCAATGCATCCAAGAGTGACTCCTCTCTCCCTTGTTTGCCAGAATGCTTGGCAGTCAGCAGAGCTTGGGGAATTGCTTTTCTGCTACAGACATGTCTTATCATTTCAGCTAAGTGCAAAGCAAGCTATCAGCCCCACCATTCCAAACAAGGGACTCTAGCCAGACGCACAAACATGCAGACACAACACAAAGAGAAAACACATGTAGGCACACACAAAGCACGTGCAGGTACATATGGATTCACCATACAGAGACACACAGGCACTCACATGTGCACGTACATACATGTACACATAAATGCCACTGCCAAAGACATAGAATGGACTGTGACTATCCTGGCTACAGCTCTCTACTTTTAGCATTCACAGCCTCACCTCCAGATTTCAGCTCCTCAGAGTGCTCATCAGACATGCCCTCTGCCCACTGTGCTTCTGTGAAGAAATAAAGTGGCTTCTCTAAAATGTATGGATTGATATGGCGCTTGCAAGTTCCAGAGGGAACAGGGCCAAGGCTAGAGCAGGACAAGGCTGAGCATTCCCTAAAACAGTGGTTCTCAACATGCCTAATGCTCTGACCCCTTAATACAGTTCCTTGTGTTTGAGGGACCCCCTCCAACCATAAAATTATTTTTGTTGCTACTTCATAACTGTAGTTTTGCTACTGTTATGAATCATAATGTAAATATCTGCTCTGTAGGATATCTGATATGTGACCCCTGTGAAAGGGTCATTTGGCCCCCAAAGGGGTCTACACAGGTTGAGAACCACTGCTAAGGGAATCCTGCCCCTCACAGAATATGCTCCCATATCATATCTTTCTTCCCTGCTCAGGACCTTTCATATGCCAGCCATGCGTTATTTACTAGGAATAATGACGAATTCTGGGAGGCCCCTGCTCTTCTCCACACCACTTGAGAGACAAGTGGCATGCCAGTAAACAAACGCATAAGCAAAACCACTTGAGGTGCCGATGTGCACTTTGACAATCATGTCACAGGGAAAGGTGGCAGGGAGCTACACAATATCGTTCCAAGAGAGGGAGATGTCCGAGGGAAGTCCAGTAGTGAGAAGGAGCCAGCTTCGAGGGGCGCAGGAGAGGATATGGCAGGAGGTGGAAGCCCAGGGATGTGAATGAGCCATCACCAAAGACCAGTGTGGCCGGATCATGCTGAGGGAGAGAAGGTGATCAGAAATGAGGATACACTCTCTTACGAAGGTGCTTTGCACAGG
This sequence comes from Pachyuromys duprasi, assembly GCA_028658305.1. Lineage (NCBI taxonomy): Eukaryota > Metazoa > Chordata > Mammalia > Rodentia > Muridae > Pachyuromys > Pachyuromys duprasi. The sequence continues at coordinate 18,986,774 of CM053758.1, forward strand.
AAGCAATCTGGCTGCCACTGTGAGCCTTGCTGGAAGACACAGAATCTTTAGAGCAGGAGATGTGGTCTAACTTGTCATCCAAAGCGCTCTGTAGCTATTAAGTGTTGATGGACAGCGGTAGGGGAAAGACGGAAAAGAGGGTGGAAACCCATTGCAGTAAAAGGGACCTCAAGGGCACTGGTAGGAGAGAGGGAACTGTGCACAGCCTTCACAGTACAGCCACTGGCTCTCAGCAGGAGTGAGGGTCAGAGGTCCTACCATGGCCAGCCTCTCACATCCTAACTCTGCCCCATTCATCATCAGCTTCAGTCTCAAGGGGAGACAGGGACAGCCACGAAGGATCAGCAAGTCCATGACGTCCTCAGACCCCAAGGACATTTCTGCCTGGCTCTTGGGGGCTATGGATGAGCTCTCTTGGCACAAGGGAGAGTTGGCATCTTGACTGTGACTGTGGATAAGTCCTGCTTATGATCAGACTGTGGGTGGCAAGCATCAGAAGCAGAGACAAAGGCAGAGCCTGCTCTGAAGCTGTCTTGTCACCTGACAGAGGTGAACAGGATGGAGAAGGTCACCTTCAGCATTGTCATTTGACAAATGAATGGGATTGGAGTTCTGGCCAGCCAGGCAGAGGGACACTGTCACCATGACTGCATTCAGCTCTGATGATACAAAATCTGGCAAGGAATTTCTACCCCAAAACTGAAGTAGAAATTCCAAGAACATCTTGTATGAACAGATGTAACTGAAGAAAGGGCGGGGCCAGTTGGTTCTTGGGTCTTCTCAGCATAGAACTGGCCACAAAAGGTTGTCTTTTGAGATAACCCCCCCCCTCAAAATGTTAGTCAGGTGTATGCTGGCTCCCACTCTCCTTAGTCACCCTCACGGTTTTTGGTTTTTTTTTCATTTATTTGTTTGTTTATTTACTTTACAGCCTGACCGCAGCCCCCCTCCCTTCTCTCCTTCCTGTTCCTCCCTCACACCCCTTCGCCTCATTCCCCCTTCCTGTACTTCTTAGGAAAGGGGAGGCCAACCATGGGTACCAACCCTCCCTGACACATCAAGTCACAGCAGGACTAAGTGCGTACTCTCCCACTGAGACCAGCCAAGGCAGCTCATCTAGGGGAAAGGGATCCGAAGGCAACTAACAAAGTCAGAGACATCCCCTGCTCCAATTGTTGGGGACCTACATGAAAAACAAGCTTCACATCTGCTACGTATGTGTAGGGGGCCTCACTTCCTTTCTTGAAGACCTCTGAACCAGCCCCAACCCTCACCTTCCACCCATCAGCAACCAGAACATACATTCTAGAAGGTAGGAAATTGTGCTTAAGCTTCCTTCAACAGCAGCACCTTCCCTTAAAGAACAGGCATACCAATCCATAGTTGTAAATGCAAGTACGGCTGCATTTAGGAGAGGGTTGTGAGCTCAAGGCTCTTGGGGGAGGTACAGTCTAGCTAAAGAGATGAAGCTCACGGCCAGCTTAGCCCGACTTTACAGCAGGACCCAGTCTTCAGAAATATCTGTACTTCTCCTGATGAGTCTTCCCAAAACATCCCTAAGAACTAAGAGCCAAGGCTGATAACTTCCTTGAGACCAGGCTCATGCTATGCACTTCACCATACCTCTCCTCATTGCCTCCCAACACACAGAGGGTTTTTTTAAATGTCTGGTGTTTTCCCCTCATTTTGCCTCTAAATGAATTTGTATAGGCCATTTTCATACCTGCCTCCCATTTGTCTACATGTGCTATATACATTACATGTAAACACACACACACATTTATGTCCTCACAATTTGACCTTACCCAACTTCTTCAGCCATCCTAAATGGGTTTCTTATAAAAACAGAAGCTATAATATCTGGATTTGAGTTCCAACTAGACTTCCTGTCTGTGTGTAATTAACATCTATAAATTCCTATGTAATTATCTGTAAAATAGGAAGAATGCCCATCAGTCTGAGGGCAGTCACGAGACAATCTACACAACAGACACTTAACAAATAGAAGACTTCCTTTCTTAAGCCACACATCTATCAGCCCCCTAACAAGGTTGTTCAGGCTGCATCATGAAGAGCTGAGTTCATTTTTATGAGATCCAACTTCCAGTCAGAGAAGTAAACAAAGGAAGAAGAGACAATGAGCATGATATGTGTTCTTTTCCCTTAAAAACTCACATGCTAGCAAGACCAAAACCAAATCAAAAACCATAATAGGTGACTTGTTCTACAACAGGGGTGAGGGTGCTGGAAAGTAAGGTGTTTAAATTCCTGGGGAGACTCAAAATAAGAGGGGTTTGTCTTTGCCTGGGAATGTCAAAAAGATGCTAAATTAGACTAGGAGTCCTTGAGAGTAGGCATATCTTACACTCAAATTCCAAATTCCCTGTCTTCCTTGGCTCATAGTTATGGGTTAGAAAGTATTGGATGGATAGATGAATGGATGGATGGATGGAGGTAGGTGGATGTACAGATGGGGTTATGAGTAGACAGGTGGCTAAATGAGTAGGGATGTATATAGAAAGGCAGATTAGATAACTGCCTTCCAAATTTTAGAAGTGTAATCTCCATACAAGCCTTTAAGAAACTAGAGACATTGTAACTGTGTCTTTTTTATCATAATCTTCACCATCACCACCAGCAGCAGCAGCAGCAGCAGCAGCATTCACTGAGAACTTAATATCTGCTAGCCATTTTGCTCCACGCTGCCTCACTTAATATTCAAAGCTATACCTGAGCGCCTGGCACTTCCATCATGTCTACTTAGCAGATAAGGAAGCAGATTGCAAAAGAAAGTGACCTTTCCAAGGTCATCCAGCTAGCAGGCAGCAGAGCTGAGGTGAGATGAGTGTGCCCATCAAAGTTCATGTTCTGTGCTTGCCCACGGGCCTGCTGCAGATGTTGGTATTCAGGGCACAGGACAAGACAAATGCTGTGTCTACTGACCTCTATCTTGGTTCACCCCCCCCCATCCTGGTCTTTGCAGACATTCTAAGGAACTTTGCCTTCCTTCTAGACTGAGGGCTACCCTAATGTTCTCTTTGCCCTCTCCTTAAGTAGATGGTTTAATTACTTGAAATCATTTTTTTAAACCAAGGACACACAGGTGAGTTTCCTCCTCTCAACTCCATGCTAAGTTACAAAAGCTAGCATATTGTGATAAAATTCTCCTAAAAATATCTTCCCTCATCCAGATCCTTCCTAGGTTCCCCTTGTCACTCATAAAGGGGTTCAGTATTAGTCAAGAATCAAATTCTAAATCCAGCTCACATGGTGAATGTTCGAGCCACCTAGTCCATGCCAGATTGCTTTTCCTAATGTTTAGTCATCAATAAGAATCACTAAAGTTAATATAGTCTTGACCGATATGCAAAGTGAATTAAAACTTACAAAGAACTCATCTATTATGGAACAGAAGCTCAGAGTAGTTAAGTGGCTTCCCTAGGCTACTTCTAGAAGGCAGAGCTGAACCTGCAGCTATCTGCCAGGACTTCAAAACCAGAGCTGCTGTACCTTCCTCGACATGTGCAAACCTTCAGATGCATTGATGTAGAGCCCTCCTTGTGAATCCTGTAGGGGGGTTTCCATTATCCATTCCCCTGTGAATTGTCTACTAGCTATACTGGTGCTACAGAGGCAAATAGAGCCAAGCTTCTGCTCTTGGGGAAGGTACAGTCTAGTTAAAGAGATGAAGCTCAGTATGCCACAGGCCAAAAATGTGCCCTGCCAGCACCAGTTGTGGGTTGGTGGCAGTGCTGGGGAGAGGGTGAGAAGAGTCGGATGCACTCAGCCTGTTCTCTGGAACCCAACCCCCTCCTTGCTGAGACCCACCATGCCCTGTGTGTGCTGATCACAAAGGCATTCACCATCACACACAGGCCAAGCAGCTCTCTTATGAGATTCATGGCTAAGCAATGAAGAATGACTTTTGTCCTTACTTATGAGACATGTCCTATCCAGTAGGAAAAAAAGAAAAAAAAAACAGCAAACAGACAAACTATTACTACACTGTGGGGAACAGTCAATATTTACACACATTTTATGTCACCCTTTGTGTATGGTGTTTTTCTTTTTTAGTTTAACTTTTATTTCACTTTTTTTATTTCATTTTTTAAATTTATTCACTTTACCACCGGATGTAGCTCCCTTCCTCACCTCCTCTGGCCTCGCCCTCCCTCCTTCTTCCCCTCCCAGAGTCCTCAGAAAGGGGGAACCCTCTTCCCCTATCATCTGACCCCAGCCTATCTTCTCAGGACTGCCTGCATCCTCTTCCTCTGTGGCTTGGCAAGGCTGCCCCACCAGGGGGAAGCTATCACAGAGCAGACAACAGAGTCCATGTCAGAGACAGCCCCTGTTCCCCTTACTAGGGAACCCACATGGAGGCTGAGCTGTCTGTGGGCTACCTCTGAACAGGGGACATGTATCCCTTCTATGAATGGTCCTTCACTGGTGCATTAGTCTCTGCAGGACATTCTGGACCCAGATTTGTTGACTCTGTTGGTCTCCTTGTGGAGCTCCTGTTCTTTCTGAGTCCTTCTATACATACACACACACACACACACACACACACACACACACACACACACATATTCTTCCATAAGACTCCCTGTACTCTGTCCAAAATTTAGCCATCTCAGTATGTCTTCAATCCCCTGTTGAGTGGAGTCTTTCAGAGGACATCTATGATAGGCTCCCATCCTGTTCCCTCTCTTCAGCTGCTTTCACTGTTTATTCTATTTGTCCTTCTGATGAGAATTAAGCATCCTCCCTAAGGTCCTCCTTGTTACTTAGCTTCTTTAGGTCTGTGGATTGCAGTATGGTTATTCTGTATCACATAGCTAATATCCACTTACAAGTGAGTATATACCATGTGTGTCTTTCTAGGTCTGGATTACCTCACTCAAAATGATCTTTTCTAGTTCCATCTATTTGCCTGCAAATTTCATAACTTCCTTGTTTTTAACAGCTGAGTGATATTTCATTGTATAAGTGCACCATAATTTCTGTATCCATTCTTCATTTGAGGGACATCTAGGTTGTTTGCAAATTCTGGCTATTACAAATAAAGCTTCTATGAACATAGTTGAGCAAATGTTCTTGTTGCATAGTGGAGCATTCTTTGGATATATGCCCAGGAGTGGTATAGTGGGGTCTTGAGGTAATACTATTCCTAATTTTCTAAGAAAGCATAGCATTTATTCTTTCAATACAGTAGAGTGGTTCACTTTAGAGAAAATTTTCAGGAAGAGCTCACAACCAAGAACTCATGCATTCATTTGCTCTCCAAACATCAGTGTCCACAGCTGAAACACAGCAAGATTGCTAAAACTTTACCAATAGTAACTAAGCTAACTCATTTGCCACAATTAGGACTTGATTAGCCAGGATTTTCATCACTGTCACAAAAGAGCTCACAAAAACAAGTGAAGGAAGGGATTATTTTGGCTCATGGTTTCAGAGGTATCCTTCATGGTGGTGAATGATCAAGCCAAGAAGCAGAGAGAAGGGAATGCTATGATCCTCTGGCTTTCTTTTTCCCCCTTTGCCTTACCCAGGACCCTAACCCAATGGACGGTAGGGTCTTCTCTTCATTAATCTTTTCTGGAATCACACTCTGCAGAAGTGTGTCTCAGTTCCTACGTGATTCTACATCCTGTCACATGACAATGAAGATTAATCATAACAGTAACTAATGTTAACTGAGTGCCTACACAGGGCTCTGTTTTAAGTACCTTACATAAATTGACTGACCAAATCCTCCTAAATCCATGACGTAAACACTGTTCCTTTCTTACATCGGTTTAATTTTGTTTTTATGTGTGTGAGTTTTTACATGTGTCTAAGTACACCACATGTGTCAATGGTGTCCTATGGAGGCCAGAAGAGAGTGTCAGATCCCGTGGGACTGTAGTTGCAGATGGTTGTGAGCCACCATGTGGGTGCTAGAAACAGAACTGGGGTCCACTGCAAAAGCAAAAAGTGCATTTAACCAGTGAGCCATCTCTCCAGCTCTAAAACTATTAATAAAACAGAAGCACAAAGTTGGGTGTGAATAGTTCATGGTCAGAGTTGTACTATGGCAAAGTCATGCTCCCAAGCTACTTGCCAGGTGCTGTAGCCTTTGTTCTTTTTTTGCAGTTGGAGGTCAAGGGGTGCATGTTAATATCACTTCCAAAATAGACAGATCTTGGTTCCAACATCACCAATGGTTGTTTCATTGAAGCTATAACCCCTCTTTTCAGACATGGATATAAGAAGTTGAAACTCCATCTTGAGATATACAAGAGTTTCTCCAGCAACCAGAAAAAAAAAAAATAGAAATGTTTTCCCTGAGAGAGGTGACAGTGAGAGTGGTATTTAATGTCCCCATGGGCTGATAGGCTACGGTAAGATCCAGGAACTAATAGGAAAGATGTGAGTGACATCTTACGACTTTGCTCATCAGCCAAGCTCTCTGACCCAGGGGACAAAATAAAACCGAGATAGGAAGAAAGCACGGTCCCTAACCCTGCTCACACGGTAGTTGCCCTCTGGTAAATGGTTAAGATGTGTGCATAGAACCCTCCTATCATACCTTCTGATCAGTCATGACTGATGTGTTTAGCCTTTGGTCAACTTTTCTTTGTTCCTCATGTAACGTTTCAGTTGATCATTCTGTGTTTTGAAGAATATAACTATCTTTTCAGCAATTAATAATAATTATTATGATTACAGTGTCTTCCACCTCTTATTTTTGGTCCTATGACTTGCAGTTGGCATGAAAATTTGGATTCCTTATTAAAAACATTAGTATGTATTAGGTAAATTAGTTTTACCGACAGTATTTTGTTAGAATGGGGAAAATAGATTAAGGTTTTCTCCGAACACAGACAGAATGCCTTTGAGGACAGTAAACCCTACATAGAGTAAAGAATATGGGTCTCTAGCCTCCAAGGCTACGTTCTGAAAGAATATCTGTTACCAAGTACTGCTGTGCATAGGATGTCATGGCACAGACAAACACATGGACTTAAACAAGACAGAAGGACAGAGGGCTGAGCTCCTGTGTCAGGACAACGAAGAAGAGAGACAACCCTATCTAAGCACAATTATTTCGGTAAAGATTTAACTGGATGTGGTCTTATGGGCAGGCAACAAAATATTACTCCAGGTCACTAAACTTGGCTGTCAAATCAATAACAACCAGGAAACTGGCTGAATGTTTATTAGCTTCTAAAATCTATTATAATCTATTTATCTGAGAATGGGAAGAGATGAGAGCAATGGAATTAGAGTTTTTCATGTATGAATGCTTTTGAGAATGTGGATTCAAGAGAAATTAGCAGCTATTTTAATTTTCTGCTATCTCGTCCCTCATAGCAATCAGGCTACCTCCAAAATATCTCCTGATAATTAACATTTGCCTAACGCTCTTCCAGTTTGCAAAACTGCTTCACGGACGTTATCTCCGACAGTCCCCAAAACAACCTTGGAAGTTTGCAAAGCAATTTCACCGAGGTTATCACACTGGGCTCTTGAATCCTCATCCCTCATTCCCCTGCGGTCCACACAGCAGCCAAGCCTGCTGTCTTACAGTTCTGCAAACACAGCACGCGTTCACACTTCTGTGACTTTGCACTTATGACTCCACCACCAGGAAAGAAACCCACTCTTTCCTGTTTTGACCAGATTATCTTTATTGATTCTGGGAACCAAAAAGCAAGGAAAGGGCAGGGCCCCTGAAATTGTGAAGAGCTGATAATGGTACCCATGATTGGGGCAGCCCAGCAGAACAGAGAGCAAAATTCTTGACTTGCAGACTGCATGGATACTGATGAAAGCTATGGTCCCTTCTTTAAAGAATCATGGCAACTGACATATTGCAGTTGGGGAAGACATGGGTTCAAATTTAGGCTCTGCTGCTTTGTGAGAAGTGACTTTGAGGCAGTCACTAAACCTAAGCCCACATCCTCTCCATTACAGGAAGGGCCTAAAACACCCCACCTTCAAAGTGAGGGACACAACAGTGATCACTGAGTATAGACCTCTGCCCTCCATTTCTAGCTTGTCGTGAAAGACTGCTTAACGGAAGCTGCTGTGGTGATTATGGCCACTTCCTTTGTGGCAGGAAAGGCCACAGAATCCTTTGTTGTCACTGTCTTCATTTTTACTGCTCCTGAAGCGATTATTTACTGTTTCTCTTATTTCGAGGGCGGGGGCAATTGCTTTTCCCATAGATGATTAGTGTTCTGTCTTGTGTGTGGCACTTTTGCTCAGAGTTAAAGAAGGCAGTTTTCTCAGTCATAGGCAAGACTGGGGGACATCAGGCCCTCACTGCTGGTGGGTGAACCAGGTGGTTCATGAAGAGTCATTCAGAGAATGGACGGGAGAAGGACTATAGGAGGAGATGAGTGCATTGGGCAAAGACTAGAGACTGGAGAGAGGGTGGCTCGTTTGGAGAGCTTTGTTTCTCCATACCGTGGACAAGAGTAAAACCAAAAGGATTCTTGAAGGGAGGCCAAAGTCCAGCCATGCCTACCATCTATGTCCAACTCTTTAAAGTCACCTTTTCACACAGAATCTGGTTCAGTCCCATTTTTCAGAGGAGGAAACAGACAAAATTTTCATTAGGTTTTCCAGGGTCACTATCTTATGCTGGTTGTTGTTGCTATAACAAAGTGTCTGAAGCCGGGTGATGTATAAGGAAAGAGATTTTAGTTTCCTTGTGACCCTGGTGGCTGTAAAATTCAAACAGCACCAACTATGTGACCATCTGGCAAGGGTGTCCTGGCTGCATCACAGCATAATGGCAAACACTGATGCAGAAGGAAGTTCCTTCAGAAGTGGTATGGGAAGAGATGAGGCCAGAGAGGCCAGGCTTGCTCTATAAAACCCACTCTTATCCGGGCTAACTTCTGTGAGACTTGAGCCAGTCTCCCCAAAAGAGTAGGCATCAGCTAGTGAAATGGCTCAGTACATAAGGCACTTTCTACCCAGCCTGAAGACCTGAACTTAGTCCCTGGAAGCCACATGATGATGAGAGAGAACTAACTCTCACCAGATGCCCTCTGATCTTCATGTCTATGCCATGGCACACTCCCACACACATGCACACACAGAGAATAAACAAACCTTTAGAGAAAAGAGTCACAACTTAGCCACTGCCCACCAAGTACCCCCTCTTAAAGGTTCTGTAAGCTTCTAATGCCACCCAGTCAAAGCAAGCTTCCAGGACAGCCAGCCTCGTTCAAGCCGTACAGATTAGAGCTGAACTGGTCATGCACAACATCACGGCTGAGCCAGAAAGATACAGCTTCTTCCCTCTCTGGCACGCAGGCTGGGCCCTGAAGCCAGAAAGAAACAAAGTGCTCCAAAGTTACAAGGAAGCAATCTCCTGCCTGCTCATCTCATCTCAGACAGGTCCAAAGGCCCTTCCCTCCACCACCCCCAGGGCACAGCGGTGGGTTTTCAGAGTCTCCCAACCTAAAGCCATTTCAATATAATTATGCCTCCTTGACCTACATGTCATTCAGCTTGGACTGGAAACATGCACGCACGCACACGCACATGCACAGACACGCAGATACACACACCACTTAAAAAAAAAAAAAGAACAATTTCTCCAACCATAGAAAATTATTTCCCAAGGCTCCCGGGTAATTAGCCATTGTCCTCTAGGCATGGCCTGTTCCCTGCCTGTCCGTGTCTCCCAGCACAGACAACACCACTTCGACCCTGCTTCTGAACACGGGTCCCACTGTAGAACAGAACATCCTGAGAAGGGCAGCCTTGGAGGCGTGCGCCCGGGCCGTGTGTGCTGGGGAATTTTCTGATGTTCTTGAACATCCAGATCCCTCAGATCCTTCCTCTGCTAAGCCAAGGAGGGAGGCAAAGAAACTTGCGCTGTGTGGGAAGAGGTTATTTCTCAGTAGCCCTGCCTCTCTTATCACGTCACATGGATGAGGAAGTTCCAGTGGCTGGCGGTATTTACCAGCTGTGTTGATATTCATGGCAGAGCCTCTGTCACACACACACACACACACACACACTCCTCATCACCCTTCAGAGATGCCTGTGGTTTGAAACAAATAAGGAGCTTTATACTTAGGAAAGCCCCTTAATGCTCAAAACCATTTTGTGACTCCCCAGTGCCTTATGACAAAGCCTCTCCAACATGGCTGCAAGGCCATGGAACAGATAGACTATTTCTACTTCCTCCCCAACAAGCCCTCTCCCTCTCTCTCCACCATCTGTCTCTGTCTGAGAAATGAGAAAAGGTGACAAAAATAAGGAGGAGGCCTAATGAGGACAACTTGAACTAGAATCCACCCTACATGGAAGTGTGGGTCAGCATGACCTTCCCTCCTGGTTTTCTTCTTTTTGTAGTGTATTAATTGTGTGCCTATGAGTGCAGGTGAGTGCACATCGAAGCCAGAGAACGACTTTCTTGTGTCTCAACATTCTTGCCTTCTACCTTATGGCAGGATCTCTCTTGTTGATTCTGTTGCCCCCCAGCTTACTCTAGTGGTCCATGAGCTTCCAGAAAATTCTCCTGTCTTTGTGTCCCATCTCTTCACGGGAGTGCTGCGGTCGCGGGTGCTCACTGCCACACCCAGCTCTTTAAACATGGCTTCTGTGGGTTAAACTCAGGTCATCAGGACTGTGGGCTAGCTAGAACGTTTGCAGCTGAGCCATCTCCCTGGTCCTTCCCATCTGATTTTCAAATCAAGCTCAAGTCCTAACAAAGGCATGAAATAGACAGTTTGAAAGCACGGCAGTTGATTTAGTTGCGCCCTTCTCTCTGGGGAGCCTTTCACAGTCCTTAGGTCAGATGTGACCTTTCTTCTGAAGTGGTTCCACCACTGCCTTCTGCCCCTGTGGCACACCTATCTGAGTATCTACATGGCATCCACCAAGATAGGAGTCTCAAGCCTGCTAAGATATGTGTAACCCACAGTGAAGAGCCTGAAAGCTGAAAGACCAGCTCTGGGTTGAAAGGCTGAGCTGGGAGGCTAGCTAGAGTGTAGAGAAAATGCAAAACTCTCCCTCACCCAAATGAAGGACCAAAACCATTCCTAAGCACTTAAATTGTGTCCGGTCATTTAAGTCACATAATGAACCTGAAAGGCAGGTGCTTTCACACTCGTTTTACAGATGAAGAACACTGAGGTACAGCTCATTGAAGAAACTTAGCCATGATCCCGAAAATAAGGAGCAGTAAACAACATATGAGTTGCTGGTTTCAGAATCAATAATCTTATTGTTCCCACTTTTAGCAAGTGCAGGGTAGCAGGAAGGAGACCTTCATGTCAGCATATCACTGAGTAGCTTGCATTGCATGGTGCAGTGTCCGTGCATGTGTTAAACTCCCCCATCTTCTTCACTAGTCTGGTGGGAAGATGTTATTTTTTCTTTGCACAGAGGAAGAAAGTTAAGTAACACACTCATGTGTAAAAATGGGAAGTTTGAACTCCACTCCATCAGTCATTGTAGTAGGTAATGGGGAAGAGTTTCTGAAAGGGAAAGAAAGCAGACATAGTGCATATAGTGGAGTGCCATGAAAGTAACAGCAAGTGGATAAATGTTCCACAGAGAGCCTCAGTGAGTCCACCTGACCATCCATCCACTCATCCATACATACATCTGCCCATCCTTCTCCATCCTCATCATATTCTCCAGCCACCAATCAGCCTATTCTTCATCCTTCCAAATCCTCCATCCATCCATCCATCCATCTTTCTTTCTACAAATGCTGAATGAATTCATAAGTTGTCACACCCATTTGACCAGCCCTAATTTTTCAGAGAAAAGAGACATAGCCTCTGCCTTCCAGAAGCTTAAGACGAACAGTGACAAAGTTCTTAGATGAAATCATCAGACATGTTGTACATGTTATCTAGCCAACGGGGAGCTTCGCTCTGCACATAGAGCTCAGAAAAACATTTAGAAATAAAGCCCTCCAAACCAAAGATTGGAGGTGGAGAAGGCATTCTAGACAGTGCTCCAAAGGTAAGGAAGACATCAGTACTGGCAGGTGTATGCACTGAAACAAGAGTGAACTGTGCATTCCACGAGGTACAGAGGGGGGCTGGCAGGTAAGAGAAAGCCTGCTGGCCATCCAAGGGGGGCTGGGGCCTGTGGAACATAGGAATCAAACCAGTAACACGTGAGCCAGGCTTCAGGTGTTTGCACACAACTGTGCACAGATGGGGTGTGTATGTGTGTTGCTTCCAAACACAATACCAAGTTAATTTCCAATTAATCACCGGCACATTTGATTGTGTCATCCAATTCATGAGATCTTCACAACAGCTTATGACAACCACATCGTTTGGTTTCTCACAGCTGAGAAAACTCAGGCATAGAGAAGTTGGAGCCACTGCCCCAAATCACACAGTCAGAGAGCAGCAGAGGCATACTCACCATCCCGTTTCTATTTGTCACCCGTGTCTTATGGCAATGATGCCAGGAGCCCTTGAGAGACCTTCTCAGCCATAAGAATAAGGTCCATGGCCCTTGTGGTCGGCTCTTGCAGTGTCTGAAACAGGAGCACTATCCCAGCAGGTTCGTACCAGCTCGTTTTCCCCCTAATGTCTCGTGTAATTGAGGATGCTAGATGTAAACCTAATACTAAGAAAAAGCTGGGGTTTTGAAGCCAAGTTGATCACTAAAGTGTACACACAGCCTTGGATGTTGGGCTGGGAGCTGTCTTTAGGGAGTGGTTCCTGAAAGCAATAGCCTTAAGACTAGAAAGAAAGCTTGGGTCAATGACTGGAGAACTGTAGTTTTACTGTTTTTCTGATATTCCTATTTACTGAGTGTGTTTCTCAGTCACAAGTTCCATGCCTTTGCTCAAGCTGTTCTAGAACTTCTAACTCTGCTCTCCTTGGCTTCTTCTTTCATGCCTCTAAGAAGTCTTCCCTTGACCCTGACCATAACCAGAAGGTGGCTGCATCTCTTGAGCCACAGTTGCTGCATGTCCAGTGTCCTTTCTGTCCTTAGTCAGTGAACAGCATAAGATATGTGTTCAGCATGAGCCCTCAAATGAGAGAAGCAAGTCCAGAGTCCTGTGACTTACCCAGAGCCACAGAGCTGGTGGTTAGAAGCACACAGCCCTACAGCCCAGAGTAGGATATGAGGTCCCTGTAGAGAGGGAGCACTGTGTGTCTGTTCATCACTGCATCCTTGTCAAAGGTACAGTGCCTGTTGCATAGTAGGTGGCTTAGGAAACATTTGTTGAATAGATATGTGAATATCAACATTGTTTATTACTTCTTTTGTCCTTGCCTGCTTAGAAGAACAAGTCAGGGTCACAGAAAATGATGGCTTTCTCTTGGAGGCATTTTATATGCACAATTGATAAGCTATTTGCCCACTGCTAAAAATACGTGGAAACCATTGGATGGATAGTGCTTAGCTCAAGATGTTTAATCAAACAGCGACAACCAAAGCAGAGCTACAATTAGCCTCTGACACCCCAGTGAACTCCAGATGAACAGCCCGGAAGCCTCTAACTTCCTGTTAGTCCCCTGGCACCCAGTGACCATCACCCTGGGTCTACAAAACAGCAAAAGAATAAATGAGCGTTCTCTGCCCAAGGCAGACACCAGCTGGAGCAGATGGGCAGGGTAGGCAGGAAGAGAACACATGGGATGAGTGCCCTGGGGACTAGCCAGTGGGGAACATCACTGGGCACCGGACGAGACAATGGGGTCATCTCAGTCATGTGCAGTGGAGTTCAAGAAAACCATTAGATCCAGAAATCCCTTTATCCTCTCCTCCTCCTCTACTCCCAGGGGTCCCCAAAGGCCATATGGCTCCTCTGAAAAACATTCTCTTTCTCCCTCAACTTTCTCATGCCACACACATGTTTGTTGATATATACTGGTATCCTAAAGGGGGGAGGGAGAAAGACAAATTGGACCAATTTTACATAATGGTTCCTTCTCCCAAGAGGCTCAAAAAAGCATATAAACAAGTAAATGTGTCAAATGGACTTTAGAGTCTTCATAAATTCTATTTGAATCTGGGGTCCAGCACACTCTCCTTGATTGACCTGTGACAGTTACCCCTCTGAGCTTCCATATTCTACCTCTAAAACAAAGGTAGTTATAAATCCACTTCATGGTATGAGGGTTACATTCAATACATATTGAACGTTCAGAAAGTGAGGTATGTTTAATAAGTATGTAATAAAGAGAAACTTTCTGGGTGCTGAGCTCCGCATGCTAGGTAAACTCTCTACCCCAAGTTACAATCTTGGCCCTTGGGAACCACTATTTTAAATGTACAAGCTTTGCCCAGCTTTTGTAGGATTCATTTCAGAGGATGAGAAAGCTGGTTGGGGCTATTAGATGTGATCACGTTCCTCTTCCAGACCTTGGCATTTTTCATCTGTAAGCGGATGAAAATCTTACCCACTTCGTTAGTATGCAAATGGTCCTCAACTTGCAATGGTGTTACATTCTGATAGATCTAAAAAGTTCACAGTAAGCAGACATTATGGGAAGTTGGTAAATAGGTTAATACATCCAATCCACAGAGAATCCTCCTATCAACAAAACACACCACAGACTCTTGGTTGTGTTTCTTCGCAATGCCAGGCCTGAGAGCTGTAGTTGTTGTCAGCTCTCAGCATTTAAAGGCAAGATTATATTTCAAATCACTAGACCATAAAATTATCCAAATTCAGACCTTAAAGTATGTCTTCCACTGAATGCATAATCATCTTTTCCCCTTTATGCAGTTGAAAGATACTTAGTAAAAACAAATTATGAGGAAGACCCTTCATCCTGGTATTCCAGTTTGAATATGCAACATTCCCCATTAGCTCATATTTTGAACACTTCAATCCCAACTAATGATACTATCTGGGGAGGCTCTAGAAACTTCAAGAGGTGGCTTCTAGCTACATGGAGGAGGCCACTGGAAGCAGCTTCTTACGAGTACATTATGCTTGTCTGTTTCTTTTCTTGCTCTGTTTCCTGGACTGCTATGTTTGCCCATCATGATGCACTGAGCCCTCTAAATCTATGACCCAAAACAAGTCATTCCTCCTTAAACCTCTTTGGTATAGGCGTTTGGTCAACCTGATGAGAAAAAGTAATGAATACAATAGGATATTGCATTATTAGACAGTGTGTCATATTAGAGCCATTGTGTGTGAGGAAGTAAGCTGATTGCTACTCTGTGAGGATGGCAGGTATCTTTACATCTCCTGCCTCTTTGTGTCTTTGGCCCATGCTTTTTCCCTGTGAGCCAGTGAGACCCATATTCACTCTTCCCAGGTGTGAGCTAAGATATCAGCACTGATGGTTACCCCTCCCTTACTAACCTGCTCTGATTGTAGACATGAAAATTGAGGACCTGAGGAGAAACAGGGCTTTCTCTGGGCACCTGGGACCTACATCAGAATCCAGCCCAACACAGAGGCATCTCCTGTGGTACTCCAGGAGTCTGAGAACACTTGTACTGACTGAACTTGACACTTGAGTCAGACAGTTCTTGTCCAGAGTTAGCTACCTGCCCCATTAACCAAGAGAAGGCTCAATTCAGATGGACAGTGCCCCATGGAATCTTCCATCATTCAATGTCCTTAGAAAATGCATTCTTAATAGTTATATGTGATGAGAATGACTGCTAACTGAATATTTCCTTGAGCCTGGCTCTAGCCAAGAGTTTAATATGTCCAAATGGCTCTAGTCTTCATAGCAGACTTCTGACCCAGCAGCCATCCTCATTTGCTGATAGGGTATGTGCATCTTGTGTTAACATACCATGACCAAGAATGCCAGCAAGAAAAATGAAGGTTTGGAGCTCCATGAGATGGACCCCATATCTGGCACTGCTAGGTCAAGAACATAATCCTAGATAAGTCATAGACCCTAGGGAGGAATCCATACTGCTATTCTGCCAAATGGACATAGTGTTAAAATGTCCCCTAATGCCTTGTTGCTGTACCCGTAGACCAGTGCATTTCTTATCCGTCATCAGAGAGCTTCCCCCTTGTAGTAGATAGCAACTAACACGGAGACACTCAACTGGTCATATGCAGAGAGTAAGAAACTGAAGTTCTCAGCTCTAAATGATACATCACACACACACAGTGGGAGAGAGACAGAAAGAGACAGAGAGAGAGCACTCAGGAATATTCTCAGAACAGGGGAAAGAAAGGTTGCAAGAGTCAAATATGGTGGATAATGTTTAGGAAAGAGTATTTTCTGGACTCAACAGGGCAGATGCACACAGGAACTCAGAGAGATTGTGACGGCACACACAAGACCTCAACAAGCTCAAGCCAGATAAAACCCCAGCATGGAGATCCCACTAATAGCCGAAGAGCTATTGGCATTTGAAAGCTGCTGGGTAAGGGATAGCCAGTTTTATTTAACAATATAACCCCTGATATATTGATCACATGCCGGGGTAGACTCTTACTCCCAAGATTAACTAGACTTGATGGTAGGGGGAAAAAAGTTGGATAACGGGGAGAGGGGGTAGTTAAGGGAGAAGGTGGGGGAGAGAGGATGAATATGTTGAAAAATTACATGAAATCCTCAGATAATTCATTAAAATATTGACTCTTAACAACTGAGGATTTAAGAAACCAACCAGGTACTCCAGAATCTAAAAGTATACCTCTCGTTGGAGGTGTCCTCACCATCTTGGTAACTCTCCCACTTGGTGATTGCTGCAGAGCCACCTGCCTGCCCAAGACTAGTTCCTGTAAAGCCTTGCCCCATCTGTCTTTCTGACAGACTCCCAGAGCTGGGAAGGCACAGCTGCATCCATCACTCTGTTCAGAACTTGACCCAGAATGGCATCATCAAGTGCTTGCAAGATGCTTCTTCATTTTGCCAGCGCTGCTGTCTTGGCCAGGTGGCATATTCTCTCTGAATATCAGTTTTCTCATTTGTTCTCAGAGACCAGGGCCTGAGTTCCACCTGCAATGTCATCTCCCAATAGTTTCCCATGTAGCAAGTCTCTTCTTAAATAAATGATGTTTACTTTGTAAGCAAATATTTACCACTGCTCTAAGTAGAAAAATGATATTCCTATGACACTCCTAAACTGTGTCATTTCACTGCATGGTGTAATCTTTTTGCAAGTTCTTTATAGTAAGGTATTAATAAATTTACAAACAAATTAACTACGTTTATAACTTCCTAAGTAAGAATGTTCATCAGTAAATTCCATAAAACCATCTCATCTCTACAAAGCCACCAACACACTATAGGTCCTCAATAGAAAGTAGCCTTCTAGCCAGGTGTGGTGGCATACACCTTTAATCCCAGCACTCAGGGAGACAGAGACAGGTGGATGGCTGTGAATTTGAAGCCAGCCTGGTATACACAGTGAGTCCAGGATAGCCAGGGCAACACAGAGAAACCCTAACTGGAAAAACAAAAACAAAAAGAAAAGAAAATGATCTTCGGCACTAGGAAGTATAGTTTGGAAGCTTTGGGGTCTGTTGGTTGCCTTGAATGTGGTTTTGTGATCAAGCTCTAAAGTTTCCCTGGTTATGAGGGAAGTTGCCCCTGGTCAAAAAGCCAAAACCAATTCTGCTCTCAAGAGAAGGTCAATTGATTGGCAGGACTGACTTCAGCCTGCAGCATGGATGCTGACTCACTGTTCCACTGCCCTGAGTCAACCTTTCCTGGGATAGCAGCCATCTTTGCTCTCGCTGCCTATTAATCCACAGAGAGAGAGAGACTTGCCAGTCTAGTCTACACAAGAAACCACCACTGTTAATTTCTAGATGCAAGCCAGAAAGGCTACATGGATCCCACACTCAAGATCCGTAAGCCAAACCCACAGCGTTTGTTCTACCTTGGCAGACATCGCCAATTCATCCTTGACCCACTGAGCCCAGCTGTAGTTCCAAGAATACTTTTTATGTGGTGGCAAAGTAGCCACTACCAAAAGATTTCACATGAAACTTTTTGTATATAAAAATAGAGACAAAAGAATGAAAACACTGGTTTGAAATGTTTCAAAGGTTAAAGTTAAGAGTGCTTCCTCATCTATTAAAAAGAAGGAAATCATGAAATTTGCAGGCAAATGGTGGGAACTAGAAAAGATTATATTGAGTGAGGCAACCCAGAAACAGATAGACACACATGGTATATACTCACTCATAAGTGGATGTTAGCCATATAATATAGGATAAACATACTAAAATCTATACTTCTAAAAAAGCTAACCAACAAGGAAGGCCCTAGGGAAAATGCTCAATCCTCATTCAGAAAGGCAAACTCAATAGACATCAGAAGCAGGAGATGACAGGGAACAGGACAGGAGCCTACCACAGAGGTCTTCTGAAAGACTCTACTGATCGAGGTATTGAAGCAGTAGCTGAGACTCATAGCCAAACTTCTGGCAGAATGCATGGAATTTTATGAAAGAAGGAGGAGATAGAAAGACTTGGAGGAGACAGGAACTCCAAAAGGAGACCAACAGAGCCAAAAGAAAACTGAGCCCTGGAGGCCCTAAAGAGAATAATATCCCAACCAAGGACAATGCATGGAGAGGACCTTAAATGTAGGCTCAGATGTAGCCCATAGACTCAGTCTCCAAGTGGGGTGCCTAGTAAGGGGAGCAGGGGCCTTCTCTGGCATGAACTAAGTGGCAGGCTCTCTGATCACCTCCTTATGGGGGGTGGGGGGGTGCAGCCTTGCCAGGCCACAGAGGAAGACAATGCAACCAGTCCTGATAGTCTAGGGTCAGATAGAAGGGGAGGAGGACCTCCCCTATCAGTAGACTAGGGGAGGGGCATAGGGGGAGAAGAGGGAGGGAGGGTGGGATTTGGAAGAGGGAGTGGGCCACAGCTGGGATACAAATTGAATAAATTGTAATAAATGATAATAATAAATAAAATAAAAATAAAAAAGTATTTCAAAAGTTAAAATGTTCCTAATATATAAGTGCATCATATCCACAAAGAAAGTAATAGAAAAGAACATAATAAATAGAAAAAAACAAATGAGTTAGAAGCTGCAAAAATTGAAGCGCTTTCAAGATAAGTAATTTTGCACTTTTATAGATAATTTCATACATGCATACGTGTTTTGATCAAGCCCATTGCCTATTCTCTCCCCTCCAATTTCTTCCCTTTCTCCTTAATCACTTTAACCGCCCAACATCATGTATTGGCTCTTTAAAAAACCCCTTTGGTTCTAACTGGTGCTCCCTATATGTATATGAGTTGGGGTATCCTTTCAAAGGCTGCACCTCTGGAAAAAAAACTTACTCTCCCTCCTACAGCAGCATCTTACTAACAGCTTCCCTAGCTTTATCTTCTCTCCAGGAACAAATTTTTTTTAAGAAAAAAAGGCTATATCAGAGGATTCAATAGACAAGTGAGCCGTTAGCCAATGATGGCTCTTAAGGGCTTAATTCTATAGATAATAATCAGTGTTCTCCACCAAGGACAAAAAACAAAGAGGACATAGGTTGCATCAGCTACAACTGGAGGGTTAGATTAGAAGCAGCAGGCCAGGGAAATCAGAATCTTCCCCAAGGAAGATTCCAAAGGAATGTTCAATTTTTTCCCTTCTTTCATTCCTTTTTCTTCCTTCCTCCCTTTCTTTCTTTCTTTGTTTATTTTCTTCCTTGAGCACTTTGACTCTCTCCCACTCATCTCTGCATCTAGCCCTGGTCTAGCTTCTTTTGCATGCTCTGCCATCATTAACTGATACCAGTTGGTTGGGCTTTACCAGGCAACAATAGTTACTTGTTTTAGTGTTTACTCACTACCAGGAAATATGCTAAATATTGTACGTACATTATTTAGTGCGACCTCACAACAATGTAAAAGGGCTCTCACAGCTATGATTCCCATTTCACAGTTGATACGGAGGCTTCAGGGTTAGGACACTCTCTAAGCCTCACAGAAACCTTTCTCTTGGGATTTGATTGCAGGAAGCCTGCTCCCTGCTTCTCTAAAAAAAAAAAAAGTTCTTAGATGCCCTGATACCTTGGATGAGGTTCTTCCTGCAAAGAGAGAACAAGATCATTTGACCCTTCAGAATCTTTCTTGGGGTGGGAAGGCCATTCCCAAAGTTGTCCATCCCTTGAGGAGAGGTTCCATTCTTAACTATTATTTCCCTAGTCCACAGTTAATTTTATGCTCCTCGTAAGCTACAACAGGAAGAAAGCTCTATTTCCCAGAGTTCTTGATGGGCAGAGGTATAATCATGGGAAACAAAGATGGCCACTGCCCAGCTGGCAAGATTTGAGACTGGAGATACAGGATGAGACAACCACTCTTGGGGGGGTTATTTTGTTCTCTCTCTCTCGTGAAGATCCCTGCCAGAGTTCAGATTAAAATCCCAGAACCCTCCAAACACCATCCACACAGGCCCCCAAACAAGTCTTTTAAACATCTTGCATTTCCTTCTCCTCCCCAACCCTCCACCAAAAGCCATAGAATATGAGTATCAGTGAGGAGGAGGGTGGCAATACCCATCACTCAGTTCCATCTGCTCTCTTCACAAGATCTAAGCAAGGTCACAGCCAGCTTCCTACCCAGGAGGCTGCGTGATTGCCCTTCCTAACAACCCAGCCTTGGGAACCCTGAGGAGCAGACAGACTAGCTCAAAATGCCAGGGGCCAGCACGGTGTGAGAACTGACACTCCTCATACGAGAGATAGGCAACTAGGGCTGCATTTAAGTGGCAACAGGAAGAGGTGAGTGTTGCTTCTCTGGAAATTCACAAGGGTGTAATTTAGGATGCAGAGAGACAGGATTTGTGAAAGGTTAGGCTAGGAATTTAATTAGCCCAGATAAGCAATTCTCGCTCCCTCTCTAAATTTTTCTCTAATTTTTGAGCGCTGTATGGATGGAGTAACAGTGCCCAGGGTGCCCTGCTCTTCACAGAATCACTGTTGCTATCAAAAAGTTCTTCTTAGTGTCTAACCTGGTCTTTTTATAGCTACAGTTTGATCTCTTTTTCCTTCTTACAAAGTCTCTTAACTGCCTGTAGGAGGGAGGTGAAAGGAGACAAGGGATAGGACAAGAGAAAAGAAAGGTATATTGTTCTTTAAACCAGTGTTCTTCTGTTTCGTGGGATTCATCTTGTAGACATACACAAAACTCTTAAGGAAGCACCATGCTGCTCTCCCCCAAGCAATGGGTAATAAACAATATCCAACAGCAGAAAGAAGCTTCATAATTCTTATAGACATGGAGGAGATAAAACCTAGGATCTCTCTCTGACTGAAAATGTTTGAATTGAGCAGTACTGTACCTGTACAATCCCACCTTGTGGCAGTAATCATTATTACTAATTATCATAGGTGTAAGCATCCTGGAGACGCTAGCAAACACCTGCTCTGCTTATTTATTGCAGCATTTAAAAACCTCCATGACAGGGAAGCTGAAAGCTAAGATTTATGGTTACTTGCCATGGTTCATGCGCAGATGGAGCTCCACGGAACAGGTCTCTTGGTTTCAGGTTCACACAGTTGCATCCAGGGAGTGTGTGGAACTGCAACCGCCTGAAGCTCCACAGGCCTTTGCCAAATATGGAGACTCACCCCATATCTGACCACTGGTACGAGGAGCTTAACCAAAACCCCACATATGGTCTCTCCAAGTGACAAAGAATTAGGCTTCCAGAGGAAGCATGGTCCCAAAGCAGGTGTTCAAAGGTCCCTTATGTCATAACATCAACAGGCACACAAAGCCTTCCTGTCACCACTGCAGGTCAATATCCCAGAACAAGCTCAAAGTTAAAAACCTATATAGGCATGGACACCAAGTGGTGTGGTTTATTGTAAACCATCAGTGAGCCTAGCTACCATATTATGGGGATGGGGATGTGCTGACATACTTTAACTATCTAATGTCTTTTTCATTGTGTGTGTCTGTGTTACGTCTGTGCACACTGTGTGCCTAGGAACTCATGGAAGTTAGAGAGGTTATCTGGTGTCATTCTGGATCTCTCTCTATGTTGTTCCCTACTGACTTGGAACTCATTTTCTTACCTAGGTGGCCAGCAAGCCCCAGCAAACCTCCTGTCTTCCCTATCTCTACCCACCATGCTGTAGTTAAAGACACATGCAGGCACAGCTGGGTTTTGCATGACTACTGCGAACCAGAGTTCAGGTCTCCAGGCTTGTACAGCAAATGCTCTTACCCACTGAGCCATCTCCCAGGCCTATCTGTCTACAGTGTATTGATTAAACATATAAACTTGGCTTCCAAAGGTCTAGTACCCTCTCCTGGCTCCCCACCCTTCAGCTGTGTGTCCTCAACAAGGGACTTACCCTCTCTGAGTCCCCGAGCTCTCAAAACATACCACTGCCCTCACATGGTAATCAAGATCAAAGGAGATATTGTGAAATGCCCAGGAAGTAGTAAATGTTGAACAAATGTTAGTTGTTATGCGCTGGGATAATTAAGATGCTGAAAATTTTAACTGTCAAAAATAAAAATGGGGAAAAATAGCAGAACTGAGAGAAATGAACCCAGAACTCCAAGTGATCAGTCTCCCCAGCCAGCTGTCTCTTCTAGGGAACCTACAGGGATGTCATAGTCATTGCAGACATCAAAAACATCTCTGAAAAA
Organism: Pachyuromys duprasi; assembly: GCA_028658305.1. Taxonomy (NCBI): domain Eukaryota; kingdom Metazoa; phylum Chordata; class Mammalia; order Rodentia; family Muridae; genus Pachyuromys; species Pachyuromys duprasi. Next base: position 19,009,320 of record CM053758.1, read on the forward strand.
CATTTGCCCCTTCTCTGCAGCCAGTAGACCAGTTGGTAGGATGGTATGATAACCCTAACTGTGTTGCTCTCCCTGCCTCTCCAAAGCTTCTCAAGTCTGAGGGCTATAAATGCCAGGTTCAGGGAATCCGTTCTCCCAGGAATATCAGAGATGATGCTTGGGGTCCCGGAACATGGGCTTTCTGTTCCCTGAGTGCTTGAGCTTGTCCAACTGCACCAGAACAGAATGGATCCCCAGGCCAGTTGGCTTTAGAGAGAAACTGTGAAATGCAATTTCAGGCCATGGTGATGTGGGTTGCTCAGCTCACTCACCCCTTGCAAAGGTGCGTTGACGCTGTCAACACCACTTTCCCTCTGTGGAAAAATGTGTGACAGTGGAAATGATGGATATTTTTCATATGTGAAGTTAGAGCAGCATCAAGTCATAAGAGTTGAAGTTTCTGCCTTCCCGTTGCTTTTCTAAAAAATCAATACACAGTTCCCTCTAGCTCCCCAAAGCTCACCTCAAGGTCTCCTAAGTGTCCCTGATATTAGCCTGGGATTGGGGAGATCTCTCTGCTCACACAAAAGAAATGAGAAACTCCGTGTCTACAGATTAGTTTCTCAAGAGAAGCAATTACTAGAAACTTCAGGAAATGTCAAGTATGAATACCTGGCAATTTTGTTGGCTTTGATGGCTTGCTTGACTTAAAGCGCTCATTAGGTGGGACTGGAGTATTTTTGCCGCATTTCAATTTGGAGAATTTTTAGCACCATGCTTGAAACTGGGTTCAACTAGGGAGGAAGGGACAGGGACAATGTCATTCTAGAGAACACACTCAGAACGTTTCTTGGGGACAACCTGGAATTTACCCGTCTCTGGCAGCTGATAGTTGCAGAGGCCACAGACCTAGAGAAAATATAGGTGATGCTCAGTGAGTGAGGAGAGATTTTGAGAGATAACAAGACTTTTCTAAATTTGAATGACTGGCCAAAACGCTTTCCTGTGTCCGAAACTGAACAAATCAGAGATCAGAAAGATGGCTCAGCGTGTGAGAGTATTTACTCTGCAAGCATGAGGGACAGGGCTCATATTCCCAGCACACATATAAAAAGAAATAGCAGGACACGGCTGAGGTGCCTATAACCATGGCTCTCTGGGGAAGAGACAGATGGATCCTAAGAGCTCTCGGTCCAGCCAGCCCAGCTGAAAGGAAAAGCTTCAGGTTCTGTGAGAGACCTTATCTCAAGGCAACAGGGCAGAGCATGACAGCAGAAAGCACACGATGGCCTGCCCTGGCTTTCCCGTGCGCTGACATGGGTATGCAGCAACACTTACATGCATCTACCACATGTACCAAGCTACACACACACATGGGGGGAGGGAAGGTGGGGTGGAGGAAGAGAGGGAGGGGAGGAAGGAGTTTAATGTGGGGTAAAGTCGCAAAGAGCTAGAATATCTTCCTGGTTTCTTCACCTGCTTGGTTTCTTCGGACAACTGATACAAACCTCAGTTTCTCCATCTATAAAATGGCATATTCTCACTGTTTTGCCTTCTCCCATTACCTAGTTCATTCCCAAAGTTTTGCACATGCCTAGAATTCTTTTTCCATCCTGGTGAGCTCTTTCTTCTCACCTTGAGTGAGCTCAAATGTCACTTCTCATCCCTTGCCTTTATTCTGCATGGTTTCATGATCTGGGATTCATTTGTGCATTGCTGTGTGTTGGCTTCTTTTCATTCACTCACTCACTCTTCTTCTTTCACTCTATCATCCCCATGACAAAAAAGAAAGTTGTCCATTTTGTTAATCCCTGTGTCTTTAGCACTTCGTGGAATATCTATCTCTGAATAAATGAGTGAGTGAGTGAGTGAGTGAGTGAGTGAGTGAGTGAGTGAGTGCATAAATGGATGATAACAGGACACAGTCACCAAGCACTTACCATGTGCAAGGTACTGTTCCCTTTGTGAAAATTGTCTTGTTTAACAGTTCTTCCATCTGCAATCAACCTCATAACGTGGATGTTCTTACTAGCCTCATTTTATAAAGAAGGAAACTGAAGCACAGTAATTTAATAAATTTGCCCCAAATCTGTGAGCCAGTAAGTAACTGAGCCAGGATGGAACCCTGCTCCAGACCGTACATGATTGGCTGTTGGGTACCCCATGTCATTAGTGCAGCAAGGGTCTACAACCTTTTCCAGGAAAATCTAATTGTACACGATTGAGTCAGGGCTAGCAACGACTAGAAGGCAGCCCTTTGATCTAGATGCCCTTTCCAGATCTTTGCCTTCCACTCTACCTGCCTGCTCACCAGCTTCCCTGGGCCCACTGTGTGTATTTTCATTTATCTCTTCTGAATGTAGCCATTTGCAGATACTTCCAGACTCTGGTGGAGACCCTGACTGTCTGCAACACCAATTTGTGCCCACCTTCAGCCCATGCATGGTTCATTGCCTATGAATATAGATGCTAAATACTTGGTGAAAGGATTTCAGAATGAATAAAACATTTTGAAATGCTCTTGAAGAGAACACAACAAAGCTGTTTAATAAAAGAGAGCTATTAAGTGCAAAAATGCTTACAGAGCAAGCACAAATCAATAGAAGTGTTCTTTGCCTTAATAAAACCAATGCTTCATGTGTTCCCACCACTGGGCCTTTGCACATGTAGTTTCTTTTCTTTAAATGCCTTCTCCTTTCATATGCCTTCCCTCTTTACTTCCCTGTTTGTTCCCTTGATCGCAGCTTGAACATCATCACTCCCTCAGAAGTGATTTTCTAGTCACTGCTCCCAGCCACTCCTTTCTAGCACTCACTATAACCCGAATTTGTGCATTTTCTTCTATTGTCCCCTGGTCAATGTTTTTCTCCACCAGTAAGTTACAGGGTATTAAAGCAACATAGACAACATCTGTCTCATTTACTGTCTCCTCGCTGCATATAACTCACAGGTCCTTAAAAACATTGCTGAGTACACAAACTTATGGGATAGCAGGCTTACAAATGCAAACTATTCTTTCAGAAGGCAGTGTTTTCTGAGGTAGGCTCTTCATGGAGCATATACTCCATGTTCTCTTTTGGGTACAATGAGTGGGTCCCCATCCCCTTGGAATAAATATTATTAAATGATAATCTACAACATGAAACTTGATCCATGGCTGGAAGCCTGGCTAATGAAATCAGAACTCTTGTCATTTCCAAGTGCTTCGAATAAGAGTGAGGATGACACAGGCTTGAAAGGGAATAATAGTGGGCACTACCAGCTACTGAGAGGATGTGGGAGAGTTCTCACTAACTAATATAGAAGATGCACACTCTGGGCTCATGTATTTCATGATCCCCAGCCAGTCAGCAGCATGGAAGGCTGTGGACTCTTTAGAAGGCAGCGCCTTGCTCCAGGAAGTGAGTCTCGGAGGCAGGCCTCAATGCTGGAGAGCCAGGCCTTCCACAATACTGTCTCTCCACTTCCCGACTGTATACACACTGTGATCTGCCAGCTCATGCTCTCACTACTGTACCTTAAACTGTGACCTAGAATAAGCCATGGCTCAGTTAAGCTGCTTCTTGCCCGGTGTCTGATCAGTGCAAGGAGACTAATAACCACAGCTAAGCATTCTAAAACATAAACACGCTTCAGTGTGTGCTACCCAGTAAAATCTCACATGGACATGCTTCTCAGTGAGAGACATACTGAAGTATGAACTGAAGTATGAACACTTATAATGGAAAAATTCTGAAATGAATTCAGAAGTGCTGCCCAGAGAGAGTTGAAATAATATGTAATATTATATGTAATATACACACAAATTGTACTAAGTCGACACAATGCTGTAAAACTGTTCACGTGAATAAATTGGAATTCCAAGTATTGACATAGCTAGGCCTCAAAACAGTACTGCTGAATAACGGAAGGAGAGAGTGGGATGGGCCAGAATAGTGACAGTGTGGAAAAGCAAGAGCAGGCAAGCATCACCCTGGGCACAGACTCTGCTTACGCCTAGAGAGAGGAACAGAGGAGGGGAAATAATGACTTTGGAGCTATTTCAAGACAGACTTCACCTCTGCCTGCAACGTTATTTCTTTTTTATGAAGGAATGAACCAAATATAAAAAAAAAATATGTTCAAATTCCTGTAATTTTAGGACAAGTGCACCGGCTGTGTGGGTGTGCTTGTTGTAAGAGGGTTCTATTTGTGAACTACTGGGCGGTTTGCCTGGAGTTTACATGCAGGGTCTTGCCACGCAGCCCTGCCTAGCCTTGAGCTCTTGGTCAGTCCTCTTACTTTTAGCCTTACACGGTCTAGAGTTGTAGCATACGCCGTGACATCGGATTCAGGTAAGGTTTTAAGTGGCTGCAGAGAAATGAGAAATGGGAGGAAGGGAGAGGAAGAAAGGAGGTGAGAGCAAAGAGGGGTGAGAGGAAGGAAGGGAGGAGAAAGGGGAGGAGAGGGGGAGAAATTCAGACAGAGGACAAAAGCTATCTTTGACCCTCGATTGCAAAGCAAGATTGACAGTGTCCAGAGTTGATTGTAAGAATGAATGAGAATCAGTTTTATCTAAATAACTTTCAGACGTCATCCACAGGGTTATTGCTTTCAAATTATTCCCTAATGTCTTTCTAATTGCATCTTAGTCAGAGAGAGTCATGTTTATGAAAGTTATCAAAGATTGTTTGTGTGAGTGTGTGTGTGTTTGTGTGCATGTGTGCAGACGTGCATTCATATACATATAAAATCATGTGCATCTGTGACATATGAGTTTGTGTACATGTCAATTGTTTATTGGCAGCAATTATCCTAAGGGAAAAGAACTGGGGTCATTAGAAAACAGTAGAAGAGCAATTCCTATTTTTTGTGATTGTTTTTTAAGTATGCACAATGTATGTTGATCACTTGCTCCAAAAAAAAAAATCAATACAATTCATTTTAAAATTAATACAAAGGTTATCCCTTAAATGAACTTAAAAGGAGGGCCTAGAATCTAACTTCCATAAAGGTTATTAAAAGGTCACGCTGCTGAAGATGTAGCCAAGTGGTAGGGCGTTTGTCAATATGTAGAAACCCTGGATTCTATCCCCAACACCATAACAAGGAGGGTACACAGCTCAAGCAGCACGGAGGCAAAGGCAGCCTAGCCCACTGCATCACACTTGTCTTTTTGCTGTTATAAGTTGTCTGGGGTGTGGTTGGGGCAACTAAATGGAAGAAGGGCTTGTCAGGGTACAATCTGTCACGGGGACATGGCAGTGGGAACATGGCAGCTAGTCACATGGTATCTACAGCTAGGAAGTAGAGAGAGATGGATGCTTGTGCTCAGCTGGCTTTTTCCTTTGTATTCAGTCCAGGACTCCAATCCAAGAAACAATTCCACCCATTTTTAAAACGGGTCTTCCCATCTCAATTAACCCTTCATAGATAGGCCCCAGATGCTTCTCTCCTGGGTGGTTTTAGGTCCTGCCACGTTGGGGATCAGCATTAACCATCACACCCCTATTTCCACAGTCACTTGGACAGACATTTGGGTAAGGGATTCGATTCAGGGACACAGCACGGACTCTCCTAAGCACTCCCTGTTCCAGTTTCACATCTGTAGCAGGTTAATGTCAGCATCACTTCTCACAGTTCTGTGAGGCACAAATAAACTACAACATGAGCATATATTTAAACTGTATCCAGCTGTTTGTCTGAGGTGTGACTTGTGGTGCTGAGTGTCCCACAGAAACACCCATTTGATCCTCTGACATCCCATCCAGATGAGCGGTACCCCAGAAACCTCAAACCTAGGGCCTTACTGGCAGCCAGTAGTCATCTCTGCCTTGGGATAACTTTGATTCTCTTCTCTCCACAGCAAATATCTTGACAGTCATAATCCTGTCTCAACTGGTGGCCAGGAGGCAAAAGTCCTCCTACAACTATCTTCTGGCGCTTGCTGCTGCTGACATCTTGGTCCTCTTTTTCATCGTTTTTGTGGATTTCTTGTTAGAAGATTTCATTTTGAGCATGCAAATGCCTCCGATCCCTGACAAGATCATAGAAGTGCTGGAGTTCTCCTCCATCCACACCTCCATTTGGATCACAGTCCCCTTAACAGTTGACAGATATATTGCTGTCTGTCACCCACTCAAATACCACACGGTTTCCTACCCAGCCAGGACCAGGAAAGTCATTGTGAGTGTTTACATCACCTGCTTCCTGACCAGCATTCCCTACTACTGGTGGCCTAACATCTGGACTGAAGACTACACCAGCACCTCCATTCACCATGTCCTTGTCTGGATCCACTGCTTCACCGTGTACCTGGTACCATGCTCCATCTTCTTCATCTTGAACTCAATCATTGTGTACAAGCTTAGAAGGAAGAGCAATTTCCGCCTCCGTGGCTATTCCACAGGGAAGACCACCGCCATCTTGTTCACCATCACCTCCATCTTTGCCACCCTCTGGGCCCCCCGCATCATCATGATTCTCTACCACCTGTATGGCACACCCAAGCAGAAGACTTGGCTGGTGCACATCATGTTGGATGTCGCCAACATGCTGGCCCTACTGAACACAGCCATCAACTTCTTCCTCTACTGCTTCATCAGCAAGCGGTTCCGTACCATGGCAGCTGCTACTCTCAAGGCCTTGTTCAAGTGCCAGAAGCAGCCTGTACAGTTCTACACCAACCATAACTTTTCCATAACAAGTAGTCCTTGGATCTCACCAGCAAACTCACACTGCATCAAGATGCTGGTGTACCAGTATGACAAACACGGAAAGCCTATAAAAGTATCTCCGTGACCGCATAGGGCTGGCACTCGTGCCTCTGTGTAATCTATTTCCAGATGAAAGGGTATCCCATCCTCTGGCTGAACAGCTCTCCTTAAGAGTGCTAACCTGATTTCCTATCTCCACAGACTGAGCAGCTCTCAGACTGGCAGATGAGAAGAGATGGAGGAGAAGAAAGGAAAGCATGAATCTTGTTTTTCTTTTGTGCACTTAGTTTCAAAAAATCACACTGACAGCCAAAGTTCCTGCTGGCTTGAAGATGCCATTGGCAGTTATAAATGCCATCATATTGTGACCAATAAAGACCATGGTAGAGGAGTAGTTAGTGCTGGTACCATCCACAGCTACTAGGAACCAACCGCTCGTGTGTGTAGCTGATGAGGTCATCCGTCATTTCCCTGTGCCATTGCCAGCAGCTGACTGTTTGGGGGTTGTATTTTCCAAGGTGCCCTTTGTCCTAGACAGGGTTGTAGTCCCCAAGTGGCCCTGGCAACTCTGGCTGCAGAATGACAGCATGAGGAAAGGAAAGTATCAAATACCATCCAAACTGTTGCAGGAATGTCTATGGGGCGGCTGCAAACCGACATGACTATGTCCCTTAGACCTGGGGTCTAAGGTGCAGTTTTCTATTTGCCATAATGTATAGATTTTATGTCTCCTCTAAAACAAAAACCCTGCCTGGTGCGTGGGGGGGGAAAGGAGGAATTCTTGAGCCCAGAAAAACAAAAAAATCAAACCTACTCTTGCCACCGTTTCAATTCATCCCTGTGTCAGCTGTATGCAACCCTTGCACTCAAAATCGCTTCCTACTGTGGCACTGCGCATGCTTCCCAGAGAAGCCGTCTTTGTGTCAAGTTTTAATTCTGCCTCTTGCTTGCTCAAGCTCTCACCAAAACTGCTCAGTCACGGGGGTCAGAACTGCAGCTCTTCTGGTGGGTAAGGAGTGTCTAGCTCCCACCACAGCCCAGCTGGCATTGCCATGTAGGACCCCAGATGCAAACAAAACTGATACAGAGGGGTGGCTGTGCCAACCACTGGCACGCCCTTTGATGTCAGTGGCTCAGTCAGGTGGTGCCAATTATCATTAAAGCCGTTCGACTCAGATACTTCAAAGATAATAACATATATTTATTATTCTCCCCTTGCCTAATCAAGGTAAGAACAAGTCTAGGATGTGGATAAGGGCTTCCTGGAGAATTAACACTTGTATGTGCAGACATGTAATGCACACATACATGACTGCATTGACTGTGTCCTGTGGTATGCTTTAAAGAAGATATAAAAGCTAGAATTCCTCTTATTTTTCATTTCATTTGTGCCCCTTTTTAAGATTCCCAGCATTTGAACCCATCCCTGGTTTGGAAGAAATCTTTAAAATGATTTTTGAAACTACATGATATTTTTGATGACCAAACTAAACAGAGTGAGCCGGAACACTTGGTTCCCCAGGCTTGGTTTCTACTGCATTTTCTTCCTAAATTGGAAGGCATGTGCCTATCACATTAAGGGGTTCTTCAGCAAAGAGATGGGATGGAAAGGTCCCCGGGGCAACACAAGTCCTAAACTTCCACCAAGGCCCTTCAGTACTAACCCAGTGGAATTTGGGGTTGTATCCCTCCTGGGGGTGTTTGTTCCTATCCCTTTCAGGCGACTTATGGGAGAGTCTCACCAAACCCAATGGTTACATTTTAAAGTCAGTGCAAAGGAGAATGACCTTTTGGGGACCACGGCTCCTGTACCTAGTCCTCGGGGAAGAGGACCTTAGAACACCCAAGAAGCTGCATTTTTCTCCAGTGTTGGGACAGGTTGCTGATACTTGAGTTGAAGATAATACAGAGTGAGCTGGTGTTCGGGGGATGTGTCCTATTGCGGCGGTATATCTAAGAACAGCAGGACTACCGGGACACAGCAAGCCACTCCCACTGAAAAGCCTGCAGAAGCTACTCATGTGAGGGATGAGCAGAGTCCTGGCTTCCATCTTGCTTGCTCCCCAGACCATATGCTCAGTCAGTGAAATGAGAGCAAACTCTCCCACATTACTTGAATTGCATTCCTTTCTTTCTTTTTCCCCAAGCATGTGCAACTGAATGTATGTTCATTAGCTGTGTGTATGACAGAATTCCACTGCACCCGCCCCATAAGTAACATTAACCAAAGGCTACCTATCCGAATATATATTATATATGTGTGTGCGTGTTTATTTATTTTTTTAAAACGTGTATCTCTGAAAATGTTAGTTTGAGCTATACATAAATGATTCAAAGTGCAATATCTATAAAGGTTAAGCAATTCCTTTTTGAGAATGTACACAAGATGAAGGGCAAGTCTTTGATTCTCAGTGCTGTCTGCTCTGTGTTTTAATTGTATGTAAAACATATTAAATATTTAAAAGTTGGGTGTGCACTGGGAATGCTTTGCACAGATTCTCACTTAGTACTTTTCTTAACATAGAGTTTCTACCAGGTCGTACAACGTCTTCTCTTTCTTCTGACAACATTTTCTATCTCTCTGAGTCATTTTTTAAGCTAATCCATGAAAACACTCCAGATAGTTGCTACATCTTCTGTTTAAAATACACATAGATACCCTTTTGGATAATAGATATATATACATGTGTGTATATATACATATGTACTTATGTATGTATACACCTAAATTTTGTTTAAGATTTTAGGATGTCAGAAGGAACATTCATTTATTATTGATATTCATAATAACAGACAATAGTGAAGAGGTTTTCTTTCTAACTTTAAAAATTGCAAGCCTTTTCTTTCAGGCCGGGTTTGGAGATGAAGCCTTGATTATCGAAGCCTGTCACATAAACAGCTGCTGCTAAGGGCAAACACCTTAGCCTGGGTTTTTTGTGGTGCTTCTTTCAAAGGCTGCTCACTGTCACTTCCATTGCTGTGTGATTTGTAACCTTGGACGTGGTGACTGTGCCACACGTGTACATCCCAAGTCTTTTCCTTAGCAACTGGAAGCCTGAAAAAGGAGATTGAGGGGGAATGGCAGACAAACCGTAGAAGACAAGCCATGTGAATGCATGAATACCCATGTTCCAAACACCTTGCAATAGGAAAGGGTTATTTTGTACAGTTGGTGCCTGCCTGTTCAACACGGAGAGCCCTTTGGAAGTGCATTAACGACTCTAATGTTGACTATTACCACTCAAAAACGGAACAGGAGGCTACCACCGAAAAATGGTAAATGCTCATATTTTTTTAACTAGATAATTTATTGTGTTTGGACTAGTTTGTATTCTAATAAATTCTAATATGGTGCACACTTGGTGTTTGCTGTTTGCATATAGGTTCAACCAACCGCAGAATGCTGGGGTTTTATTCATATTATTTTTAATTGATAAAGTCATAATTGTATACAGTTATGGGGTGAGATGTGATTTTTTGATATATTAAATGTATTAAATGTGCAATGATTAAATCAAGCAAATTAACACATTGCCTCACTTCCGTATTTGTGCTGAGACATTTGAAACTTACTTTTGTGTCCATTTTGAAGTTTACAATACCTTATTGGTATCAGAGAACTTCTTCTGTTGGAACAGGTCTCAAAACATTGACTCTTTACACCCTGAGATCAACAGCTCCCTACTCCTTGGCCCCTGCTTCCCCAACCCTCTGATATCATTCTTTTCTCTACTCTTATGGCCCCAATTTGTTTGTTTGTAGATTTTGTTGTTCTTTTACATATTATTGAGATCATACTATCTTTGTCTGCCTGGAGCTCAGCCATTTCATTTAGTATAATGTTCTCCAACTACCAAAATACTGATGAAAGTTTTAAAATATTTTTAAATGAACATTTTACTTATATCTTGTGTTGAATGTAGCATTAAAAACAGAATCCCAGGCTGAAGAGATGGCTCGGCTGTTAGACTCAAAAAACAAAAACAACCAGACTCCCACCTGACTTCTTGTTGGTCATATGGATTTCAAAAAGTAAGACCACAAAGCTCTGCTTCCTGTAATCCTAAATTGCTCATACTGGGTATAAATCTGGGTTCTATTGTAATTGTATCCTCTGTGAGTCTTTGAGCAACAAGGGCTGTGATCATAAATAGAATTAGCATGTGGCAAAGTGCTCAGACTTGCACATCAGGCAGTTGTGGATTCACTGTGTCACTGACCAGATGCATGACTTCAGGAGATCCTTCAAGGCTATAACCTGAAGAATTTTCCTTATGGTGAAAAGTACTACCAATTGTAATAGTTTCCATTTGTCTGCAAGGCCTGTAGGTGTTCTCATGGTGAGACATCTACAACTTGGAGTGGAACACTGTGGGATGTGTGACCTTGGACAATGTTCTCAGTCTCTGAGTCCCAAATTCCCCTTCACAATGGTAACTAATCAAATTTCCAGTAAGTACCCCATAGGGTGCTTATCAGTATCAGGAGTTTTACAACACTTTACAGGTGAGGATGCTGAACCCAAAGTGGAGAGTGGATATGTCCAGAATGAATGGATGTGTCCAGAATGAAGCCCAGGTCACTCCATATGTTACTCTTTCTGCTGTATCTCACTGGACCATCTGAGTCATCTTTGAAAAAGGTCACATTATTCTTATGACCCTTTTTCTATGGTTGAGAATATTGTTTAGTTCTGCAGCTCTTCAAGCCCAGGTCACCCGAGTATAAGATATATTATAACTGCATCGTAATTAAAACACAAAGCTTGTCATTTCTCTGTAAAGTGGAACTTTTCTTTAAATTGACTCTATCAGCTCTCAAACTCTCTATGCATTTTCCCACACAAACCACCATCAATTCTGACAGCCACCCACAAACTATTGTTACAATCCATCTTTGCATCAGCTTAGAGATTGAAAGTGACATGGCTGAGGAAGGTACAGAACAGCAGGAAAAAAAATGCCAACAGGGCCACAGGATCTGCTAGCCATGGCCACAGTATCCTCATTAATTTTGCTCACCAACTCAGAGAGGGAGCCGATAGAGGCTGGACTGTTAGATCTGTTAGATAATGATTCTTTTATTAATACATTCTGCTAAATGATGGCTCAGCCTCATTGGAGGGTGTGCAATTAATCCAAATACTTGCCAGGCACAACAGGAGGGATGAGCAGCTTGTAGCTATGGGGATAAATAGATACTGTGAATATCCTGGGTTTGTTGGGAGAATGTGTTGTTGTGGTGCCCAAAAAAGATGGAAGAGTTTCCTGATTTCAAAAGAACAAATAGGGCAACAGGGAGGGGAAAGACCTTGTCGTGAACTCTCTGCACAAGGTGTTACCCTGTGCATGAGCTCTGTTACCTACAGAATGACAGTGACACAGTAGTTTTTTTCCCAAGTGAGATGTAACCAGAGCAAGTGAGTTAAAACTGCAGCAGGAGGGATTTGTACTAAATCCAAAGAAGAAACCTGCATGCGGATGTCTATTAACTCCACAAATGAGCTTCAGTGGCAGCTCGGACTAGCTTCTCTACTTCAATTTCAAAAGAAAGTCTGCATCACCGAGGGCTGAACCTCACTCAGATGTTTTAATGTAGAGACTTTAATCATGAGGCTCTTAATGATGGCCTGGGCACGATTAAAAAAAAAAGCAGTAAGTGTTGCTGAGACCCCTGAGAAATGATGGGGAAGCTCTCCCTCCCCCACCCATGACATTGGATGAAACAGTAGGATTACATGGATTTGAGCTGGCATCTTGGAAGAGGATCTTTCCAGAAAAGAGCTCTTCCATACTGCTATCAGACTTAGGATGTCAGAGAAGAAGGTAGAGCAATGTTCCCCCAGATATCCCTTCTTTTAATGTCTACATAGATGCCTATCACTGCTAACTCACAAACAGAAGTCCAGAAGGAAGGGAGAGCAGGTGGTTCATCTACAATGACCAGACCCCAAAGCAGCAAGTGAAAAATAAGTCAAGAACAGAATGAGACAGGAAGCAACAAAAGAATAAACAACCAAGTTTGGAGCTGTATTGTACTGCTCTTTGAGTTCTTAGAGGAACAGTGAGGCTCTTTGAAATTATATCATCCAAAGATCCAAAAAGAAAGCTAAGACCTAAGAAAATTTCCCTTACTCAAGAGCACAGAGCTTAAGTGTTGGTAAACATGATATTCAGTAATCTTTTTACACATTTTCCAAAAACACAAAATGCACCATATGTCTTTCACAGCTTGCTTTAAACTTCCAAGGTTAGAAATTTTTTGTATTAATCCTCAGTACTTCTAAAACCAGACTATCAACTTAATGTTAAGGATAGAATGCAACCATTCATTGAAAAACCCACTGGGCCCTGGGCATTCCTTCAGTCATTTATTTATTTGACTGCTATTTATTAAAATATTCCATGTGCCAAAATATATTCTAGTCAGTAATAATGTTAGTGAACGAGACATATACACCTTATGGCAGGTGTTCTCCATGGGAAGAGGCAGTACTGGAGAAATCAAGTTGAGACAAACAGTAGTAAGCAATCCAGGTCAGACAGAAACAACATTAGGTAACTCATTCAAGGAAGCTCTGTTTGAGAAGGTAGCCAAAGAACTGGGGCCCATATTTAAAAAAAGAAAGCAGCCACAGCACGGGGATCAGAAAAGAGAAAGGCCTTGAAAATGGAAACGACCTTGAGCAGTCGGTAGATGGCAGAAGACTAGAACTGCTGATGCATCATGATCCAGCAAAGGGATGTTATGAAACAAGGCAGGGCAATGTGGCAATAGTCAAATCATGCAGAGCTTTGTGCCCTGGTCAAGCTCCTGGAGGAAAACCACTGAGCATTTTAAGGGAGACACTGAAATGGTCATCTTACCTCTGTCCTCGTGAGTCTTGGAGGGGAATGCACTCATCTACATTTTTCAGGTGGAAAAAAAATGGAGTCTCACAGAAATTAAATTAAATTTACTCAAAATAACAATGAGTAACTCATGAGTTGATATTTAAGTCCAGGCCTGCCTGCTTCCAAGAGCCCCTTCAGCAGGCCACCTTGACATGTCGTCATTGACATCCCACGTTCCTGGTCCTGAATTAGCAGTTTGGTCCCATTAGCCTTTTCCTCATCCAAACTTGATATTTAGGCTAAAGTCATCTTCCAATTCCATTAATGAGCAGTCAGAAATCATCCAGGCATCATACCCTGTGGTTCCTCTTCATGACCCAATTTGTGTGTTTGATGATATCTGGCAGAGCTGAATTTCAGAACTACAAATAAGATAGTATTAAAGGCAAGGAATGCAGAAAAACAAGTATAAACTTTTACTTTTTCCCTGGATCACTCTCGGTAATAGTATTTTTGATGTCATCGTTGTTTTGCAGAGGCTTTCACACCCAGATTTTGCCAGTTGGTCTTTCTCCTGTAAGACTAGCAGGTGTTCTCCTGTCCAAGGTTCTGAAACTGTCCATGCCTGATCAAGTATCCGAGAATATTCTAGACATGAAAGTAGAAAGTTGCCCACCCTCTTCCATAAAAAGACATGGAATACTACCGTGTATGTGTGGGGGCGTGTGGGGGGTGTACGCTCGAGCACATCAAGATCAGAGATTAACTATGGTGTCATTTTCAGGAATTTTGTTTTTAGAGACAGGGTCTCTCACTGGGTCTTCAGTGAACTCACTAGGCTGACTGGCCACTGAGCCTCAAGGATACTTCAGGCCCCAGATCTCCAGCACTGGGATCACAAGTGCATGCCATTATACCTGTCTTTTTACATGGCTCCTGGGGCTTTAACTACCTTCAGCACACAAGTGCTGTTTTCCATAATAGTGCTTATTATAATAAGTGCTTATTTATCTTATTATAAGATTTGGGATGCAGTTTCTTACAGAATCCACTTCCACTGGGACTTTGCATCTGTAGGAAACCTCGGTGTCAAATGAAAGCTCTTAAGAAATGTAGATCCATAGCCACAAACCCAAAGCCAAGTGATGAAACATCTGTATTTTAACAGCATCCCCATCTGATTCCTATACTCACTAGGACTGCATTAGCCTTGTGTTGGCACGCTTTAAACCAATGGTTCCTCACTCCTGGAGAGCTGGAGAACACCAACACCAGAGTGAACTACAGAGATCAGCATTCTTTAAAGCTCTTCAGATGTTTTCATTGTAAACAAGATCATTTATTCAGGTAAAATGTTATAACCATAATATAAAAGGAAAGCCTACATCCTCGAGTATAGACAGAGACCATTAAAGCTGGTTCAGGAATGCTGCCAACAATTCTCTACACTTAACACTGTCTAAACCAGAAAATCTTCAGTTAAGAAACAAAAATTGAGATTTTTCCGATTTTTTATTTTCCTTGAGTGAGGAATCCATTTCAGCCAGCGTATCCTCCGCTCCTGATATTCTCTCTTCCATCTCTTGTATTCTATTGTTGATGCTTACCTTCGTGGTTCCTGATCTTTTCTCTAAGTTCTCCAGTTCCAGGTTCTTCTCCCTTTGTGTCTTCTTTATAGATTCTAATTCCGTTTTCATGCTTTGTACCGTTTCCTTCAACTGATTGACTCTGTCTCCTATTTTGGATGTTTCCTCTCTGTTTATCTTGGATTGTTCCTGTATGTGGGCAGTTAATTTCTTCTCCATTTCTTTGAGGGCCTTGTT
>CM053758.1:19024749-19050846 GCA_028658305.1 Pachyuromys duprasi
ATGAATTAAAAACTCCACTGCTTTTGGGTGTTTCCGGTGGGGCCATGGTGAAAGGCCAGATGTCTCAGGGCTGATACCTTCCCCTCACCTCGCTATGTAAAAAGCTATAGGAGAACGCTTTCACCATTTGGTTCAAAGTTAGAAAGCCTACTTGCACACCTCCAATGTTATAAGTATCACCCCCTGGGAAATGCCAGTCTATTACAGGGAGCTTTGACAGTACTTTTATTTTAGTGACTCCCAAGCCTCAGCTGCACTTTTAGACTCCTCTGGTGTTAAAAACATGCTTCCAGATGCTGTGCCTACATGTTCAATCAGAACCTTCAAGAAGAATCCAAGGCATCGGAACCTTCAAAATCATGCCAAGTGATTCTGATACCCAGGCAAAATTGAGACACTTTTGCTGACTTAGTGACACTTTGCCAGACATAAGGACTTATAAATCACAGCTCTCCCCCAAGAGCCTGCCATGCATGCCCTCACCAACTCATACTCCATATTTGGTTGAGATTTTGCCATATGTGTACTGCTCACAGATGAGCCCCAAGGGCAGGTTACAACAGCTGTCTACCACCCATCCTGTATCTGAAACATGTTGTAAAACAGATTCAAGAATGGACTGATGGGGCTGAAGACAGGCTTTGTTTCTGGAAATATGGATTAGATGATCTTGGTTGAGCCCAAGGTCAATGGAATCCCATCAGCTAATTTGGATATTGGCGCAAACACACAGGCAGAGCAGGGCTTCATAGAAAACAGCTGTTATGATCATTGCAAGCAGACTTTCTGCATGCCAGATTGATGTCAAGTGAAAAGCGTTAGAGATGAGACTTCATACCATCTTCAGGAAGCCAAGCTTGGGGCATTACAGCCGGTGTCCTGAGTGGACAACCGAGTATATGAAGAATTCTTCTTTCCTGTGGACAAGGTAACCTGAGAAACAGGGAGTGAAGAGTATCGACTCATGCATATGACATCCCTTCTCTAAATTGTACAGATCAATCAATGATGGCACAGGGAGTCACATTTCATGGTGCTGCAATTGAACGTAGAGTGATGGGTGGCCTTCCTTCTCCACTGAAGGTGAAGAGAAAGAGCAAGATGGAGAGAGATTGACTTCTAAATGCCTCTGAGAGTAGGACAAGTTGTTCCTGAGGTAGACTAATATACAACCAATGGAAAAAGAGGCTGGTCCCCCTACACTCATGCCTCCTGACCTAGAGAATCTAACAAAACACGAGTCCAGGAATTGCACAACCCACAGAGAAGCAGCCAGGTTTCTTATACTGTAAACATGTTTTAAGAGAAAATATCCCTCTGGCCCTCTGTCTTCAATGCATGCCTTGGCTACTGGACATCTCCAAAGACATCCTTCTGTCTTTGGGAACAGAGATGCTTAATCTTGGGCTCCTCACCTCTCTAAGTTCTCACAGAGTTTCCTAAAAGCTCTGGGACCAAAATTAATTTCAAATGACATTGACAACATCGAATAAGACTTTTAGGAGTAGACAAATATAGGGCCCAAACCAGACACACGAAGCCCTGGAATTCATGTGAACAGCAGATGCTAGTGAAAGGGCCATGTAGATCCAAGTTCAAATCCTGGCTCCTCCTCTATGTTGCTGAAGAATGTCAAACAAGCCTCTTCCAGTCCCTTAGTTCCTGCTTTGTTATCAATAAGATGGAAATAACAAAATTACTGACTCCAAATAGGGAATCATGGGGTTATATTTAAGATGCTGGAAATCTCTAGAAACTATCAACAGATGTGTTTAAAATGCATCATATCTATTTCCCTGTACAAGAATGCTAAATGTTCAGAGATTTCTCTCAGAACCTGGGTCCACTTTGAGTTAATGAGGTCACTCCCAAGATAAAGGGTTTAGCTATACTCTGTCCTGACTCTCTCTTCCAAAGCAGAGAAAGTATATCATTCATTGCCATCATTCAGTGACAGTCCTTGAAAAAGACAGAGCATCGAGGGTTTGGATGGAAGAAGGCAAGCCATCCATCACTGCATGTTCTATTCCAATACCATGATGCATCTCCCACTTTCATTGTAGTTTTTCTAATAACTCTCACCCACCACTCATCTCCACAGCAGAAACTTAAACATCAGGGTGAAGTAGTCACAGTTGCATGAAGGCCACTGGCCTGTTTCATTAAAGTTGCTATCACTGAGTTCCAGTGATGACAGAAATGTAAGTGGTCCTATTGGTAAGTGAGTGTTAATACAGGTCACCTGTCAATGTCACACTATGTCAAGTGTGTCTCTAAGGCTCTGGCCTGAAATACAAATATCCCCCAGCAGGAGACAAGGACTTCATGTTATTGTAAATTAACCTTATAAATATCTGATTTCTAGGAGGCTACCAGGAAATGACTCCAGGTTTCATGTGTATGTGCCTCTTTGTGTAACTGATTATCTGGGAGCACAATGCTGTTCTATGACAAGGGACAGGCAACAAACATGAGAGAAAAGGGCAGGCTCTTTCCCAAAGAGTGAGGTCATCACAGCATCAATAGTCACACGGAAAGGCAGTCATCAGGCAAGGAAAGAAGAAATGGACCTGAGAGGCAGCAGAGGGTCCAGTCTTCTTTGCCCTGGTTTGGTGAGCCTGTCTGTCAACATGAGCATTCCTGATGAGACTGTAAAGGCAGAGTTTACAGCCAGAGGGGAAAAAAAGATTCAGTGAGTAGTCTTCCTGGGCCCCACTAATGAGATAAGTCTACCTGGAGAGGTTGTCCTGCTTTAACTTGGAGCATCCTGCTGAAAGCACTCTTGTTGATTTTCTGTCACAATCTCAGAGCAGAGTCTTGCCCTAATCTCCTATCCAGCCTCAACAGAGCAGAAATGTTCAGTGAGTATAGCCCCAGATAGGCCAGCAGGGCTCAGAAACAAGAACTCTCTTGAAAGGCATAATGACTCCAGCAAGGGATTACAGCTCATAAACCCATCACTTCTTCTTCACAAAGAGGCTTTGTCTGTAGCCACACTCTCCAGTACAGCTTCTATCTCCTCAGAGTGGAAGATCATTGGGGCTCTAAATATCCCCAAGGTGGGGAAGCCACCTCAGCCTCTCTTGGGAACCACTGGATGATCAGTGGGCTGGAGAAAACTCCAAACGTACTTTTCATCTCTGTTCTCTCAATAGCAGCATTGGGACAGAGGTTTTTAGAATCCATGTCTACTTACTCCCAACTTTCTTTCCAAGAGGATGTCTCCCTCTAAGTCCTGGCTGAAACAATGCCGTGGTGTCACTAGGTGGGAAGACAAAGGGGGGAGGACGAAGGTTTAAAATCCTGGTTACTTCTTTCCACAGTGCCCAGTGTGTTCCTGATTCCTAGCATAACTTAAAGGGAAACTTACACAATGTCTGAAGCCTTTGATGTCCTGCAGATAAACGAGGAGGATGTCTTCAAATTCCTAGCCACAGGAACCCACTCAGATGGCACCAAGCTTGACTTTCAGATGGAGCAATACATATACGAAATGAAGAGTGGTGGTATCTACATCATAAATCTGAAGAGGAGCTGGGAGAAGCTGTTGCTTGCAGCTCGGGCTATTGTTGCCATTGAGAACCCTGCTGATGTCAGCGTCATCTCCTTCAGGAACACTGGTCAGCGAGCTGTGCTGAAGTTTGCTCCTGCCACTGGAGCCACTCCAATTGCTGGCCGCTTCACACCTGGGACCTTCGCTAACCAGATTCAAGCAGCCTTCAGGAAGCCATGGTTTCTAGTGGTGAATGACCCCTGGGCTGACCACCAGCCCCTCACAGAGGCCCCTTAGGTCAACCTGCCCACCATTGCTCCATGCAGCACAGATTCTCCTCTGGGCTATGTGGACATTGCCATCCCATTCAACAACAAGGGAGTTCACTCAGTGGGTCTGAGGTGGTGGGTGCTGACCCGGGAAGTATTCCGCATGCATGCGTGGCAGTATCTCCCATGAGTACCCACAGGAGTTTATCTGTGATCATTACTTCTATGGAGACCCAGAGGAGATTGAAAAGGAGGAGCAGGCTGCTGCTGAGAAGGCCATGACCAAGGGGGAATTCAGGGTGAATGGACTGCACCAGCTCCTGAGTTCACTGCTGCTCAGCCCGAGGTGGCAGACTGGTATGGAGGTGTGCAGGTGCCCTCTGTACCCATCCAGCAGTTCTCTACTGAAGACTGGAGTGCCCAGCCAGCCACTGAAGACTGGTCAGCAGCTTCCACAGCGCAAGCCACCGAGTGGGTTGGAGCCACCATTGAGTGATCCTGAGCTCCTCTGCAGACACCTGAGCAAAGGAAAAAAAAAAGATGGAAGGAAAATAAAGTTCCTAAAAGCTGAAATAGATAGATAGATAGATAGATAGATAGATAGATAGATAGATAGATAGATAGATAGATAGATAGATAGATAGATAGATAGATGATAGATGTATGTATGAATGGATGGATAGATAGATAGACAGACGGATGGATAAAGAAGATCCTGCTTAACAAGATGCTCTCAGCACAACATCTAATCTTTCTTCCTTTCTCCTTGGATAAAAACAGTCCTTGCTCTCTATTTCAGTGTCCTCTAAACTTTCAAGGAGTTGTCAAATTTCATCATTTCCTTCTTCAACTCACACAGTTTCTTTCAGTATCTTTGTCTGCAAACAATGAAGCCATTCTTCAAAGAATGTGCATCTTCTTAAAGGCTCTCCAAGCACCAATGCTTTCCCCAAGCCCAACAATTTCACTGCTATTTTGCTTCTCCAAAGTAAGATAAAAAGGCAGACGGAAAGTAATCAGAGGGAGATAATTTCAGATTAATTTATTTTTACTTAAATTAAATTTCCAGGGTTTTTTTTGTATGTTTGTTGGGTTTTGATTTTTGTTTGTTTGTTTGTTTGTTTGGTTGGTTGGTTGGTTGGTTGGTTGGTTGGTTGGTTGGTTTGGGAAGTGTTGTTATTTGGTTGGTTGGTTTGGTTCCTTAGCTAGTTAATACCAAAACTCTCAGAGATGTGCCTTAACAAGTAATAGACTCAAAACAAGTCATAGATATCAGTAATTGCCATGTATTGGCTCTTTTACAAAATCACATTTATTTGATCCATCATCTATTGGTCTTTCATAATAGCTATTTTACTAAAAATACTCACTGGCCTGCTTATACTGTTTAGGCATTCTGAAGGTCATATTCTGTATTCAATGTCTGGGTCAGTAGGATTTCAGTAAACCTAACACACATTCACACACACACACACACACACACACAGAGAGAGACAGACAGACAGACAGACAGACAGACAGACAGACAGACAGAATAGAATGCCACTACAATGGATGGATTCTGTCCTGATTTCTCAGGGTGTGAGCATCTCAATTCATGGCGGAACACACTGACACCTAAAAGCATAGATTTTTCTTTTCATGTAACTTGTCCTAGAAAGACTCGCCCACTACTTCAGCTGCTTCAAGGCTGTACAGTCCCAATAATGACAGGGATTATTTATACTCCTTATCACATACCATTCTATGAATGATTTAGTGGGCTTTATGCAATTTTTGCTATTCCCAATTTCATCCTCTTTGTTAATTTTCACACTTAAGCTCCGTCAATGGAAGATTTCAAGTCCCTCTTAATACACGAAGAATTCATCTAGGTGGCAGAAATGTCTTTGTCAGGGACAATAAACTGGAAACGTTTGCTTCTTCCTAGTATCCTGCTAAACTTGGTATTGTTGATTGATACTAATAATTCCCTTGATGAAAATCGCAATGTTCCTCACACTAATGGAGTTAACATTTTACTTTTATACCATGAGAGCTAAGCACCTTTCCTTTGATTGTTTGAAAATGCTTTTCAGGGCCTGTTCAGATAATTACCCAACTTAGAAAACAATGATGGTGTAGGAAAACAATGGTGTTTTAATGTTTTCTTTTCTTTCTTTCTTTTTTTTTTTTTTTGTAGTTAAGGTGAATGACTCAGCAATGAGCTTGCTAAGTTCATAAAGATGTATTGTGTTCAGAACACGTAACAACTCCAATTACTTTTGGTTTACAAATGAACAATTTGCTGCATGAATTTCTGTAGAATTGTCAGTGATTGTTGGTAGCATCTGGCCTTCTGTTACCAGCATGATGTCACATTTCACTGCCGTCTTCCGGAAAGCGGTGGCCTCTGCACACCACACCTCAAGCCTCCCTCAGGTGACTGACATCGAGTTTACAAGGTGAAAACTCCAGCTGAAGCCAAAATAACCTTGTCCCCATTTTTATAGCCAAGTGAGGTGATGTGTAGAATCCCAACACTTAGAAGGCTGAGACAGGAGGATTGAGAATTAGAGACCAGCCTAGATTATATAAAGAGACTGTCTCACAAATTCAAGGAGGAAGAGTTGGAATAATTTGGGAGAAGACCTAAGAGGAGTGTGTGTGTGTGTTGGTATCCAGCTGGAAGGCACTGAATTAGGCTTTAATGAACATGTCTAGAGATTAGAAGGAGTTCATGACATGAAGCATTAAAATCAGCAAACTGGATGAGGAAGAGGTAAGCTCAGCCAAAAGAGGTAACTGTACCCTCGCCATAAACTTCTTGAGTAAACTCATGACACCTCTGTTCTCATCTAAGATGAGAGAGGATTGATTCAAGAGAGATCTGTGCACATAAAAAGCTTAGCGCCTATTTAATATAACACCAAAAACTAGGAGAAAAAGAAGTGAAAAGACTGAGAGATGGAATCATGTAAAACGTTTAAACTCATGGTGAAAAACATGGTCAATCTATTTTACAGACCATATACATAAAGTGGTAAGAAACAATATCCTCAATATACAAAGAGTGATTGGAAATCATTTAAAGAAAAACTCTCTAAAAGTCTAAAAGATATTTTTTTAAAAAGTCTTTCTGAAAATAAGTATCTATGAACAGGGAATAATCATCAAAGGCAGTAAAACCATTATTCTAAAGATATCATTGCTCCCGTGTTCATTACAGCATTGTTCATAATTGCTAGGACATGAGACCAAGTAAACGGCTATCAAAGGATGAAGTAAATGTGAGGTGTGTGCGAGTGTGTGTGTGTGTGTGTGTGTGTGTGTGTGTGATGAAATACTGTTAAGCCATAAAAATGAAGTTCCACCGTTTGTGACAGGAATGGGCCTGGAGGGCCTTTTGTTAGGTGAAATAAGCCATGTGAAGGAAGAAGGATGCTGAACAGTCTTGCTGAGAAATATGATATGAAAGAAGTCAGTCTCACAGAGAGAGGTTAGTGGCTGACAGGGGCTAGAGAAGGGAGGAGATAGACGTTGTCAAATGGGCACAAAGTTAAGAGTTAGACAATTACAACTGGCAGACACCTCACAGTAGGGTACGACAATCAATAATAATATACTGTGTATTTCCAATATTTCATTATATAGAAATCACAGATGACTGAGATATTGGTACGGAGAAAAATGACGATAATCAGTGTATGAAAGATTTAGCATGATTTCAGAAGATATGCAATGAAAGAGCATGAAGTCATCCTGTGTTTCCAGGTACCCACACACCCACATTAAGTGAGGGTGTCTATGAACATTATTTGTGTTCATTCAAATGCTTGTCGCTGTTTCTGAAAAGAGGCTAACAACAGCTATTACAATTTCAGACACACAGCCCTCCATTTGATTTGCTACTTCCTGTTCTTAGAATTCATCTTTTTTTTTTCAAATTGTTGATAAACCATGCAAAGATGTTTGAACAAAAGCATTGCAGCTTTATTTGGTAATAATAACACTTGAGGTCTGTCCTGGGGTATGTTCAATAGAAAAACGCCTTAAATAAGGCGGCATGTGACCCTACAAATGAAAGTGTTATACAGCTATTTAGAAATGATTAGGGAAACTTGTATACGTTCATGGTAGAAATCTGTACTATATTTTCAAGTGGAACAAATAGAAAGTATTATGTTACCCTATCTTGTTTTAAAGGAGAATGCATGGTGTTTGTGTGCTTCTCTCTCTGTGTGTATGTGTATTGTACATTAGTGGGGAGGGGGGGTCTTAAAAGGTGACCCCAAATGTTAACATGAAAATGAAATATGGTATTTTAGCAAAATTGTAAACATCTCATTTTTCTATGACCATGCATCCATTTTATTGTAAACATAAGACTTATAAGAGGGGGAGGTGGTTTTTTTCTAGATAAGTTATGAACGGGTATGAAAACAGGGGTATTGGATTCTGGAATAATTGTATGTCACTGAGAAGCATTTTAAGTCATTTTCTAGTGAGCATTAGCCTAACGATCAGTAGTCCTATTCATTAAACAGTTTGGAAAAGCAGACGGATAATGTGTGCAGGGATGACTAGGTGAATGCATGGATAGAGAGAGGCCTGGATGAGTGGATGGATGGGCATGTGGATGGTTGGGGTGCAGGTATAGATACGTAGATGGGTGAGTATATAGATGGATGCAGGTGGAAGGACATGGGCTTTCCAAAAATGTTATTGTTATTTTCAGTGCTGACTTTTAATTGAAGATTGAAAGTTGCCCTGGAAATAGGTTGTTCTAAAAAAAAAACAAAAAAAACAAAACAAAAATGCAAGGATTCTCAGTTACACTGTTGACTTAGGAATCTATCTCTTACAAGCAAAAGATGTGGTGAGGGATCCAGATGGTATGGGAGGACAGTGATTACAGCAGCTGAGCTTGACTAAGACAGAGCCTGTTGTGCCTCTGGATCTCAGGTGATTTCCCAGCACATTGTTCACCAAGGCTGGCCTTCAGTGAGCTGTGCCTGCAAGCACAGAAGGAGCACAGAATGAATTAGGGGGCCTATAGAGTAAAGGGGACACCATGAGGTCCAAGCTTCTGCTGGGGACAGGGGCGTGCAACAATTCTTTACAAGAATATGTTTTCCTCTCCGGTTCATAAAAGAAATTACAGAAGGAATTAACTGGTGCCATGTTAATTCACAATCCAAAAGTAGCTAGAGGATGTAAGGATCACACAGCCCCTGCTTCATCATCCTGCAGAATCAGTAGAAGCTACAACTGCAATATCCCATTAATTCTACTGTCAAAAATGTTTGATGTCTTGCTTCTATGAATTTATCTACTTCTCTGTTCAGGACTTCAGGGAGTAGCCTATATTTCAAGAACAGGTTTTCCTGTTCCCCATCTACCAGAAAACAGCCTTCCTATCCCTGATCTTTTACCCCAAGTCCTCTTTGTTGAGTGTCTTGAGGATGATAAATTTCAGATGAAATTTCTTCTGCCATTAATAACCAAAGCCACCATGAATAAGCCATCAAGGTGTGTGTCCAAGGAGAAATGGGAAAATGCTTCATTTCTAGGTAGGATCACCTTGGCATTATTTGGGGTGGCAAATGAAACTTGTAACTGTGGCTAGATATTGGGGGGGGGAGGGTGTCTGAAAACGTTATGTGGGCCCTAAGTGGCAGGAACACATACAAGAGATAGGTCTTTGAGGGTTATACCCAGATCCTGGTTTTTACCTTGCTGTTAGCATCCTGGCAGCCTCTACCACATGCTCCTGAACCCGTGGGATAAGTTGTCCCACGCCTCCTCACCACAATGGGTGGAAACTCACAGAAACAGTGAGGCAACATGACTCTTCCTTCCCTTCAAATACTTCTCCGGGGATTCTGTCACAGGAAAATAACAGTCACCAATGGGGGTGGGGCAGATATTCAAAAGTGGCATCGCGTTATCATATGATTCTTTCTCCAAGTACTGTGAGGTGGGGGTTTGGAGAAAATCTCCTGTGTGGACGCAAGCAGTTGTGTTCACTGCATCACTGTGGCAGTAGCAAAATAAATGGAAGCAGCCTGTTTGCCTAGCCACAAAGGAATGCGTCAATAAATGCAATACTGTGCCACACCACAAATAAACTACCACCACATAGACCACCAAAGTACACCTGGCCCTAACTGGCTTCAGCTGTCAAGTTGACACATCTTAGAATCATCTGAGGGATTCCCAACTGAGGAACTTCCCAGACCAGATTATCCTTGACCATGTTTGTTAGAAACTGTCTGGATTGATGATTGATGTGGACAGCACTGTCCCTAGGCAGAAGAGCCTCAACCGTAAGAAAGCTAGCTGATCATGAGCCAGAGGGTGAGTCAGTAAGCAGCTTCCTGCTGTGTTTTCTATGCCAGGTTCCTGCCTTGAGTTCCTGTCCTGACTTTCCTTGGTGATGGACTTGTTACCTGGAAGCATAAGCCAAACAAACTTTTTCCTCCCCCAGGTTGTTCTGGGTCGGAGTATTTTATTTCAACAACAGAAAAGCAACCTAAGTTAGACCTAAAATGGGAAATGCTGGAAGTTGACAATTTTGGCTGTGTGTGATATGATCCCATTTATGGGAAGTTTCTGTGCCTGTAACATCAATGGAGATGCTAAGTTCTAAGCCTTTGATAGTGATGGCTTCTTAAACAAGAGGGAGAAGATGACACATGAAGGCTGCAGCTCCATCTGATAGGTCTCCTCACTTACACAAACAAGGCAAAATGTCAAACTATCACAAGGCTGAGTGTGCCCACTTTTATTTCTTATGACTTTCTGTGCACTTCCTACTTTTTATAATAATGTGGAAGATAGATCCTAAAATAGCTTAAATGAGTCATGTTTATGTAATCCCCTCCCTGTGAGGACAGGCAGAACCTGTGATTTCATTAGAGAATGATTATCTTTTTTTTTTTTAAGTACTGGGGGATGCACTCAGAGCCTGCCATTTTCTGGACAAGTGCTCTACCACAAAGCAATAGTCCTTTCCCTCTCTTTAATCTTTCTTTTGAGACAGGGCCCTACTAAGCTATCCAGGCTAGCCTTGAGCTCACTGCTATCTAGGCAGGTTGTAGACTTACAAAGATGCACCACCAGGATTAGCTCTATGTTTCAGACAGTTTATTTACACATCACAATGGTACAAACTTAGGGACACAGTGTGGCATTCCAGCACATGAATGCAATGTGCAATGATCACACATGGGTGATTGGCATATCCAGCTATGTAGGATTTCATCACTTATTTGCAATGGGAATTCTCCCTATTCAATATTTTGAAGAGGCAATTAATTGCTGCAAATCAAGGTTATACCACTGAGCTATAGAACAACAGAAGTGATTCCTCCCAGCCAATAACATGCTTGTAGCAGTTAACCCTCCTGTCTCCATCTCCTCCCCTCACATCCTTCCCAGACCAAAGTGGCTGTGGTTGTATTCTCTTTTATTGTGAGACTGAAACCTTAATTTCCGCATATATGTGAGAACAGGCAGCATTTGTATCACTTTCTAACGAGTAGATTCTGGCAGAGCAGTGGGCCTCATTCTGATATATCATATCAGGAGATACGACTCACCCATGATGGCCTTGTGTCATATAATTCTCTGCCTAAACAGATTAGATTGACATAACTGAGTTGGATTTGAAGACGAGATGTCATGCTGTGAAAATGTCAGGTAGGAGGAAACTACAGGTGTCCCTCTAGAACCTGAGAGCTACCCTTAGTTGATCCCGCCAAGAATTATAAGCTCACAGACACATAGGTACCAGGAAATGAATTCTGGCAGCAACTTAACTGTCTTGGGTTTGTATTTCTCCCACCCAGACTCAAGACGAGGGCAGGGGAGGTAATTAATTCAATAGAAAGCATGCCATGCCACCCCGAGGGCCTGGGTTCTGTCCTCAGAACCTGAATCAAAAAGCTGGATGTGGCGGTACCACCGTGTAATCCCAGAACTGGAGAGGAAGAAGTAGCCAGATCTCTGAGTTTCACTTGTCAGCCAGCAGAGCTTGCTTGATGAGCTCTAGGCCACGGAGAGCCTCTGTCTCAGAAACGGGATGGATAGTACCTGAAGAACAACACTCACAGTTGACCTCTAGCCCTACACAGAGAGAGAGAAACTGGCTCCATGTGAAAACACAGTCCAGCCAAGCCCTAATTGCCGCTTTCGTTGATCTTTGTTCCACCAGTGTGACAAAAATACCTGAGAATGTTTACTTAAACATGCAAAGACTTATTTTGGACGGCAGGGGTGCAGGTTTCAGTTGGATGGCTGGAATATTGCTTTGAAGCCTGTGGTGAGATAAGGAGCAGGTTGGTGGACCAAAGCTGTGTACCTCATGATAACCAGGAAGGAGAGAGAGAGGAGGAGGAGGAAGGACCAGGATTCCAAATCCCTTTAAGAACATACTCCCAATCCCAACTTCCTTCTGCAGGGCTAATCTTTTAAAGTTCTAGCACTTCATAACACCACAGCTGGGGCTCAAACCCCCCATGCATAATCTTTGGAGGATGTTTCAGGATGCAAGTACACTGCAGCCTCTGGAGCCTGGAGCAGAGGACAGGGGGGTGTTTTATCTGCACCTGGGACTACAGGCAACAGAGTTCACTGATTGGCACTATTCTAGGGCACTCAGTGTCACTCATCATTGGACAACTGAGAACGATTGCAAATAACGCGCCTGTGAAAATAAAAGGGTGCCAGAGATTCCCAGAAAACTGCGATGTCATAATGCCAAAGAACATGGAAGTAATTTGCAAGACAAATGCTCCAAAGGCCAAGATAGAGGATGACCTGGCCATTCCTTTGGGCTTCAGTAGATTCAGAACAGGGGACAAGGCCAAGCGGGTGGCCGTGGGTTAAGGAGGCAGCAGAAAATGAGGAGTTTAAAACATCTGGACAAGAAGTTTAACTAGAAGGAAGACTGAAAAGAACAGAGCTACTTGCTTCTTGACAGAACGAGGCTGGCCACAGCTAGTTTGGGTGTCTCAAAAGTTCTTCATCCTACCATGGTGTAGTTCAGTGGCTCTCAAACCTCGCTGCACATAAGAACTACTTAGATAAGTTTCCAGAAGCACCCACAGCCTGTGTGTAGCCAAGCAGTATAACACTATTCAACAGTAAAAGGAGCCAAGTGCCAATAAGTGGATGAACCTCAAAAAGCAGGAGCTGGAGAGATGGCCTAGTGGTTAAGAGCACTGGCTGGTCTTCCAATGAAGTTTGATTCCCAGCACCACATAACAGTTCACAACTACCTGTAACTCCAGTTCCATGGAATGCAATAGCTTCTTCTGTCTTCCACATGCACCAGACTGGGTTGCACATATATGCATACAGGCAAAACATTCATACATGTGAAATACTAATAACAATTTTTAAAGCATTATGCAGAATGGAGACAATATACAAAAGATCACTTCCATGTGATCTATTTATGTGAAATGTTCTAAATACACAAGTAAAGGCAAGTCTGTAGAGAGAGAAAGATCAGTGATTACCTGGGATTGAAGGTGGAATAACATGTAACTAACATTGTCTCCCGGTTTTCCATGAAATGAACTTTGTTTAACCATTCAATACTTTTATTTACATATAAAAATGTCAATTGATTGATATATTTTTGGGTTTTTGTTTTTTTATTTTTTAATTTATGAAATGAACTTTTCAACCCATTTGTCCCCAGACCCCTAGCAGTCTGATTTTGAGTACGTTAACTTTGGCTCCTCAGAAGGTATTCAGGTATGACGTACCACTGAGGATCACACACAACTGGTTCTCTTTTATGGACACCTTACAGACAACCTTGCCTCGTGAGACTTGAGAATGAACACTACTTCCTGGTCCTTTTTCTCACAAGCTTTTTTCAACCAACACTGGGGATACATCCAAACGCCCCAAACAGCAATGCTCGTGTGTGTGTGTGTGTGTCTGTGTTTCTCTGTGTGTCTGTGTTTTCACACATGTGGTATGGGTATAGGTGCACACGTGTGCATGAGCATGTGGACAACATAGGTCAACCTCATGTGTTCCTGTAGAGCCATCTACCTTGTTTGTTGAGACAGGGTCTTTCATCTCTCATTATCTTGGGGATCACCAAGTAGGTTAATCTGTATGGCCAGTGAGCTCTAGGCAGCCACCTATCTCTACCTCCCCAGCACTGAACTTGAGAGAATCTCCGTCAGCACCAGCTCTTGCACATGGGTCCTGAGGATTGAATTTAGGTCCTCACACTGGTGCTGCAAGCGCTTTACTGGTTACCTCTCCCTGTCTCCCTGGATTTAGCAGCTTGACACACTGTTTCATCTTGTGCTCTCTAACTATAGCATCCTGAGTCTGTGATGACCAAATTGTGACTTAAGGGCGTGTGTTTCTTCTAGGAAAAAGGCACAGGTAGATGGATGTATCTCACTGAAGGACATGTGAGAAAGCGGTGAGCTGAAGGCTTCACAGCTTGTTCTCAGCCTGTAGGGATGATAGATAGATTGCCAGGGGGTTTCAGGTAGGTGTTATTACACTTGGCTGTGCTGTGGTTATTGGGTTGATGGGCTACTGTGAAAAACTGTCTTCATCACATTTTTCTGCTCTTCCAGAAATACACACAGCTCTCAGTTCCCAGATCACCACACTCCTTTAGCACAGGCAAAACCTGACAGTTGGATGGGCCAAATTTGCTTTGCAGTCCAGAACCTGGGCTTGCAAAGCTGTGGCTCCTCCCATTACAGCAGAGGGCTACATGGTAAATATTTCTTGATTTTCTATGCCTCATGGTCTCCAATGCATCTACCCAAATCTACCACTGCAGGACAAACACAGCCATAGACTATAAATAGGTGGAAAGGCACACTTGCGTTCCAATAAAGTTTTATTTACAACAATAAACAACAGCCAGGTTTAGGGAGGACAAGTGAAGTATTTATCAAAATTTAGGTAGCTATTCTCAGAAACACAATGTAGAAAGCATTTTTCCAAATAATTCCTTTGAGTCTTAGTTATTGTCCAATAAATTGTATGTTTATGGGAAAGAACTTTTGTGTGTCTTAATAAATGTAGATGGATGTAGGGATGATGTGTAGATTTCAAGGGTTTTTCATGTAGATGTTATTCCACTTGGCTAAGCTGTGGTTACTGTGTTCAGGAGTCCATGGAAAGGACAGAAGATGAAAAGTTGGACATCAAAGACCCTGAGAATGCAGAATGGGATTCCCCAGAAAACATGACTCCTAGGTCACAAGGAAGAGAGAGAGTGGGTTGGAAAGGAGACTCGGCTTTGATGGAAGACTTCTGTGACCACCTGCTGAGAACATGATGGATATCAGGAAGCCTAAGAATGAAGATTTGAAAATGCATTTATGGACAATGGACAAGAGAGCTGAACAGAGATACAGACAGCCAAAGCATGGGTACATCGAAGCCTCATAAAGTTGTTTTAACAATGAAAATGCCATGTATTTCAATCAGCTGGTATTGAGAGCTTAAAAAAAAATAATAAAGCCAGTTCATCTGAGTAATCCAAAACCTTCAGTGCTGGGGTAAACAGCTCAGAGGTAAGTTGTTTGCTTACAAGATCCCTAGCATGACACAAAAGAAATCTGAGCGGGCAGGGATAGCAAAATCCCCAAAGCTTCCCAGCAAGGAGAACTGCTACTAAGGACGGATACAAGTTTTCTACACTGCTCAGACATGGGTCCCACAACACCAGCCTTCCAAGTGGCAATGCCTCCCGTTCTACCTGCTTTCTACCCTTCTCGTCATGAGCCATGAAAAACCACAGAGACTAGCCCATCTGTAACAGTTCCCTTGCATGTGTCATCTCTTCACATCACCAATCACTTTGCCTTCCAATGACAAAGGCTCTGGGGAGAATTTATATCATGGGCTTATCTCTTACAACTTATTTTTATGTATCTATCTCATTGATAGCCATTGATCATTGATTTTTTTCATTAATGGCATGCATATGATTCTAAAATATTTTGTTTTACCATCAGATTAAACTTAGCTAGCTAGCCAGTTTAGTTATTGAGGCAGAGTCGTAAAACGTAGCTCAGGAAGACCTGAAACCCACTTTGTAGCCCAGACAGGCCTCAAACTTGTGAAGATTCTTCTGCTTCAGCATCCCAAATGCTGAGAGTATGGGCTCCCACAGGCCATCTGAATTGTGGTGAATCTGAAGCCAGTCATTTTTGAAAGGAAAACAGAAAACAAGATTCTAGTGAATGCGCAGAGATAGGCAAAGAGCAGAGGTATTGTGCATCAGATGTCAAGTTCAGACATTGGCAGCACAGAAGGTGCTTTTCCAATGTCCAGCAGCATCTGGACGCTAACACTAGGTCCCATCACTCTTAACCCTTTGGTGTTCCTGTTTAAAAAAAAAAAACAGACTTCAGTCTCACTGGGGCAACCCCGTCAATCTCAGTTGCATAGATCAGAACCAAACCAGATAGATAGCCCTTTCTTTCTCTCCTTTCCCAGATGCAGCTTGCCAGCACACAGTCACTCACCAGCAGGGTGGACCTGGAGACTTGTCCTTCGTCTCTGGTCTCTCAAACAGGCCTGAGAAAGCCATCAGGGATCAGTGCTCAGAGAGACACATGCCCACTCCATCCCTAAAGCTTCTTGGAGAATCAGGCCATTCCATCTGCCATTAGTGCCATGATCAGCTGTGATAAGCTGAGGGGGAAGCAGGGCAACAGGAGGAGAGATACAGGAGGAGTTCAAAGGGCCGGGCCTCCTCAGAACCTCGGGGCAGAGCCCACCCTGCCAGCTTCATAAGTAAAACCTAGGTTACTGCTTCTTGTTGGGCATGATGGTTGTTTGCTCACCACCAAATCCCCATGTCCTGGCACCTGGCAAGTCTTAGTGAGAGTTTGTCATGCCATGTGTCTAATGAAAGTGAGAATTGAGTGGAGACAAGAAGGGGAAGGGGAAAAGAGCAGAAAGGAAGGCAAAATCCTCTAATTCCTAAGTGAATAGAGATTGTGTCTAATTTCACAGGTATTCCTCCAACTAGTAGGACAATACAGGATGTATAAAGGACTCAGCAAATCCTTCAAATGAAAAATAATATAAATATATAATATAACCTATAATATTTAAACATAGCATAAATTCAGAAATAACCATAACATTATTTTTTTAAATGAGAGTTTCAAAATAGTCTCATAGACTGCACTGATTAGCTGCTACTATAAGTACCAAGTACACGTGGACGGTGTCAACTCTTGCTGTTACTAACCCACCAAGCATAGTGCTAGGCCTTGGAATAGATTCTCACCTGTAATCCTCATTATCATGCATAACAGGACCTCTTATCAACCTTACTTTACAGCTTA
This sequence comes from Pachyuromys duprasi, assembly GCA_028658305.1. Classification (NCBI taxonomy): domain Eukaryota; kingdom Metazoa; phylum Chordata; class Mammalia; order Rodentia; family Muridae; genus Pachyuromys; species Pachyuromys duprasi. Next base: position 19,041,852 of record CM053758.1, read on the forward strand.
AATAACTGGAATCAGAGAACCTAGGAACTTTAAGACCACTCAGATAATAAAGAATGATAGTTCTAAGGACCTCAACCAGACCTCTGATTTGCCCAAAGTCTGGGATCTATCAGTGTGATACCCAAAGGCTGGGCGGGCATGACAGTTGTTGAGAGGAGCTGATCGCTCTCAGCGGAAAAGGAAAGGCAGCCATGGGAAACACCACCAGAATTCACCAATCATATAGCCTTACATAAAATGAATCATGGTCAGGTAACCTCTGACCCAGGAAATGTGACTGTAATTGACATCACTGCTTAGGGGACAGACACATATAGGAGCCACTAACTGATCATGTGTGTCAGTTTGTCCCTGCAAAGCAGTGGTCAAAACAGCCATGGGCTAAGCCATGTAGAGGACAATTTCTACCCGTACAGTGAATTCAAATTTCAAAAAGGAAAGCCAGCACTTGGGAAGCTGAAGCAGGAGGATCACAAGTTGGAGGCCAACCAAGGTTACACAGCAGCTTCAAAGATAGGCTGAGCTATAGAGTGAGGCCCTGTCTCACAAGCAAAGTGAGTGAGAGAGAAACTTATACTAAGAAAGAACTTTGGTGATGTGTGTTACTATAACATAACCTCACACACTCTAATGCTATCCTGACTAAAAGCACTGCAAAGCAATGTTACCATTCTCTCTGTCTCTCTATCTCTCTGTCTCTGTCTCTGTCTCTGTCTCTGTCTCTCTCTCTCTCTCTCTCTCTCTCTCTCTCTCTCTCTCTCTGTGTGTGTGTGTGTGTGTGTGTGTGTGTGTATGATGTTGGACAGGGATGTGACTCAGTGTTTGCCTAGCAGGCATGAAACCCTGACTTCCATCCCCAGCACAGCAAAAAGATAAAATGTCAGACACGTTCTTTGTTTTCTCAGATGGATCTACTCATGAATGTCAAATACAAAAAGAGAGGTGGCCTAGTCTAAGAGTAGAAAGTTAACATGGAGACTACTGGAGGGGCAGGGAACCGTAGTGGTAGATGAAGTCTGATGTACCTGGCTTAATTCCTGTGTTAGGTGTTCACCAGCTGGGTGGACTTAGCCTCTCCAAGCTGTGTGCTCATCGGTTGTATGGATGGACGGTAACACTAACCACATAGGCTACAGGGTTTTGAATGAAGTGCTCACCATAGGAGTACACAGATGAACTCCGAGTGCATCTTCAACTATCAGAACTGGTGAGGGAGGCAACCATAACCCAGGAACATTCACCTCCTTCCTCACTGTTGCCTGTGAGTCTGTCTGGGGTTCTGCAGGAGTTAACACAAGATATGTGCACATACACACACAGGCACATGCACGTACTTGTCCTGTAACTCAGTTCCCAAGGCACGGATAGAGTTGGATCCTGCCAACTGCACAAGCTCTAATTGCATTTTCTTTCTGAAAAGAGGTCTGCTGCCAGACGCCTGTGGTCCAGCGCTACGTGACGGCAGGGCTGTCCCCATTGCAGGCGGAGCCTCTCAGGCTTGTGGCTCAGGCAGAATCTGAGTGCCCCCCCCCAACAGCTGTTCTCACCCCCAAAACAGAACAGTCATCCTGCACAGGGTTGGGGCAAACAGGAATTCCATAATTAATTCCTGTCTCAAGGATAGGGAGAGAAAAGACCAGAAATTCCCAAGATGTCATGGGAGGCAGAATACACAACACTGCAATTGAAAACAGAGAGTTTGGAGAGGCGAGAGCCAGATCCATGAATCAAGCTCTGAGATCACATGCAGGGCAGCCTGGAGATCAGTGCGCTCCACTCTAAGGCTCAAGATAGCTTTATTTACATTATCAGGCAAGAACATTATGTAGCCAGTGTACTCAGTCATCAGTACCTGAAACAGGATGGAAGCCTGATAATTTGCACTTGATCAGGTATCAGGTACGGTTCCTGATCAGAAGCATGAGAGGGCCACCTAGGCTGGGTCTCTGCCTGTGTGTTACTCACATTCTAATGAAAGAAACACAAAGAAGCATGCAACGTGAATTGTTCACTTTTTCTTTTTTTTCTGTAATGAGATTCCTGGCCAAAAACACTTAAGAAGGAAGAGTTTATTTTGACTTGTGATTTGAGGGATACCGTTTATCATCGTTGGATAGACATGGATGCATGAAGGAAGCCGGTCACATTGTGCCCACATTCAGGAAGCAAGAGAAATAAATGCCAGTGCGCAGGTGCTGGCACCCTTCCCTTTTCAACCATTAGGATGATACCACGTATGTTCAGGGTGGGGTTTTTGTCCTCAGTTAAGCCTATCTGGAAATGCCCAACAAACATACCTACAGGTATGATCTGTCTCTCCCTCTGAGCCTTCTGTATAGTCTGTATTTTTTTCTCATTTATTCATTCATTCATTCATTCATTCATTCGCCTTACATCTGAATCACAGCCCCCTCCCTCCTCTCCTCTCAGTCACACTCTCACGCCCTCTTCCCCTACTCCCCCTTCCCCTTCTTCCCAGAGAAGGGAACCACTCCCCCCCCATGTCACCCCACCACATCATTTCATGTTGCATCAGGACTAAGTGCATCCTCTTCCACTGAGGCCAGACAAGGCTGTCTAGCGAGGGAAGAGTGATCCAGCAGCAGTCAACAGAGCCCATGTCAGGTACAGCCCTAAATCCAGTTGCTAAGGGCCCCACACGAAGAAGGAGCTGTCCATCTGCTCCATAAGTGTAGGGGGTGTAGATGGAGTCCATGCATGCACTTAGGTTGGTGGTTCAGTCTCTGTGAGGCCCCATGGGCTTAGGTTAATTAACTCTGTTGGTCTTCTTGTAGAGCTCTTATCCCCTTCAGGTGCCTCTACTCCTCCCCCAACTCTTCCACAAGATCCCCAGATCTCCGTCTAATGTTTGGCTGTAGGTCTCAGCAGGAAAGTGGGGGTGGGAGGCAGTAGAGCTAGGAGAGAGATGAGAAGATGATGGGAATGAGGGGATTTCTGGGACGAGCTAAAGACCTGTAACAGGGCTGTCTCCTGGAAGGGTATGGGGTAACTCTAGTTGAGACTCCTAGCATCAGAGGACATGAAAACTAAAGTGGTCACCCCTTATAACCAGGCAGGACTTCCAATGGAGGGAGGGGAACACTAACACATCCACAAAACTTTTGACTCAAAATTTACCCTACCTACAAGATGGGCAGGAACAAAGATGTAGCAGAATTTGAGGAAATGGCCAACCAATGACTGGCCCAACTTGAGACCCACCCCATGGAAGAAAGCTAACCTCTGTCACTATTAATGATACTCTGCTATGCTCGCAGACATGAGCCAAGCTAGCTAACTTTACTTTTTAGAGGATCCACACAGCAGCAGATCCAAACATAGTCTTTATTCTTACCATGAGAAGCTGGATTACTACTCAACAATTAAAAACAAGGAAATCATGAAATTTGCATGCAAATGGTGGGAACTAGAAAAGAACATCCTGAGTGAGGTATCCCAGAAGCAGACACACATGGTATATACTCATTTATAAGTGGATATTAGACATAATATAAGATAATCATACTAAAATCTGTACACCTAAAGAAGCTAATTATGAAGGAAGACCCTGGGTAAGATGATCAATCCTCATTCATAAAGGCAAATGGGATGGACATCAGAAGAGGGAGAAAAGAGGAAACAGGACAGGAGCCTACCACAGAGGGACTCTGAAAGACTCTACCCAGCAGGGTATCAAAGCAGATGCTGAGACTCATAGCCAAACTTTGGGAAGAGTGCAGGGAAAGGGGGGATAGAAAGACCTGAAAGGTAAAAGAGTGCCACAAGAAGAGAAAAAAAATTAGGGCACAGGGATCTTTTCTGAGACTGACACTCCAGCCAAGGAACATCCAAGGAGATAACCTAGAACCCCTGCACAGGTGTAGCCCATAGCAGCTCAGTGTCCAAGTGGGTTCCCTAGTAATGGGAACAGGGGCTGGCTCTGACATGAACTCAGTGGCCTGCTCTTTGATCACCACCCCCTGAGGTGGGTATAGCCTTACCAGGCCACAGAGGAAGACAATGCAGCCACTCCTGATGAGATCTGATAGGCTAGGGTCAGATGAAAGGGGAGGAGGACTTCTCCTATCTGTGGACTGGGGGAGGGGCATGGGTGGCGAAGAGGGAGGGAGAGTAGGATTGGGAGAAGATAAGGGAGGGGCTACAGATGGGAAACAAAGTGAATAAACTGTAATTAATAAAAAGATAATTTTTTAAGAAAAAAGAGAAGTGCTGTCCACCCTAGTGTGCCAGAGTGCCAGGAGCTGTCCAGGCCTTAGTGCTGAAAAAAAGCAATTCCTTGGAAACCTTCAGTTCTGGGCAAACCAGGACAAGTCACTTGACCAAATGTAATACACTGTCATAAGACCAAGTAAATGTCATTATGGTGAATTGAGCTCAGTAGCAAAAACAGTGTGACTGGGGAGCAAGAAAGGGAACGAAGAGAAAACTTAACATAAGGCTCTGAACAAGACATCATCCAAGATGGGGCTTGAGGGATGCAAGGGAGTTTTTCCCAGCGGACAAACTGGAGGGGAGAGGTGCTTTATGGGAGCAGAGGAAAAGTCAACAAAATGGAATTTGAGCAAAGTCCTACAGGAAAAAAAAAAGTTAAGTTTAAAAATCGCCAGAAAAATTTAGGGAAATAGCCAGGCAGCCATGCCCTGGAGGTGTGAAAGCTTAGGTGGTATCCTGTACACAGAACTGTTGAAGGATTTCGGGCTGAGAGGGGTGGGTTTGCAGTTTTCAATAACAGGCTGTGGGAATTTCGAATATCAGGGACTAGAGGGCTCTGGGATACTCTGATGAAGATATGAACTTGATTTAAGCAGAGATTCTGAAGTTGTGGAAGAAGTCTCCATGGGAAAAAAACTTAAATGAGAATTGAGACCCTGAGAAGAAGCAAATTTTTAACAAATTTTAGAAACAGGGACCCCGGATCATGACTATAGATAGGTTACATAACATCCAAGCCTGCTCTGGTCAGTTGAGCATCCCTCACTAACTCTAATTGTTCCCAGATGCTAAGGTTTGGATATGAAATGTCTCCTTAGGACTTGGGAACTGGAGACTTGCTGGCCATTCAGGAGATGGTTGGATCTTGGAGCTCTGACATAATCAACAAATTAATCATTTGACAGAATTGTCATATGATGGCATTGAAAAGTTGTGAATGGCAAAAGGTATGGCCTAGGTAGGGACCACTGGGCATGTCATTGAGCTATATCTCATGTTGGCATTTCCCTATATTCCCTTTACACTGCATTTTGGGTGCCATAATGTGAGCATCTCCGCCCTAGCCATATTCTTCCTGCCATGATGGATTGAAACCTCTGGAAGCACAAAGCTAAGTAAGTCCTTCCTCCTGTCGGCTGTTTGGCTTAAATTTTGGCCACAGTGAGGTAAAGCTGATTACTTCACTAGTTGACTCTGTCAGCAAACAGCATCCTTCCTTTGCTAGTTTCCGTGCTAGGCATGGGCACTTCCTTTTCTTTCCATTTCTTTTCACATCTTAAGACAAAGGTTTGCAATATCAGATATGCCTGCTGGTACAATAGAGGAACAACTGTTAGGTAGCAGCTAAACACTTTCTGACTGGGTTTAAGGCCTTTCCTCGGCATGGAATTTCAAGAGCCCATGCCTACGGAAGTCATAGGCCCTGGTATATGAAATCTCTTATTGCTATATTACCAAATCATTATGCTACCAAATTGCCTTCTAAATATTTGTGCTTATACCCACAGTCCTGGGCTGCTCTCAGTGTTGGTGAGAGAAGATTATTTTTGCCATAAACAGCAGTCAGTTTACTAATATATAATTAGTCATAGTACTAAGAACAAGAGACTGAGTGCTCAGCCCTAGATGGGATGAATGTATTAGCCCAACCACAGCCAAGGCTCAGGAAATACCGTGAAAGGTAAAGAAAGAATGTAATCTCCAAAAGGTGAGGATGAATACTGTGGAATTCTGTCTTCAGAAATGACAAGGTTATCATAATCACGAACTCAAGGCAGCTGTAGCTACCTGCACAAGACATGCACAAGACCAAGCCAGCCAAACTCCCGGCCCAGGTAATGTAGGAGGTCTCCAGGCCCCACTCTTGACTGAGGGTCTTTCAGCAGTGAGTGTTTGCTGGGGTAGAATAATTCTTTTTTGAGGACATGACTACTGATAGGTTTCCCATGCTCTGGTGGATAGCCTTACACCCACACACCTGTTGGCAACAGTAACTGAACTCAGGTTACCAAAAACCAAGGCGTAAAGTCTGGAAGGGAGTGTGGGGTATGCTGAAGGTGATAAGACGAAGCTGGCAGGAGAAGAGATAAGGCTATGAGAAGATGACATTGATGCCATTGACCCTGAATTTGAACCTCCCAGTGTCCAGAACTGTAAGAACCAAATTTCTGGCTTTTATACATCAGTGCCAGATGGCTGTGGAGTGCTGTCTGCTGGGAATACATAGCAGGCCCTACCATCTCCATTAGAGCAGCTGTGGCTACCCGTGGAAGACCCTCACACAGGTCTGTTAATGTCCTCCCACAGATGATCAGGCAGTGTGGACCATTAGACTCCGAGACCGGATGCCAGGCACTCTCTCCTATACCCACTCCCAGCTTTCTGTAATTCTCCCCAAGCTACACAAGGTCACAGGAGGTGCTGCCGCGTCTAGACAATGGAGGTGCCCTGAAGGTGAGCTCTCTCTCTGTTCAGCCATAAGAAAGTCATTATTCATTCAGGGTGAAACCTGACCTGTTTGGAGGTCACCCATGCTCCTATAAGTAATCCCTCTTCCATCCTGCTGTATATAAGACATTATAATAGGCACATTGGTTTAAGTGGTGTTTTGGTCCACCATTGGCTCTATACCTGGACTAAGATGTTTGCTTGTGCCTCCCCAGGAAAAGCTCACACCACATGGACTGAGACATTCTGTGTAATTGGCAGAGAAAGGAATTAAGTAAGAGCTCTTAGATTGGCAGGAAGTCAGGAAAGGACAAAAAAATCTAAAGATTCTGGGATAAGAATAATTCCAAAATCACACTACAGACTTGACAGGTAAGGACATCGTGCCAGTAAGGAACCCTGAATCCTTCTTTGATTGGAGATCCTGAGAACTTTGCAAACCATGAAGTCTGGGTCATCCAGACCCATAAGATGAAGGCGTCTCAGACCAGGAAGTTTCCTTGCTACATTATGGCATATGAACCTTCATTATACTTCCTTTGAAACTTCTTAGTGGGTGTCTACTGAGTATATGACTTGTTCTGGGCACTGGGGTTGCAAAGATGAGAAAGACAAGTTTACTGCCTCCCCCCCAGGGCCCAGAATGGATGAACAGGGACCAAGGAAACCTAAGAGACCAAATCAGTGGTACAAGCCCTGGGGCAAGAGCTGGGAGACTTAGATCATGTTTTATTAGAGCCTCCCCACTGAGCAATGTGGAGCACATCTCCTTGGGTCTCAGTTTTCTCACCTGTAAAATAGAAACAAGAAAAGTTCTTCAGCTCACTTGTCCAGGTATAAGGAATGGCTCTCTCTCTCTCTCTCTCTCTCTCTCTCTCTCTCTCTCTCTCTCTCTCTCTCTCTCTCTCTCTCTCTCTGAAGATATAAAGTCATGCACCATTCACATATGGGTAGTACTAATTTGATTTAGTGGGGTTTTTTTTAAATGAAATGAAATTGGAAGGGAAATGTGTTGAGGGGATCCTGAAGGGGATACTGGAGGTAAGGAGTAGGGTGTCTATAGATATTATCAAGTATATCAAATACATTTTTGAAACTTTGAAAGAATACTTTCAAGGTGGATAGAAATAGAGGAAGACACCCAAATCCAACCATGCAGGCCACATGCACCTGCCCACATATGTGCAACACACACACAAAATCTTGGCAGAAACTGATGACAAGTGTCCCACAGCTCTACACTCACTCTTACATTCACATTTTTTCCACTGTAGCATTGCATTTCCCCCATCAAAACATGGAGTCCTTCACCCATTTCGGTATGAAAAAAGGGCTGTGTATTCATTCCCAATACATGCAATGCTTGGAGGTAGCGCTTTAGGGAAATGACTTTGAGTGCGTTCATACTCTAATGGATCATCTGAGGGCTCACTGGGATGCAGCAGAACTGTCAGAAAGTGAGGCCTGGTTGGCAGAAACCGGTCTCTCAGGGTGTGCTTCTGAAGTATGTGTCCCGAGCTCTGTCTCCCTCTATGTTTCCTGGCCTCCATGAAGTGAACTGTTCTGTCCCATTGCAACCTTCCTCTAGGCAGTCTCTCTTAGCAGAGCTTAGGAACAGTGGGAACAGCCACAAACTGAAACTGAGCCAAAGTAAATCTCTCTTCCTTTGAAGTTTCCCTTTCAGGTATTTGTCACATGACAAATATTTGTCACATGGGGAAGGTCATATGCCATCTATTGATCTTAACTAATCTGTGTAGGCAGGACAGGCAGGACGTAATGGACAGTCAGGTCTTGGGAGGCCTGCTCTCTCCTCTCTGTAACAGTTCTGCCACCACCTTGAGCCTAGCTGAATGCCATGCAGAATGACCTCTTAGATAGGAGCTAGCTGTTCCACTCAAAACCAAACATGAGCAGGAATCCAGTCTTAGTCTAGCAGAACCATCTCTACAAGCCAAAGTCAGACAGAGAAGACCTCGGGCACCATTTCAGACAGGCCTGCATACAGCAGATGCACACCAACCCAAACCCACTGTGTGTGCCCCAAATATCATCTCAGACCGTGGTACACAGCCCCTGGCACAGAAGGAGGCGCCAAATCTCCATTCCAGGGGAGAGCCCTTAGCAGCAAGCCCAGGGCGGAGTGCACAATCCCCAGCTGACATCCCAAACCTGGACACTCAGACTCTAGCACAGAGTGAGGAGTAAAGACTCCAGACCAGAGGGGTGACCAGCCTGCAGTGCTCACAGCTTCTAGCACAGAGCACGAAGCTGGGCACACAGAGACCACAACAGAGTTCAACTGAGACAAAAC
>CM053758.1:19051346-19068907 GCA_028658305.1 Pachyuromys duprasi
GCTAGATCCCAGGGTAGGACATTGCAGCCAGCCCTGAGGAGACAAGATGATCTGGGGTCAGATGGAAGGGGAAGAGGTCCTCCCCCATCGGTGGACTTGGAGGGGGCGGGGAGGAGATGAGGGAGGGATGGGGAGAGTGGGGGGAATGAGGGAGGGGGCTACACCTGGGATGCAAAGTACCTAACCTGTGATTGATATAAAATAAATAAGTTACATTTTAAAAATTAATTCCCACAAACTGTTTTCTGAGCTCCACATGTATACATCCCCAAATAAAGAAGTGATTAAATAAATGCAATAAAAATAAATTTAAAAATTAAAAAAATAAAAAATAAATAAAAACTCAGTTATGTTATGTAAACACATTTTTTTTTGTTTAAATCCCAGGTATACGGGGCTGCTTTAGTTTGTCCACAGCTATTAACTATGATTGTCTCTGTCTCGTGCCCTGGCAGAAACACGGTATTTGCCAGCTGTCGATAGTTTTAATTTGGAGGGCTCTGAAAGGATGTAAATACCAGAGCTGGGGGAGAATTGGGAGGCTCTGAGAAAAAAGGAGGAGGCTGTTGTTGCCCCAGGTTGCTGTTGATACAGTTTGACAAGAAGTTGGAGATATCCTGAAACAAAGATTGGACATGCCCCATGGAACCCACAGACCCAAACTGGTAGGAAGTAGCTAAGAGACCTATGTACCTCTTCCCCACTAACTTTTCTCTCCTTCCTGGTGCTGAGGGGTTGGAAGGTATTAAGACAGATAAGGGTTGGAAGGGAGAAAGAGATAAAAAGCCCCAATAAATTAAATTTTTAAATATGTGCCTAAACACAGATATGCCAGAAGATGAAAAAAGCAAAGTGATAGTCATCCCAAACCACCAAGATTTGGAGAGTTATTAATGTTAGCATCATTATAACACAGGCTAACACCATGATATGGTGCATTCGATCACTAAAGACTAAGATCATAGCAGCTTCAAAATGAAAATAACTTAAACACTATATCTTGTTTTAGTATTTTATTTGCATTATACACTATGATAATAGGCTTTATTACCACATTTCCATACATGTACATAATATATTTCAGCCACATTCATCTTATAGTCCTTTCTTATCACCCTCCCTTTCCCATAATCCCCTCAAAATAGTGTTCTCTCTCTTTCTGTCTCTCTCTCTCTCTCTCTCTCTCTCTCTGTCTCTCTGTCTGTCTCTGTCTGTCTCTCTGTCTCTCTGTCTCTCTGTCTCTCTGTCTCTCTCTCTCTCTCTCTGTCTCTCTCTCTCTCTTTCTCTCTCTCTCTCCCTTCAAGACTTTCTGTGTACAAGCATGGTAAAGGTTTGTTTAAAGGAGCTTGAGCATATGTTTCCAGTGAATACATGTGGTAGTTTGAAAGACACCTATAGCTCATAGGGAGTGACACTATAGGGAGATGTGGTCTCTTTGGAGAAAGCATGTCACTGGTGGGCTTTGGGGTTTCAGAGACCAAGACAGGTGCAGTGTTGCTCTCTCTTCCTGTTGCCTGCCTGTCTGGATATAGCTACCTGTCTGTCAGCTACCTTTCCAGTAGCACGTTTGCCTGTGTGCCACCATGTTTTCCACCATGGTGACAATGAACTAAACTTCCGAATCTGTAAGCCATCTCTAATTAAATGTTTTTCTTTATAAGAGTTGCTATGGTCACAGTGTGTCTTCACATCAATAAAACCCTAACTAAGATAGAAGCTGATGCCAGGGACTTGGGTATTTCTGTGATAGGCTTAACCATGCTTTTGTTTGAAGAAATACAGACTTTGGGACTTAGTACTAGGAAAGCAGATGTGAATACTTTAAGCAGGGATTAATGGGCCATACTAGTAGAAGCATGGGAGACAGTGATGCTAAAGGTGACTTGAACTGTGGAGGCTTGGCTCAAGAGGTTTCAAAAGAAAAGAATACTAGGATGTGTCTAGAGATGGTTTTAATGAAATTTTGGCAAAGAATGTTACTGCTTTTTTGCCCTTGTCCCAAAAATCCTCCCGAGGATAAACTGAAGAGTTTTGGATTAGCAGCCTTAGCAGAGGAGCTTTCAAAGCAGACTTGTGTTGACTGTGTCATGTGGTTATTGGTGGCCAGTCTTATACATGCATACATATATGTATTCATATATATACAATAATGAAAAGGAACAAGCTGAACAAAGAAAAATATAAAATGTACCATTTGTGAAGAAAGGAGGCAAAAGGAAGTGTAAACAGATTAAAGGAAAGCCTGATGCTAATTAGAATAAAGGAAGAGGTGATCTCAGAACAAGACCCCACCTAGCTAAGCTTCCAACTTGTGAAAAGGAATTAAAGAAAAGTTTAGGGCCAGGCATGTGAACACCTTTAGTCCCAGCACCCTACTAGAGATGCAGAGTCAAGGAGATCTCTGAGTTTGAGGCCAGGCTGGTCTACATAGAGAGTGTCAAGGCAGCCAAGCTTAGACAGTGAAGGAAACCATCAAAAACGGAAGGCTTGTGAAAATGTGTTTGAATGACGGGCCATGTTCCAGCCCCAGCAGGCAGAATTGGCAGCTTCAGCCATGTGGTTCTGCCTTTAGAGTCAAGCATACAAGAAAGGGGTTGTGGAATTTCCCTCCTAGACTAAGTAAACCTACTAAGTAAGGCCAGGCATATGTCAGGGATGTTCCTGCTGGAAAGCTTAAATAGGCCATTGCATGAAGCTACGAAGATTAAGGGAAGAGTGCCTTGGAGACCCCAAAATGCTGGAGATGTCGGAGTCATGGTATACCTGCCAAAGAAAGCTGCTAACAGGGAGTGGATCCAGCCCAAGAGAAAGAAGTGTGTTGTAGTCAACAAAGCTGAAAGGAGTTGGAGATCTGAAGAGTATTTTGACATCAGACATGGAGATGCAGAGTTTGGAGTTTGCCCATCTGGTTTTTTATCTTGTTTTAGTCCAGTATTTATCTCACTCTGCTTCCTTTCCTCCCTTTTGGAACAGTAATGTATATCCTGTGCCATTGCTTGTTGGAAGTATGTGATCTGCTTTTTTATTTTGATTTTATAGATGATTACAGTTAGTTGCCATGATTTTCAGAAGAGACTTTGGACTTTGAACTCTTAAACAGGTTGAAACTGACAGACTGTGGGGACTTTTAAAGTTGGGCTGAATGTTATTAGGAGAGAGGGGTTTTTTGTTTGTTTATTTGTATGTTTGTTTTGTATTTTGTATTATGATATGGCTATAAGCCAATGGGCTTACAGAAAATGGAATGTGCTAGTTTGAATGAGAACCAGCCCCCATAAACTCAAAGGGAATGGCACTACTGGCAGGTGTGGCCTTGTTGGAGTAGGTGCGGCTTTGTTGGAGGAAGTGTGTCATTGAGGATAGAATTTGGGGTTTTAGAAGCTCAAAGCAGGCCCAATATCACTCTATTCCTGCTGCCTGACTCTGGTGTAGAACTCTCAGCCCCTTCTTCAGCACCATGTTTGCCTGCTTACCTCCATGCTTACTACTATGATGATAATGGACTAAACCTCTGAACTGGTAAGCCAGTCCTGATTAAATGTTTTTCTTTGAAAGAGTTGCCATGGTCACAGTGTCTCTTCACAGCAATAAAAAACTAACAAAGATAATATACTATCTTGGTTAGGATTTCTGTTGCTGTGATGAATGCAACATGAAATGGAAACTGTTTATTTAGCTTATGTTTCCACATCACTGTTCATCATCAAAGAAGTCAGGGCAGGAACCTGGAGGCAGGAGCTGATGCAGAAGCCATGGAAGGATACTGTTTACTGGCTTGCTCCTCATAGCTTGCTCAGCCTGCTTTCTTATAGAACCCAGGACCACCTGCCCAGGCATAGCACCACCCAACAATGGGCTGGGCCCTCTCATATTGATTACTAATTAAGAAAATGCCCTACATGGTGCCTTAAAGCCTGATCTTATGCAGACATCATCTCTATTGAGATTGTTTCAACTGTAATAACTCTAGCTTCTGTCAAGTTGACATAAAACTAGTCAGCACACTCATCAACCACTGACTTTCTAGAAATCCTCAAAAAGAAAAGTAACTGCATAAAACTGCCCCCTTCATGTCAGGGTGCTGAGCCCAAACTGGCAAACTTTGTTCAGATAATCACAACTTCTTTGAGTTCAAAAGAAGCAACATCCATGTCATGTCCAGACTCAGTGTTCCACATCACATCCTTTCTGCCTCGGGGTCTTGAAATCTTTCCACCTCTCGTTCCACGATGTCCACAAAGCCTTGGACGGTGGTCAGGCATTCAACAGTAGTTTCAGCACTTTGAAAAATTATGAGTCTCTGCAGGCCACTGCTCTCATCATTGCAAAAAGTGAAAGAAAGAAAGGAAGGAAGGAAGGAAGGAAGGAAGGAAGGAAGGAAGGAAGGAAGGAAGGAAGGAAGGAAGGAAGGAAGAAAGAAAGAAAAAGAAAGAAAGAAAGAAAGAAAGAAAGAAAGAAAGAAAGAAAGAAAGAAAGAAATCTTTTCTGACCAAAGCTGATATTAGCACTGTTTTAAAAGCATAAAGATAATCATTTAGCAGGCAGTTTTTTGAGCACTTATCAGGACGAAAGCAATACCTCCCCCTACCAGTGCCTACAGCCTCCCCAGCCACAGGCTTTTGGGTTTACAATACCCCATGTGAATCCCCTCCTGTAAAATGGTCACCAAATCCAGTCAGGAAGTGGCTGGTTACCCCGTATCAGACTTGCTACTATTGTGCTATGGGCCTGGCAAGCCAGTTGCACAGAAGGTCCACAGCTGAGCGTGGCTTAGAAGACAATTCTCCCCGAGAGGATGCATAGAACCTTCTGGCACTATGAGGGATAGCCAACAATGACGAAGCTTTGAGCCCACTTCCAGCTTGACTTCTCTATGTCCCGTGAACAAGGCATGTGGCAGCTTCAGCAGCAGGGCCCTACCACCAGTTCTGTCTAGTCCAGGTGGGCAACTAACAGCAGTGTAAATATCCTGAATTATTTAGGGGTGACTTAGGGACCTCCCTGACCAACAACAAATAATGAGGCAGCTCGCTCATGGCCCTTGAGCTTTCATTTAATACATCTTATTTTTAATTAAATGATGGGAGAGAAATTAATTAAATAAGAGAGTGATAAAGCAAAGGTCATCAATTTTTTTTTCCTGTAAAGGTCCAGGGAACAAATAATTTATGGGACACATGGTGTCCATCCAAACTTCTCACTTTACCTTAACAATACAAAAGCAGCCATAGCAACAGGAAAGCAGGTGAGTAGAGTTGTGTGATTAGGGAAACTGTCTACAGAACAGAAACTGGATGAACTCACCTCATGGTTTGTAGCGTGCTCATCTCTGGCATAAAGCAAGACTCAGACATCTCTTCTTCCTCACTCTTCCCTGAGAGATAAGTACACTCAAGTTTCTTCTATTTCTTTCAAACCACTCTTACCCATGAAAGAGTTTTAATCACACACATATGCATACATGGAAATACACATGTATGCACATCATGCTAGATCTGCCAGCAAACACTGCAGTATCTCAAAATCTCTCTTGGATACATTTCTGTGTCAGCACATCCAGGGTGACCCCATTGATTTCAGTCAATGAAAAATATCCCATAAGAAAGATGCAGCATAATTTCATGCTGAGGCTTCAATGGTTTCTAAATACTGTACTCTATGCTCTCCAAACAAATAGATAAGTACTGGCACTCAGGCTGTGTGACCTTCCTTCCTAGCTTCATTCAGCAGCATTTGGATAGAGGCTAATGCAACGGCTGACAGAAGCCAGCCACTGTGTTAGGCGCTGGCAGCCTTAAACCACTTACAGAGGCATCCGTGGTGGTGTAGAAGGATTTGCTACAGCTGTGCATGAAGTGATGGCATTTCCACGCTGTTCTCACCAGTCTGCACAAGTAGCAACCTGTGAAGCCGGTACTAGCACCAACCGTACCGTAAAGAAGGAACTGAAGAGCAAAGCGTTGAATGATTCACCTGGGGGCACACAACAAAAGAGTGAGCTGGAGTTCAAACCCTGGCTTATAAGCATTCTGCCTATACTTGGGAGGGAAACCAGGAGTTTGGGGAGAAAAGAGATATATTTTAGAAGATGAGGGAAAGCTCCATGAAAACAAAACAAAACAACAACAACAACAAAAACAGCAAACACAAGACCTTCACAAAGCGCAAGCCGGATAAAATCCCAACCTGAAGGGCAGGAAGTAAACACGGAGCCTCCATCTACCTGAGCAGCTATTGGCATTTGATTGCTGCTGGCAGAGGAAGAGTCAGTCTTCTTTAACGGTGTGACAGGATCCCCTGTTGCAGACCCCACACCCACAAGTAGTTACTGGGGCAACACAAACTGGACCCAATGGATGAGTTTTTAAAGAGAGTGGGTGAGAGAGCAAGAGAACACAAAATTGGGTGGGTGGGAAGTGGAGTGGATCAGGGAGGAGTTGAAGAAGGGGTGTATACTGTCAAAATATACTGTAATGAATATTATAGAGAGTATTATCACACAAATATAAAATATATTTAAAAATAAATAAACACCACGAGCAGGAGCCTTGGAGAAAAATCTCGAAGGTAAAGTGCTTCCCATGCAGCCATGAGGACTTGAGTGCCTCCCCAGAACTCAAGTAAAGTATGGGTATGGTGACGCAGGCTCACCTTCCCAGTGATGGAGACACAGACCAGAGCCTCCCTGCCTCTCCCTGGCCTGTCAGCCCAGCCAATCAATGAACCCCCATCCAAAAAATAAAATAAAATCAGTGATTGGCATCTGAGGAGCTATACCTAAGATTGACTTCTAACCTTCACATGCACACATGTCCAGAGACAGACAGACAGAGCCAGAAATGTGTTTTGCAGCAAAGAGAAGCCAAACTACCAAGTAGTGCACAAAGCCTTGGTCTGGAAGGACCTGAGCGGATAGTGGGAAGTGAGTGATTCAGCATGAAAGGGGCAAAGTGAAAGGGTGAGCTGGAGAGAGGCCCGAGCCATTCCATGAGGGAGGCCTCATCTTAGGCTCAGAACCCTAAACTTTATCCTGGGAGTTGTGCAACGCTGCTGAAGGGATTTAAAAAGGAGGAAAGTCAAGATCAGGGCTGCATCACTGAGAAGAGCAGAGTGACTGTAGCGTGGAAGATGGATTAGAGAGAGAGTCAGAGGGGAACCAGGAGATGGATTAAGAGGCTGTCAAAGTCCTCCAAGTCACACTTGGGGTCATTTCCCTCTTGGAGGCAGCTTTGGCCATGTAACTAAAAACAGCAGGGTGCAATGAGGCCTTAAGGGCAGGATGTACCAATCCTAGGAGGCCAGAAGCTCAAAGGCTTCTGAAAATACTGATGACATACTTGGCTCTTCAATATACCCCAGGATGTGAGAGGCAATGGCTGACTTCTCAGTGCAGAGAGCCTGACTGAAGCCCTGGACCATTTGCTTCCATTTCCAGAAAGCTGCAAACAGTACAACAATGATGTCCTCAGGTCACACTATCTAGTAAAAGAGCATCTGAACCACTGGATCATTCATTTCCTACCCTCACTCAGCTTGCAAGAAGAGGCTGTGATCCCAAAGAGGGCCAAAGAGTATAGCCACTGTACTGTGAGTCATCCCAGTGGGATCTGGCTGTGTTCCCCTCGGAGGCAGAGAAGCCAAGCGGAAGTATGTCTTGTTCCAGCAGGAGACCAGCAACGACAGTAGCAGGTCCTGCCAGCCATGACGAAGGGTCAGAAAGATGCCTGCGTCCAGCCACTGACCTTGCAGAGAAGAGAATCATGAAGACACACTCACTTCTGCAAGGCTTAGTTGCCAGAAGAATTGAGATGGAGACAAGAAAGCAAAGGTCACTGACCAGACAGGACCAGAAAGTGCCAGAGATCAGCATCAAGAGCCAAGATTTGCAAGTAAAACAACTATTTTCTGAGCCCAGAGTTCAGGCCAGGAGCTGTGTTGTGCCCTTTACGTCATCCTAAATATGTCTGCCAGAAAACTTTGCTATTCACACAACCCTTCCAACAGGAGTCAGCCAGAGCTGGTTTGTGCCCTATCTCTATTCAGACCATGGTTTGCCATTTTTAAGAAGTTTGAGAGAGATGGAGAGAGAGAGCAGGAGAGAGAAAAAGGATGGAAACTCTTTCTAGCCTGAAAAATTGAAAACAGGGCCTAGAGATGTGGCTCAGTGGGTAGAGTGCTTGCTTAGCAGGCAAGGTGCTCTGGGTTCCTATCCCCATTGCCACATAAACCAGGTGTGGTGGCACAGACCCATAATCTCAGTAGTCAGGAGGATCAGAAGTTCAAGATTATCATTAGCTGCATAGTGGGCCTGGGATGAGACCCTGTTGAAAACAAAGAAAAGGACAGACTGATGCCCTGGCTCAGTGTTAGTCAGCTTCCTGTTGTTAAAACAAAACACCTGAGGTAAACATCCTGAAGGAAGAGAGGCTTACTTTGACTTACATTTTCAGAGTTTCTTCATCTCTGCTCAATTGGCCCCATAACTTTGGGCATGGTAACACAGGCTGTCCTGGAGAAGAGGGCCCAGCAAAACAAAGCTTATCTCATGAGGGCCCTGAAGCAAATGAGAATGGCCTCCAGAGGCTCATCTATTTGAACGTTTGGTCCACAGTTGGTAGAACTGTTTGGGAAAGATTAGGAGGTATGGCCTTGTTGTGTCACTTGGGGTAAGTTTTAAGGTTTAAAAAACCCACAATATTCCCAGAAACCAATCTCTCCCTCTTCCTCTCCCTCTCCCTCCTTTCTCCTTCCCTCCCTCCCTCTCTGACTCTGGCTCTCTCTCTCATGCCTGTTGCTCAAGGTGTCAGCTCTTAGCTACTGCTCCAGGACCATGCCTATCTACCTGATGCTGATGCCATGCTTCCTATTATGATAGTTGTAAACTCTACCCTTCTGGAATGGTGAGCACCAAAAAGCTCTTTAGTCATAGTGTCTCCTCACATCAGTAGAAAATTAACTAAGACACAGAGAAAGGGTAGTTCAGGACAAGATATGCCTTTCAAGGGCATGCCGTCAGTGACTTGCTTTCTCCAGCTGGGCCTCCCCTCCTCCAGTTTCTACTACTTCCCAGTAGCCTTGTTCAGTTATAAATCAATAGAGCCCCCATGATCCATCTCCTTCTTCACTCCTGACTCCTTGGGGACATTCTGGATTCAAACTTACTTGTGACTGAGAATCACCTGAGGTACCTGTTATAATTTAGATCCCCAGGCCCTGCCCTCCTGAGATGCTGATTTCATAAAACAGAGTGGGCCCCAAAAATCTGAGTAAAGAAAAAGAAGAGAAATGAAGTAGCCACCAGAGATGAAGAACTTCTGGTGAGACATGGTTTGAAATACAGTGAACAATACTGATCAATAACATGGTATTAATACCATGGAGTAGCCATAGATCTCACCACCTCAGCCTGAAAGTGTGACAATGAGGACTGACCAAGAGCTCTTCATTAAATTATACACCTATGACCAACATTTTCAGCATGGTTCTGGGAGATGCTGGAGAGGCCGAGACTACTACATTAAATGATGCAGAGACACAAAACCCAACAAAACAGAATATTCTGGTGTCCTCTATCCCAAAGAGGGTGTTATACGGTGGCAAATATCTTGAGAATTGACTGAATGGTTTTTTTCCTGTCCAGAAAATAAGAGACTTTGTCCAGCTGTCTCTTGCAATGTGCAAAACATTCCAAGGAAAAGGCTTGCATAGACTTGGATATTAAGAAATGAACTAGGCTTCCAGTATCAGGCATAATTTTCATCTTGTTGAGTGAGCCTTAAAGCCAAGTATAGAGCTATTAGTTACTGTCTAAGCATATTGCACCCTTAAGCACATTGTGCCATGCTGCTCCTGTTTTGGTTCACAGGTCTCATAGCTGGGTAGGTATGTTGGTTGCTTCCCTCCTATGGAGGTTTCCATGGTGCTTTCTGGGAGAAAAAAAAGAACTTTTTTCATGAAAGCCAGTCGTTACTATGGAGGATTTCAAGTCAGATCCAGGTCTAGGGGCCCCCAAGTCCCTAGGTGCATGGCATCTTCAGCAATAAGGACTTAATGTCCATCTCTAGGGGACAAGTAGGGGTATGGGTCTTGAAGAAAACCCTACAACCACGACTTGACTGAACTAACATAATCCCTAACTACATTCTAGATATTTATTCTTGTGTCACATATAAGTGTAGCTCTTGCCCCTCATTAGGGAAACTTCCTTTTGCAACAGACAAATACAACAACCAATCAAAATGCAGAGCTGTGGAGCCCAGCCCCAAATGGCACATCTACAACATAATTCTTGCTCCTAAGGCTCAGGGATCATTGCTGAAGAGAGGGCAGAGACACTGCAAGAGCCAAAGGAACAGGACATTTACTGTGAGGTTGTATTTTCTAGAAACATCAGAAGTTACACCTTCGAAGTCTTGCCAACATGGCTGCCTAAACATGGCCTGAACAAGGGTGATACCAGTAGACATGCCAACACAGACAAGGGAAAACTCATGAATCCTCAACCTTAGACAAAGAACTACAAGCCTCTAAGGAATGCTAAGATCTGGAGAAATCATCTTCCCCAGGGAAGAGTACACCAACTGGTTATTCAACAGGAATGCTGGAAGCCCTGAAAACATATACATACAAGTAACATTATATAGCTTGAGAAGGTTGTTTTTATATATTTAGGAATATATATGTACACATACACAACAAGTAAAGAAAAAAGGCAATGGATTTGAAAAAGAGCAGGACAGGTACATGGGAGGGTTTGGAGGAAGAAAAAGGAAGGGGGAAATGATGTGATTATATTATAATCCCGAAAGATTACAAATATATACACATATATATTTTAAAGAGAAAATGAACTGACTCTCTCACCTTGAAATGAGGTAAATTATAAGAAACTCAGAACTTTTTAAGTTAAATGGTATTTTTTTCCCTCCAGTCCTCCAATAAGCTTGATCATAAAAGTGTTCTTTTATTATCTGTGGGAGGGAATCCTTTGGGAGAGTTGGTGAGGGGTATGTGTGGATATGCATGTTAGCATGTGTGTGAGCACACATGTGTGTGTGCATGCATGTGTGTACACACGTGTGTGTAAAGCTAGAGGTTACTGTCAGGCGCCTTCCTCAATCACTCTCCACTTTACTTGTGAAGGCAGCATCTCTGGCTGAACCCAGATCTTAGCGTTTCCACTGGTCTAGTTCTCCAGCCTGTCTATGAATGTCCTGTGTCCATTTCCCGAGTGCTGGGATTACAGGCAATCCACACCTACCCGACCTTGATATGGCTTCTAGGAATCTAAACCCTCTTCCTCAGGCTTATACAGCGCACGCTTTACTCACTGTGTCATCTGTCCGACCATGGATGCTCTTTTTTTGTGAGTTGATTTACCCTGGTATTCTTGTAGGAAACTGCTAATTATTCTTTTTTAATTAAGTTTGATTTTTCCTTAAAGAGGAAAAAAAAACTTCAAGAAGCAAGCAAGGAGGGGGAAATACTCATTTCTGTATTCGCAGGGGACTGATTCTAGAACCACAATCCACAGATGCCCAAGTCCTTTATATAAAACAGCACAGCATTTAAATAGAACTTAACCCATATTCCTCTATATCTTAACCAGTGCAGATTACTTAAGATGTAAATCATTGTTAAACTATATTGCTTTGGGGTTTTTAAAAAATCCACACATGTCCCATCCAAACACAAACATTTTGCAAATATTCTCCATCTGCAGTGATGGAGAAGCCACAGAATGGGTTTCTGGACAATATAAACTCTCTTCTTCATCTCTTTACAATTCTTCAGTAGCTGATTTATGCTTCCTAAGTATCGGATCAGAAGGCTCCCTGGAATGGCACCCAGGATAAAATATGTCTCCATAGAAGACCTGCTACAGCTGATTGCAAAACTAATGGCTTCTATGAATAAGTTTGCTAATGCTTTGGGGGGAAATTGATTGAAAGCTAGGAAGTCGGTGAAAGAAAAGCTGATTCCTGGCAGAAACACAATCACATTGCATACAGAAATCCAGACAGTGCCAGACCCCCAAAAAAAGCAAAGTTTGGGCAATTTAGAGCCAGAAAAAAGGGGCTCCATAAGGATGCAAAACTTCACTTAATAGAGACCTTGATAGGAGAAGAAACCTGCAAGCAATAGCCATACCCTAGAGAAAAATACTTTACTATGGTTTGTTTTTCTCTTAGAATGTTTGATACTTAGACCACCAAGAAAAATTTTAAGTGTCATCTAGTCAAAGTTACCATAATCTTCATGGGTAAGAATCTCTCTTATGACACAGCTAATGTAAATAAAGACTACGAAAACTGGAAAAAGAGCAGACTGGAGCAGAGCATAGAGAAATGAGCCCCAAATCCAAACAGAAATCAGTTGGTAACTTCCATAACACACTCGTCAGTAGCGCACCAGGAGGCATAAGCTTGCTTGGTCAGTTGGTGATTCTTATACAGAAAGAACACAGTTAAGAGAGAAGTGATTAAAATTCTGTTCCAGGAGTCTGAGTCACACTTTCTGTGGGTTATCCAGCAGAGAGGAAGCTTCTAGCCTATTCTAGCTTGAGTTTTCCGTATCCAATGACTACAGCATGAGTCATCTTCAGTTAACAGTCTTACCATCTAGTTCTCAAAGACAACAAAGAGCTGACACAATAAAGACACACAGAGAGAGAGAGAGGGAGGCAAGCAATTGGGACCAGGGAAGGACGGAAACATGAAGAGCACACAGTCCTAGGTTCTTCCACTGTCCAGCTTTTCATGCCTCCTTTTGGCAGGACTCTTCTTTCAGCTAGAGTTCAGAGAAGCAGTACTGACGGATGGACAGATGCCGGCCTGAAACTGGATGTGGCTACAGCTAGTGCCTTACTATGTTCAAGCTGCTGTAACGAAGCACTACAGTTTGGTACCTAATAATTAATAGAAATTTCGCATAGATCTGTGTGCTTGGAGGTCCAAGATCAAGATTGGTGCTCTGGTGAAGGCTCTCATTCCATTCTTAGACGGTGCTCTTCTTACTGTGACCTGTTGCAGAGTGCAAGAGAGCTCTTTGTGGGAAGCTAGGTAGGAGGGAGTCTCCTTCATAAGTGCTCTCCTCCCATCAAAAGGATTTATTACTTCTTCTAAATCTAATTACTTCCCAAAGGTTGTAAATACCAAACACACTGGAGATTTTAAAAGAGGAAGTAAGATGATTGCCAAGTTCAAGGCCAGCATGAGCTACATAATGAGACTGTTTCAAAAAAAATTAATATTTAATAATTTTGTGAATACACGCTTGGTCTATGTTAGATTTAGGGTTTCCACCCCCCCTTACCAGGGGCTAGGAAGATGACTCAACAGATAATAGTGCTTGCTGCACAAGCACGGAGACCTGAGTTCAAGCCCCATCATCCACATAAAAGAGCCAGACATGGCTGTGCACACTCCAACCTTGTAGTGGAAGGAAACAGGAAGCTCACCAGGGCTTCCTGGACACCAGTCTAACCAAAACTTCAAGCTCCAGGTTCAATGAGAGACCCTGTCTCAAGAAAATAAGGCAGAAAATGGTAGTGCAGGACTCCTGATGGCCTTATCTGACCTCCACACATACAGGAATGAGGTGCATGCACCTACACACACAAACACACACACATACAAAATGGAGAAGGAAGAAGAGAAGGCAGGAGGTAAAAAGGGAGAGAGGGAAGGAAAATAGGAAGGGAGAGGTTGGTCATAGAGACTGCAGCTGTAGGAATGGTTTGCCTCCTTGCCTTGACGCTGAGGCGTAAAGTTCACAGGCAGATGGTTGAGAAGGGAAGAAAGATATAAAACAGGAGAATCAAGAACAAGGTCGAACCCCCAAACATAAGCTTTCCAATCCTGGAACTAAACAGACACACACTTGCCCTGAAGAGCAACTTTCTCCAGGATAATGGCACCAGGGGGATGGGGGTTGGGGGGGGGTATGGGGCAGTGGGGGGCAGGACACACTATAGCTGTATGGGTGAGCTGCTTTTCACAGGAAGCCTGGGTGAGGGGGAGATAAGATTGTGGGAAATGTAGCTCAGTCTAGCTGGTTGAGCCATTGAAGTCTTAAAGAGGCTTGTTTTGTTATGGGAATTTGGACACAACTTAAGGAATTGAACTGTGTCTTCCTTCTTTACAAATAAAGACACACAAACTGTTCTTTTTTGCGTTTGAACTTAGGGACCATTCATGCTACGCAAGCACTCTAGCACTGATCTATATTCCCAGACCAGGACATTTTTTTTAGTTAAAATGTATCATTTTCCCCTTTCCCTTGATTTAGGTAAAATATATACTCTTATAAATAAGTGTCAAGGATTTTATTCAACTCATTAATTATAGAAAGAACCATGTTCAAAGAAGTCAAAGGAAAAAAAAACATAGTTGCATATGCACCACACAGTCAGGATCCCTGGAGCAAATTGAACTGATGTAAACCTGATCAATAGCCGCCATCTGATAATTGACTGCAATTTACCAAAAGTAATTTATTTGTATTCCTATGGATAAGAGTCATTTGCATTGTTATTAGTTCTCTGTAACTTGCAGAGCTATGCATTTACAAGGAGGGAAGCCCAGGCACAAAGAGGCAGAGTGAAATCACCAAAGATCAAAGATCGCACAAGGAGTAAATAAACATCAGCGCAGAGATTCAGACCTGCCTGTCTGGCCTCCAAGCTGAAATAATTCTGTCTCGCTGCACCCAACTTGAAGTTGTACGGTCATGTGTGTGGAGATGACATACTTTATAAAAAATATCTGAAATGTTTGGTGATGTTAAAAATTAGATCAGGTTATATTTAGGGATATATATATATGAACCTACATATATATCCCTGTATGCATGAAATAACAATTGATAAAAGAGGCCTGGAATTTGAAGAAGAGTAGAGAGAGCTGTACAGGAGGGTTTTAGGGGAAGGAAGGGGACAGGAGAAGTGAAGGAAGATATTGACATTCCAATCCCTCTTCTCCACTGTTCTTTGGCTTTCTGACTACCATTAAGGGAGCCATTTGCACTAATGACATGAGGAGCCTAAACTCAGCACAAAACCAAAGCAATTCAGCAAAAGGATAGCAGATCAAACTTGAGACCGTGAACCAAAACAAACCCTTCTTTCTTGTATTTATGGCTGTGAGCCTAGCCTTTAACAGCTGAGCCCCCAAACCTTTCTTTCTTACACCTGGATTTCCTCAGGTATTTGATCAGTGAAAGCTGACCCCTTCTGTCCCCACTGCCTCCCCAATAAGTGGGGGAGACTGACTACCAGCCCCCACCCTACCAGCATGTGGTCTTTAGTGCTAATCACCAGGCCTGTTGTGCACTGAAAGGAGGAAAGCTTTAAGTTCCTCAGGACTCTAAAAGGAGTTCTGAAGGCTTTGATATGAGAAGGGATGAGAAAGGACAGAAAGCGGAAAGCATAAAGAAGTCGGATTAAGAGGTCCCTGCTGGGAAATCACACCCATGTCCCAGAGAAGCTGACTACCCTTCAGCTAAACATCCTGAGTCCATGAATCCTGACTATCTTTAAAGGGAAAGCTAGTTTTACGAGCGTTCTGGTCCATTTTCTGTTGCTGTGACAAGACACGCTGTCAAAAAGCAACATGGAGGAGGAAAAGGGTTTGTTTAGCTCGCAACCTCGGGTTCCATCCCATCACTTCAGAGAAGTCAAGGCGGGGACTCAAGAAACTGGTCTCATGACATCCACGGTAACAAGAAAAATAAATGCTCCCTTGATTGTTTGATGGTGCTCAGCTGGCCTCCTTCATTCTTATACAGCCCAGAGCCAAGTCTGTTGCCCACATTCAGCATGAGTCTTCCCATCTCAACTAACCACCGAGAAAATCTACTATACACCTACCCACAGGCCAGCCCGATCTAAGCACCTCCTGAATTGGCACACTCTCTCAGGGGACGGTAGGCTGGCAAGTCGACAGTTGAAACTATCCAGCACAGTTATCACACTGACATGAGGGTCCTCTGGTGGAGATCAGGAAGTAGCATCCTTATTGGGTAAACCAGCAAATCCAGACCCACCCACTACATTATGGAGCAGAAGTGAAATCCCGTGAGACTAAACAGTCATCTATCTTCAGAGATTTGACCAAAACGGACTAAATCTATCCCAGAAGCATACAACTACAATGAACACATGCAGATCCTGTCTTGTCTTTAATCCCCAAATCAGAACATTTAGCAGCTATTTGTGTGGTCTTGACATTGTAGAGGCATGGTAAGCCACATACAGGAGAGTTAGACTACAGGGGAAGGCGAGCTTTGTACTTCACGTACAAATTTAATGTTGTTTCTATAAAAGACTTGGGCATACTCAGAATTTCATGCCCTTAAGGGGATTCAGAGACCACCACCCCCTCACTAAATTCCACAAGCACAAAGGGAGACTATACATAAAGTGGATGACCCAGAAGAAGCATCAAAAAAAAAAAAAAGAAAGAAAGAAAAGAAAATATGGGCTAGAGAGATGGCCCAGAGGGTGAAGTGTTTGCCATGTAAACATGAGGCCTGAGTTTGGAAGTAGGCTGGGTGGACACAGCAGCTTGAATGTGATCTTAGGGTATGAGAGGCAGGGACAGGGATCCCTGGAACAAGGTCAGTGAGGCAGACTAGCTGAAACAGTGAGCTCTGAGTTCAGTGAGAGACGTTGTCTCCCTATGTTTGGTAGAGAATGGACAAAGAAGGCACCCAACGTTGACCTCACACATGCAAACACACACACACACACACACGAATGCAATAAGAAAGAAAGGAATCAAACAGAGGTGGAAAAACAGATGCAGGAGGTCACTTGAAGAGACAGAGACCCAGAGAAGACCAAGAGTGAGGAGGATTTCAAGGACATTGTGTAGCAACACAAGGCCTTAAAAAAAATTCCCAGATAGCTTAGGCCCTGAGACTCCATCAGAATGGAGCTGGTGTCTGTGAGTCCTCAGCATAAGGCTGAGCCAGGGCCCATGCTGAATGTGCATTTTTAAAAAGTGGGAAGCTAAGGGAATGGCTCCCAGAACCTATGATGAAAAGCCAGGCCCAGGGGTGTGTGAGCCTGTAATCCCCTCCTCCCCCAGCCCCCTGAGGAGACAAAGGGGTCCCTGAAGCTCACTCACCAGGCAGCCCAGCCAGTGAGCAAGTTCCAGGTTCAGTGAGCGGCTCTGTCTAAAAAACTAAAATACCCAACCTCAACCTCTGGCCTCCACATGCAAGCACTCACACATGCACAAACATACAAAAAGCACACAAAAATACACAAGTAAGTAAGCAAATGCTGCCCCCACCCCACCCCACCTACAAAAGCACATAGACACAAAAGCATATAAACTGGGTAGGTGAGAAACACTGTCTTTTGGGAGCAGGAGAGAATAGAACGAAAGGTGTTTGTTAATTTATTAGTAAAACAAACAAAAAAAAAACAAAGGAAGCTCTGTTCATATGAATGGTAACATTTGCTGAGGTGTGTGTGTGTGTGTGTGTGTGTGTGTGTGTGTGTACTAAGATCCTAGAAAGGAAACATAGCCACACTGTTAAACTGATTGATTGAC
>CM053758.1:19069007-19092487 GCA_028658305.1 Pachyuromys duprasi
CCCTTGTTCATTCAAATGCTGATTTCTCTCCCCCCACTCTCTGGTTTTAATCCAGACATTGTATTGTGATACTTATTCTAAGCATCACCTGTCTCAACTTTGTGTAAACATGCCAAAATAAAGCAACTAGCCACAATGTTGAGCAAAGGAAAGGAAGCAGGAAGAGAGGGAGGAGCCAGGGGACAGGAAGGTCAGAGACAGAGGAGGAGACAAGGGCAGGAGAGAGAGCTGGGAGAACAGAAGCAGGAGCAGAGATCTTGGAATGACATAGAAAGAGGGACTGGACCTAACATATCACTAAAAGCAAGTATAATGTGGGAAATCTAAATGTTAGGCAACTATGAGGGCTTGGAGGTTTAGGATGGACTAACTATTGCCCAGCATTGTGTTCTAGGTTAATTAAGTAAATCCCAGTCTCTGTGTGGTGATTTGGGTATATAGCTGTTCAGGATTAACCGCAGTGTTAATAAAAGATAAACCAATAGTAAATGTTAATAGTCACTTACAACACGTGACCTTCTTTAGTTCTCAACTCTAAGAACTGCATGAAACTGTTGCCAAATTGGACCATGCCATTTGTGGCCACACAGATCCACATTCCCAGGCCATGAGCTATGTCCCTTAGCCCAGAAAGAACAAAGGGAGGAGAAGTCAGAGATGGGGGAGGGGGAGCAGGGGGGAAAAAGAGGGAGGGAGCATGGGGAAGAGGGATTGTTATTGATCAAATGATGATTCCACCTAGAGGTTTGGATACAGAGGAGGAGATTGGTGGGGAAGTCTCCATGTTCTGAAACTGGACTAAGGAATTGCCCAAGGGTAAGGAAAGGCTGTCATTGTGAGGACAACAACCCAGCAGCTAAGGAATGGGCTAGAAGAAATACTCATCATGGGAAGTTTCCATGTTTTCTACATTTTGAACCACATAGAAATGTTACCAACTCAAACATTAAAATATCCATTTTGGTTTTTTGTAAATTTGGCCAGATTAAAAATAATTAATGAAAAAAATTTTCGAAAGTAAATATATATTCTCCTTTGAAAACATTTGTTTAAAAAATTATATTTTATTTTATTTCTCTTTTGAGAAAAACAAATGGAAGGTCACTATTTGGGGCTACCATCCCCGGAAGTGGCTAGTTGAGTCTAGCCTTCTCCCAGGGCATACTGGGGGATGCTGTGTGCATTCTTGCTAAAAACTCTATGGCCTTAGAAGCAGTAATATGGGATGGGTTATTCACTGCCCAACCTACTCAACTTCATAGGTGATGCTCTCCTCTCCCACAGCCTTGCCTGCTCAAGGGTCATACAGAGATCATCAAGTCCAAAGCAGTTTCTCTGAGAGCCTCTCTCTCTGTCCTTCAAGCAGGTTATACAAGCATTGTTTAATGGTTTTCACATGTGGAACAAAGCAAGGCCTCGCCCACCCCAACTCTCTCTCTCTCTCTCCCTCCCTCCCTCCAGGAGCTCTTCTCCCGTCCAGCATTTGAGTTTCTCATCCTTGCTAATGATTTTTTACCACAAGTGAATTGACTCAGCCCACAGTAGCCACTGAGCTGAGGGCTTGTTGGCCGTGGAATTCAATTTAAAGGGTGTGTTCAGGTGGCACTCTGACCACGGAGGGTGTGAGGTGATGCTTAGGGGCCAGTAAACAGCTGCCTCTCAGAGCCAAGCGGCAGACAGGACACCATGCCTCTTTCTGACTCCTGCCCTAGAATAAAAGCTTTCCAGACCAGATCCAGACGTACCCCAAACTTCTTCCTCAAAAGAATCCTCCTGCAGGAGTCATAGTGTCTGAACCCACCAAGAGAGAGTCATTATTTGCTGGAACCTTCTAACTTCAAGGAAAAACATGCCAGCTGCTGCAAGGCTCATGCATCCCCTTGCCTGTCTCATCTCTCTCTCCCTGGCCTTTTCTCATGCTGGTGTCTCTGCCAGCGATGTCTTTTCTTTTATTAATTGTTTGCCTGTTTGCATATATGTTTCATTGCACATGCATGTGTGTGTATGCACATGGAGTCCAGAGAACATCTTCTGCAATCATCTTCAGGAATGACAGCTACCTTGCATTGGCCTAGAGCTTGCTCATGATGCTCTTTTGAACAGTGAGCTCCAGGGAGTGTTCTGCTTCCACTTCTCCAGCCCTGATACACACCACCACTCCCGGTATGTATGTATGTATATATATATATATATTTAGAAGGATTCTGGGAATCTAACTCTGATCCTCACGCTTGTGGTATTTAACATAAAACAACTAGCTTAAAGAAGAAACAAAATCTCGTTGGTAAATGAGGAGATGTGGTGGCTCAGAGTGTGAGAACACACATACACACACATCACAGATACACACACACCACTCAGTACACCAGTCGGGGAGGGAGGGGGGGGCAGACAGACAGACATTCATCCATATACGTTTATAGATAATGTCCTATCGGTCATGACTAGAAGAGTAGATCATGGCTTCCCAACAGCCCTGGAATGGGACCCTGCCCCACCCCCTTCCCACCGACACAGTCTCAGCCTCCACAGAGGATGGCCACTGACTGGGTTCCTAGGTTTAGCAGCTGTTGCAAGCTGTAGTCACAGAATGAGGTTCAGGACACACCACCTTGCCCTGGCACTCGAGAAAACAGAAGCTGGTTGGGGATTGGGGGAAATCACTTTCACCTTCTTCTTGCCCTTCTCCCCCAATCCAGGCCACAAAAGAATCCTCTGAAATTGCCCCAAATTTTACCATAAGGTCCTCACTCCTCCTCACTGCAAACGAAAGGAACGGGACAATGAAGATGCATAAGAATCTGAACTTGGGGGTCTTGACAAACAATTCACTGCCATTAGACAGCTAAACCACATTAAACAGGCCACATGTCCTCCATGTTTCTACATGACTATCAGACCAAAGTTAACATAGAGCTTTCTGTTTGTGTCAAAGGTTTCTATTCATGTAAAACATGCATTAAAGCCAGGCATGATGGGCAGGCCTTTAAAGTCAAGGAAGCAGAGGCAGGTGGATAGGTGTGAGTTCGAGGCCAGCCTGATCAACCAAGTGAGTCTAGGACAGCCAAATCCTGGCTCAAAACAAAACAAAACAAAACAAAAACATACATTAAGTACATACATATGTTTTTCTCTTGCTAATTTCTGTCTTTGGTTACTGGGACCCCAGCCATGAACCTAGTAAAGGGTTAAAGAAAAGAAATATCTTCTGCTTTATGCATGCTTTAGTTATCCATAAATTGTTTAGGTTGTCCAGATTCCAGAGATATACAGGTGAGTGTGTCATGCCCATGAAGGCATCAATCATGTAAGCTGCCATCAACTGCAAGCTAGAATTCACATTCAGATATGCCCAAGTCCTGTCCCACACAAACCTGATCTAATGCTACAGTTACACTCGCTCTTCAGAGCAAGAGGCACAGCTCCTATGACCCCAGAGCAGAGCAGCTGTAGTCAGAATGCCATCTCCCAACTGCTCTAGTTAGAGCATGCTGTGTAACAAATTCTCCCAAAACTTAACAAAAGTTAGTTCAAACAGTTAAGCTGCAAACATTCACGATTCCACTGCCGCGGAGGTCTGGGAAGTGGAGAGGCTTGGCTTCGTGGTTCTAGCTTTCAAGCTCTCGTGTGCAGTCCCTGCCAAGTTATCAGTTGCAGCTGCTCTTGCTGCACAGGGAGAGCCCCTTCCAAGTTCAATTCCATGGCTGTTGGCAGGAGACTTTAATACACCACCATGCGGGCCTCTCTAGAGGGCTTCTCGCCATGTGGCTCCCACCAGCGATAGTGAATTGGGAACAAAAAGGCAAGTGCACCCAAGGCAGAAGCAGAGGCATGCTGTCCCTTCCTGCGGTGTTTTATGTATTAGAAGGCAGGCCGTGTTTGGTTTGTATGTACAGTGTCTCTCTGGAGGGAGGGAATGCTTGGCCCCCAGCTTGTGTCTCAATTTTGGTAGGTCCTTAACTGCTTTAGGAGGCTTGGCTTACCTGGAGGACTTAGTTCACTGGGCATGCACCTGTGGGGCTGCATCATATTCCATTTCTGTTTCTGTGGTTCCTGTCTGCCCTGAGCAGCCTCTGCCCTGCGCTCTCTGCCGCCACATGTTCCCTGCCACCATGTACCCCCAGCTGCCATGTTCTCCCTGCTCCCACATTCTCCCTTCCAAGACATCCTGTCAGTGGGTGGAAATAAGCAGATCTCTCCTCCTTTTAAGGTGTTTGTGTCCGGTCTTTTGACATCACGACAAAAAGGCTAATACAGACAATAATTTCAGTGGGCACACAAGGAGAGGGGCTTAGCTACATCCTGAAGAGCAGAAGACCAGAAAGTTCACAGGGACGTAGTTATAAATTCATGGACACTAATATGGAATCCTTCCTCTCCCCCTGCTGAGAGCTTATCCTCTAAGATTTGAGCTAGAGGGGTGCCTCAGTGGTTAAGAATGCTTGCTGCACATTTATGAGGACTGGAGTTCAGCTCACAACACTTATGTATGAATCCAGGCATCCCACGCAGACCTATATTCCCAGCTCGGAGGGGCTTGCTGATTTCCAACCTCACTGGGAAAATGCAAGCTTCAGCCTGAGGGAGAAACTCAAAAGAATGGGCAGAGAGTGCTAAGGGAAGGTGCTCGATGCTCTCTTCTGGACCACGTGTGCCCACAGAGGTGATCACACCTCCACACGGGTACACACATTCATGTATTGAGTGTTCTAAACGTGAACAGTGCCAGGTGGGAAGCATTGTGAGCTTCTTCTCTTCTCCATCATCATCTCCATCGCTGCAAACATGGGAGAACAATGCTGTTAATTGCTGCTGGTTTCTGAGCCAGGTCTCAGGCTCAGACCAAATGTTAGCTGCCTTGCATGCATGTAATACTCACATCAGTACCATTAAGGAGACACTATTCCTGTTCTCATTCGCTGAAAACACTGTGCCTTGAACCGCTGAGTGGCATAGTCAGTCTTAAATAGCTTAATAGTGCACAAACCAGGATCTGAGCCCAGGCTGCACCACAGACTTCATGGTGTTACACACTACTCTACGCTGCCTTCAACCACTCAGTAAAGAAGCTCTGCCTATCCCAAGAACCAGTTAGGTGAAGTTCCTAAAACCAATATTCTACCAGTGGGAAGAATATTTTTTTTAACTTCAGATCAGGGGCTGGGGAGTTAGCTCAGTGGTTAAGCACTTATCACATGAATGTGAGAACCAGATTTTGGATTCCCCAAAAACCACAGAAAATGTTGGGAGGGATGGTAGCCTTCCTGTCATTCCGTACTCAAAAGGAAGAGATAGGTTATTCCCAAAGCCAGCTGGCTAGCCAAACTACTGGATTTGGTTGAGAGGCCTTGCCTCGATTAATGAGGTAAAATAGTGATGGAAGGTGATTTCTGATTCAACCTCAAGCCTCCAAGGCTCTGCACATGCCTACACACACATGCACATATGTACACCACATGCATAAGCATGAACAGTTGCAGGAAAGGGAAAGATAACTTGAAATCAGAGTCAATTAAATTTCAAGTCAGAGGAGGGGGTCTGCAGGATGGGCATACGCATATGCCCACTCAAGAACAGAGCCAAACAAATAAGAGAAATCTGAGCACAGCCTGAATGCATGCAAATCTATGCAGATATATACAAATGTATGTAAGTGGCTGTGCCAATCGATGTAAACAACCATGGCCTAAAAAGCAAAGAGACTAGTCATAAGGCAATCCTCCAAGCTGCTCTTGACCTCTGTTGGCACCAGGGTCACCACTAGACAAAGGGGAAAAGCATCTATATTGAAGTCTGTAAGAAAAGTTATAGCAAGCAGGGATGACATCCAGACTTTTGCAGGAGCCTGGGTACCCCAGAGCAGAGAGGCCTAGCTTGCCCAGCTCCCACAAGCTACCAGATTCAATAAATTAAAGAAGGAAAAAAAAACATTAAGGAAGAATCCTCCTTGCAAACAATTGCCTGGGCTCCTGTGCCAAAGGCACAGTCGTAAAAACAGAATTGGAAACCTAGACTCCCTAAACTCCTAGACTCCTAAACACAAACTCAGGTATGTGTCAGACCGTGGGGTGTATGTCCTCAGTCCTCTAGAGCCAGGGTTGGACTGTGGGGGGAAACTGTGTTTCAGAAACACTCCCAGGCAGTCTGTGGATGATGTTTTGAAAAGGGGACATTTTAAAATACTCAAGGTTTGATATCAGACACACCTCGATTTGAGTCTCAGAATGATGTTTCCTATCTGTGTGACCTCACCTGGTTGACCAGATATCCAGATTCAAATATCCTTAGTTTAGATTACTTTTATTCTCTTGTCACTGGTTGGCTGTGGACAGGAGAGGTGGCTTAGCAGCTGAGGAGACTGGCTGCTCTTCCAGAGGACCTGAGGTTGTGGTCTAGCAAACACCTGTAATTCCAGTTCCAGGGATCTGATGCCCTCTTCTGGCCTCCATGCACACTAGGAACATGTAGACACATGCACATACAAATTTTAAAAGATAAATAAACCATTAATTGTTGTTATTCAGGCTTATAGTAGAAAAAAAGATAAATAAATCTAAAACTTAAACAAGATTCAGGTGGGGTGCCTCACAGTTTAAATGCCAGCCGACGCATGAGAGACTGAGGCATGGGGCTCACCACGTGACTTGGGAGCCAGCCTGAGCTACAGAATGAGATCCTGCCTAAAACCTGAGAAGCAAAACAAAGAATTTGGTTGTAAAGATTAAAAGATTAAGAGCGATAATTCATGTGAAGGGCCTGACACACACAAAATCTCGGATCTTCAGGATCACAATCATTCCCTAATGCAATGGCTCTCAGCCTTCCTAAGGCTGCGACCCTTTAACACGGTTCCTCCTGTCGTGGTGACCCCCAAACATAAAACTATTTTCGTTGCTACTTTATATCTGTAATTTTGCTACTATTATAAAACGTAATGTAAATATCTGCTATGCGACCCGTCTGAAAGGGTCATTCAACACCCCCCAAAGGGGCTGCGACCCCAAGGTTTAGAACCATTGCCTTAGTTGGGGGTGGGGGATGGGCACAGGAGAGGAGCAGAGTTCCCTCACCCTCTTCCCAGAATGGCTTATAAAATACAGACTACCCGGCTAAACAAGCCATCACCTTTCCTTCTGTCCCTCACTGGCTCCACCCCGAGGTGGCAGAGCATGGATCTGATTGGTGTATTGGCGAGAGCCTGAAGCTCGTTGGTTCATCGTTCCCTTTGAGGGGAGTTAAATTGTTGCCACACTCCTCCCTTTATCATCCTTCCTTTCACCCACCTTCTCTCTCTCCCTTCCCATCCTCCAAGACTCTTACATTCCAGAGTAAGGAGAGAACTCAGCATGACTAGGCACAATAGCTCCTCGACAATCCAGAATAAATAACGATGGGCTTGATTTTTGTCACTGTCTGACTTCTGGTTCCGTTAATTTCTCAACACGGGAAGAAGAGAGGGAACACTGCCTAGCACCCCACCACTGAGTGTGAGCTTCCGGGTATCTGTCCTCATCCCGGGTGGGTAAATTCCCTTGATGTGCATTGTCTAGCTTAGGAGGTTCCCACTAGGCTAATTATTCAGTCCCATTAACCACGACACCACACTCTTGCAGTCATTTCACGCTTGTCAGAGCTTCCTCTCATGCAGCATCTTTTATTTTCCTGAATTACGACTTCTTTCTTTTCATCAATTCTTAATCAAGTGGCTTTCTGTGTGCGGAATCAACAAACAGAGTAGCCATTACAAATGAGACTTCAGAAAGAGAGTCCCTGAGCTCATCCCGTTGACAATTAATAATCGGGTTTTGAAGACACTTTGAAAAGCACTTGGTGCATGCTTATAAACAACAGCCCTTCTTGACCGGAAGAAGCAGGCACATCGGCTGCAGACCCAGCGCTCTGGGAAGCCCTTCATATGCATCTATTTTGTCATTTGAGCCTCACAGAAGCCCCATCAGGAGAATAAAGTAAGATTGACGCCCAAAGCCACAAAGCTGGAAGTCGTCTGAACAGGATTCAAACTTAAGTCTGACTTTCAAAGTCCAGGTGACAGTTCCTCTTGATCGTCAATTTGATTGGCTTGAGAAACACCTGGGAGGTTAGTAGGGCACACTCCTAGGTGTGCCTGTGAGGATGTGTCCAGAAATGATTGGATCGTGGTGGGTTAGGGTAAAAGTCTGTAACTCCGATACCTGAGGATGGGAGAGGAGCCAGGATGATCACTGGGGCTTGCTGGCTGCCAACCTTGCTTAAAAAAAATTCAGCAAGCTTCAGATTCAATGAGAACCCCTGTCTCGGGTAACTACGGTAGAGCATGACAGAGAAGTGCACCCAAAGTCCCCCTCTAGCCTCTGTACAAACTGCACAGGCACGATCACCCACATAACATGTGCACACACACACACATACATCACATATCACACACACACATATATATACACATATACAATATGCACACACATACATACATATGCATGTATACATACTCACAAATGCAGTACATATCACACACATCACATACACATAAAAATATGCAGCATGGATATACACATTCATACATACATAAATATAAACATATATACACACATATCACACACATGCATATGCACACACAAACACAATGTTTGTTAAAGCTGCTTTGGAGCCTATGAGAAACACATAAATAGTGTTACTAAAACTTTCTTTTGTGGTAGCCAGACTCCCCAGTGACCCCAGACTTCAAGCTCTCTCTGTAGCTCCCACCCTTTGAGTGTACCCCGGGGCCTGTCACTTACCGACCACCAACAAATCCCATCAAAAGTAGTGTCATGCCTTTCCCATGTGATTCCTTTCTTGGTAGCAGACTTTCCATTGCCTTCCCACTTGCCTGTTTTGATAAGGCAAGCTGCCACGTTGGGGCCGAGGCCTTCAGCCCGTGACCATGAGAGACATGACTTGTCGGCAACCCCATGAATTGACAAGCAGGTCCTTGCCCAAGTGAGCTTGAGATGAGCAAAGCCTGAGGCTGGAGAAGTGGCTCAGGAGTGAAGAGCACACAGTGCTCTTCTGGAGGACCTGGTTTTGTCCCTAGCACACACATGGCTTACAGTTCCCTATAACTCTAGCTCCAGGAGAGCTTGTGCCCGTGAAGGCAGCTGCACTCCAACACATCCCGCCACACAGACACATTGCATTCAGGATTAAATCTGAAATTTTCAGAAAGGTGGGCATGGTGGTGCACACGTTTAATCCCAGCACTCGGGAGGCAGAGGCAGGTGAGTCTCTGTGAGTTTGAGGTCAGCCTGGTCTGCAAAGTGAGTCCAGGACAGCCTAGGCTACACAGAGAAACCCTGTCTCTTTAGGAAAAAAAAAAAGTGAACATGCAGACAATCCATATAGCCCCAGGGCCCTGCTGGGCTCTTTCTGAATACCTGGCTCACCAATAAATGATGTAATAAATAGGTAGTCTAAGTTTCTAAGTCTTATGTTAACTTACTAAATCACCAATAACTTAAACATCAGATGAGTTCAAGCATTCACTCAGCCACTGGCCAGGCACATTAGTGAGTCTAAGACACAAAGAAGCAGGACATGATCTGGAGCCTCGGGCTGTTTGTCGTATGCAAGACCCAACTTGCATCTCAATGAATGCCAAGTTCCAGAGTCCATAGAAAGGCTGTGAAACCCATAACTGAAGATTCAAAGAGTTAACATGACTCAAAATGTTCTCCATCAGCATTTTAGGGCTGGTGAGATGGCACAGCCCATAAAAGCTGGTGACCTAAGTTCAGTCTTTGGGATTTACATGTCTACAAGGTACTTAGCGACCATTAAAAATAATAATATAAGCCTGTATCTTTTAACATGGCAAAAGCTTCGCACACAATAGTATCAGAAAGAATTGTCTAAGATCATACACGTTACCTGTTGAAATAACCCACAGGAACATGCGTGCACATAGGCTTACACACAAATAGCATTCACCTTCAATGGCCATAGAAAGAAAGGACTCACCCTGTACCCTTAACTTTTGGATCTGCCACTTACTGGTTGTATGACCTTAGAATGTTTCTGGAGTACCTGACGCTTCAGGATGTGTAAAATGGAGGTTAAAATGGTACACACACCATAGGGATACTAAAGAATTGAGCGACCACATAGAGCCGGTGCACAGCAATGTCTCAGTGTGTTGTTATACTAGATCCCTGGAGACAGTTGAGTGTTCTCCAAAGAAGCTGAGAAAGCCTGGCCCCTGTGGCCAATACCAAATGTCCCCAAAAGCCTACTAGAAGATGTCTGGGCTGGTTGCCAGCCTGGTCTGGCTGTGCCTTCCAGGCTTCTTCGTGCGTCTTCATCCCTGAGTTGTCCACTAATGAGATCATAGCAACAAACCTTCCCATCCAAGGGCATTGAAGCAAATGGCTGCTAAGGGCAAGCCAACTAGGATTGACTAGTATTGGTGAGGGATGATGGGTGACTGCCCTCCCATCCCACCCTTGGGTATCAGGTAGAGGGATGACAGTTGCTACAGACTTGTGTGAGGAGGCCCACTGAAAGACCACTGAAAGCAAGCAACAAATTCCCACCCCAGCCTTCTTGGGACTCAAACCACAATGAGCACCTCATTGACTCCTAGAGCCCACTAACTGAATTAGATGCCCACGGTGAATGAGCAAAAAATTTACCCAGGGGAAGCAACGCATCAGACTAGCAAAGGCAGGGGAGAGATCTGGGAAGATTATTAACCGCCTCCTGACCATTCACTCACCTCTCCTTTCTCAACTTCTCAAACAATCCTATTCCTTAACTTTACTACTCGACAGTATTTTTTTATTTAAAAATATTTTATTATTCTTAAGTGTGGGCGGGTGGGTACGAGTGTGGATGTGCGCAAAGGCCAGAGGCATTATAGTTACAATTGGCTAGAGTTGGAATTGGATTCGAGTCACCTGATGTGAGTGCTGGAAACCAAGCTCAAGTCCTCTGCAAAGAGCGGCAAGTGTTGTTACATGCTGAGGCATCTCTATGGCTCCTTGCAGTCTTCTGCTCTCACTGTGATTGTTGCCCATTTTGTGGATGAGGAAAACTGAGGCTAGAGACCACTGCAGCTTTCTCAACATCATGCAGCAAAAAAGGGTGATGAATCTGGTTCTTCACACTTGGGACTGAGGAGATTAGGTGGCTTTCCCTGAGAGGACACATGGCTGGGAAGAGGTGGGGTCGTATGCCTAAACTCAGAGACACAGATGAAGTGCCTCACCCTCTTTGACACCCACCTGGAAGCTGGAGATCATGCCTGACCCTCCGATGGGACTTGGTGAGAAATGGTCCTGTGTTCCCCAGAGCAGTCTCAAGCAGGACTGTGTGTTAAAACGCTGCCTCTGGTTATCTAGGTTAAATGAGTTCTTCAAAATATCAAAGCCCTGTGTGTTAAAAACACACCCGTGCACGTCGAATCTTGAGAACCATGGCCTAGATGCATCTGGTACCTGAAACATCCTGGCCCGTGAAAGACAAGGTGCTATTAAAATACATCACTCTGTATTTAAGGTACCTAGTTTTTAAATCCCTTGTGACTTTATTTTTATGAAGTTCGTTATCACCCCCTTCCTTGGGGGTCTGATGTCTAATGCTGGCAACCTCTGCTTTTTATTTGACCATCTGTTTTGTTTCCCCAGCCCTACCCAGGGTTTTGAAAAAAAAGCTCTGTTCAGGACCTGGAAACAACTGGGTTCAGCTGCCAGCTCTCCCGGTCATGAGTAATCCCCTCCACACTCCAGAACTCCATCTCTTCACCTGCCCCATGAGGCCATGATAGTTCACGTGTCACAGGTATATGAGAAAATCAAACATGTCCAGTGCCTACGGTGGTCATTCTTCACTGTCAGCTCCACTGAGTTTACAATCACCTGGGAGACACAGCTCTGGGCACATATGTGGGGACGTTTCTAGAGAGGCTTAACTGAGCCGGGAAGGCCCATCCTGAGTGTGAAGGATGCCGTTGGGTAGGCCGGTGTCTCAGGCTGAATAAGAAGGAGGAAGTGAGCTGAACAGCAGCGTGCATCTGCCACAGCTTCCCGGCTACGCTTCACACTCCTGTCATCACAGCCAGAACCAGAACAGTTCTCGCTGCCACAGCTTCCTCAGCATGGTGGAGGAGCACCATGGGGGAGGAGCTCGGGAACATCCCTCCTGAGCCCAGTTGAATCCTTCTTACTTGCTACAGCGGCAAAAAAAGAAAGAGAGAGAGGGAGGGAGGGAGGAAAAGAGAGAGAGAGAGAGAGAGAGAGAGAGAGAGAGAACCCATAACTAATTCAATTCTAGGAGTACTCTGACATACAGTAAATAAATACTAAGCAACAGTTAGCCTCCTATTTCCAGATTTTGTTAATGTCCCATAGCAACATTTTATATCCAGATGTCACCTGGCATCTGACACCCTTAGGGAGGAAGGAGGAAGGAGGCTGGCTCTTAGCACACAATGTTCAGTCACCTGACCATTAGTCACCCTGCAGGCCGGGCACTGGTGACCTCGAACCAGTCAGTCACAACAGGTGATAGCCCTCTGCTGGGCCAGCACCAGCCCTAGCGCTGCCCTGGGACTCACATCCACGCTCCTGGGAATAAACCTGGAGCAGGAAGTTTCCAAGTCCCCCTTGGCAAAGCCTCACTCTCCTGCCCAGCATGTTCTCTGCTCTTCCTCTCCAACCTCAAATTGCAATTACCCATGAAGACCAAAGAGCAGTACCACACAGAAGTCCTCCCAGGCTGAGCCTTACTCTTTGAGTAAACATTCACTGAGCGGCTGCTGTGTGGTGGGCCTTTAACAAGCATTTAAGGGACCCAAAATGCATAAGCTGCCCCTGCCTTTCTTTCTTTGCCTGTGGAGCAACAAATGAAGTGATGTATACGGGCCTCATCTCATCCATCCAAGTTTCCTGAGCACCCAGGCTGTGCTGAACGCAAGTCACAGCCATGGACATGTGAAGGCTTGGTCCTTGTTCTTAGGGAGATTACAGCCTAGCTGCAGAAAAGGACATGAAATAATAATCACACGGATAAATATTTAATTACAAATTGGAATAAATGCCAGGGAGGAAAGAACATGATGCTGTGAGAGGGAATAATAAGGGAGAAGTCATTTGGGTTTGGGGTGCACTGGTCAGGAAAGATCTCTATAAAGCAGTGGTTCTCAAACTTCCTAAGACAGGTCCTCATGTTGTGGCGAACCCCCCATCATAAAATTATTGTCATTGCTACTTCATAACTGTAATTCTGCCACCGTTATGAATCATAATGCAAATATCTGATTTGCAGCATGTCTGATATGCAGGCCCCATGTAAGGGTTATTTCACCCCACCCTACCCAAGGGGGGTCTTGACCCACAGGTTGAGAACCACTGCTCTATAAGAATGTGGATGCCCCCAAAATCAAGACTGCAAAGGGCAGAGGCAGTTCAGAAAAAGGTGAGGTTAGACTTCTGGAAGGCTTTGGCACTGTGACTGTCCTGGGTGGGTCCCACAGAACCGGTCTGTGTGTGCAGCCGTTACAGACGGCCATCACACAACTGCAGCAGACATGGAAAGGGACAGCCCGCAGTACTACAGCTGTGCACCTATGCTGAGGTGGGAGGGAAAAGCATCCCTGAGGGGAACCAGGGCAAGAGAAAAAGGCTGCTTTAACTGCTCTATGCGCTGGGTCAGGCTTCCGGTTTGTCTCCTTGGGCTGAAGTATTTGCAGTATGGGGGCATTCTTGATCCTGTGGTGAATGTCCTCTCCCCTTGTTGCCAGTCTTGATCCCCCCCTGGGGAGGCCCCACTCCTGCTCCTCCTCAGCCCTCCTCCTGACTGCAGTGTGTTAAGAGGCTCCTCAGACCCATACTTATTACTCCAGTTTAATGAGCTGGTGGCAACATTCGCTGATATAAAATTCATATTTATTGAATTTGATTGTCCCTGTGCTTGCTCCTACATGTCTGACCTCCTTGTCCTGGTGGCTAGAACCACTTTACATCTACATCGTTGTGTTACAGTTTTATTGATGGGCTACCCATTTGTTCATTCCTTGGGACAGAAAGTCTTCCCCTGCCCCCTCCTCTTCACTGGCTGTAACAGGTCTCAGCTTGGGTATGGCTGAGTCTTGACGTAGAGGCATTCCCCGTTTTTTTTGAGAAAGCGCCAGATTGATTTCCAAAGTGGTTGTACAAGTTTGCACTCCCACCAGCAATGGAGGAGGGTTCCCCTTGCTCCCCATCCCCTCCAGTATGTGCTGTCACTTGGGTTTTTGATCTTAACCAGTCTGACAGGTGTAAGATGGAATCTCAGAGTCATTTTGATTTGCATTTCCCTGATGGCTATGGAAGTTGAACATTTCTTTAAGTGCTTCTCAGCCATTAGAATTTCCTCTGTTGAGAATTCTGTGTATCTCTGTATCCCATGTTTTTTCTTTTTTTAATATTTTTATTTTTTATATATTTATTTATTACAATTTATTCACTTTGTATCCCCACTGCAGCCCCC
The DNA here is from genome assembly GCA_028658305.1 of Pachyuromys duprasi. Lineage (NCBI taxonomy): Eukaryota > Metazoa > Chordata > Mammalia > Rodentia > Muridae > Pachyuromys > Pachyuromys duprasi. The sequence goes on from CM053758.1 coordinate 19,083,507, forward strand.
TCCCTTATCTCCTCCCAGTCCCACTCACCCTCCCTCTTCTCCCCCTATGCCCTTTCCCTAGACCCCTGATAGGGGAGGACCTCCTCCCCTTCCATCTGACCCTAGCCTATCAGGTCTCATCAAGACTGGCTGCATCATCTTCCTCTGTGGCCTGGCAAGGCTGCACCTGCCAGGGGGAGGTGATCAAAGAGGCAGCCACTGAGTTCATGGAAGAGACAGCCCCTGCTCCCCTTACTAGGGAACCCACTTGAAAACTGAGCAGCCCTTTATCCCATTTTTAATTGGGTTATTTGTTTTATTGGTGTTTAATTTCTTGAGTTCTTTATATATTTTAAATATTAACCCTCTGTCAGATGTAGGGCTGGTGAAGATTATTTTCCTGAGCTGTAGGCTACCAACAGTGTCCTTTGCCTTACAGAAGCTTTTCAGTTTCATGAGGTCCCATTTATTAATTGTTGATCTTAGAGCCTTAGCTGGTGATGTCTGTTCAGGAAGTTCAGACTTGATATTTTATAAAGAACAAAGATTTTTATTTTATTTTATTTTTACAGTTTTTGAAGCCACACAGCCCGAGGTCAAGAGTGATGGCCTTTGTTATGAAATTTTACTTTTTGATTACTATCTCTTGTTATTTTACAGTTACATATAGATACAAAATGTGTTCTGATTGCTCCCCCCCATCTCTCTATCCTTCTCTCTCCTGCCCACCACATCTTTCTTACAAATCCTTTCCCCATATTCATGACTTTTTGTTCTATTTTCTGTCTCACCGAGTTTTAACTAGTACTTCCCCCAGTGACTATGAGTTTGGCACCTGATAGACTTTTGTGGGCACACAATTCTACAGCTCCCCATTTCCCAGAATCTGTTCCTTGCCAATAGAACCCCGGGAAGCTGTAAGTCCCTGTGAGCCCTTTCCTATCCCCACAGCTATTAGGAAGGCCAGACTTCCAGGGGTCCAGTTGGCAGAGCTGCTGAGTTCATGATGGCCATGACCATTCCATGCTTAATGATGGCTTCTGTGGGACACAGGTCGTTCTCTTTCCTGGATCTTACATTCTTTCTACTCTCTTTACTGCAGTGTTCCCTGAGCCTTCTCGGACCATATCAATGTCTTTTTAACACTGAGCCCCCAAACGTCCCTTATTGTCAGCATCTAGAGCAGCCATGGGGCTTGACTTTCCCCACTGTTCACTGCAAGAAGAGCCTCTCTGGTGATGCCAAGAGGAAGCTTTGTCTGTGGAAATAGGCATCAGTACCTGGATGCATCAGTACCTGGCATCAGAAATAGGCATCAGTACCTGGATGCATCAGTACACTCTGCCAATTTGTCCAAGCAGCAGTATTTCTCCAGGGCCTCCGACGTCCTCAGTCATGAGATTTGGACGATGTAATACCTAGGGATTTCCTCTTATGTGGGGCCTCATTTCCAGTTACAATATCTGTGCCATTGTTGTGTCCTTGGGCCCATCTTGCCTGTGGGTTAGTATTGTAGTTCATAAAGTTCGCAGCTGGGAGAGACCACTTGATGCTTTCCACAGCCCATGCGCAGCACCACCCAGCACCATAAAAACTACCAGCAGAGAGGAAGCTTCCAGCACAGCACCAGCCTGGTTTTCTCTATATTTTGTATTCAAGACGTATGTCGTGTTCAGCATTAGCATCTTTTCAGCTAGTGAGTAACCAAGAGGAATGGCAAGGCTGGCCTCCATTTGGAGATCCTCCTGCCTCAGGCTGAGCTGGGGTCGCTGTCATGCAATTGACTTGTGAAGATGTTCTCTATGCCTCTTCCCTCATCAGAGGATGGAGTAAGCCCACTCTTGAGAAGGTAAGCCTAACCTCATGATAATGACATCCGTCATTCTCATGGGCATCACAAGAGATTACCTAGTATTAAAAGTCCAATCTCCCATGTTGTGCTGGGGATTAAGTTTGCAACCCATCCTTCTGAGGTGACATATTAAGAACCCAGCAATGTAAGATACTTGGCACCTTGCCCAATACACAGTGATCCCTGAGGTCTACCAGGTTTACTGAATATTAGATAGTTTGAAAGGTCAATGACATATTCCCATAAGAACTTACTTCATGGCTTCATGCTGAGAGGCTGTTCTTCTGAAATTAAGTGATGAGAGGCACCATTCTTATGGCAGAGGGGAAAGAGTGGGAGCCCTGGAAAAGATGAGCTGTGTTGTCATAGTTTTTTCTTAGACATGTATTACATTTCCCCTACATCTCACTGCTCATAACATGACCCATGATCAATACCAAAGATCATGACGCATGAACATTGCTCCTCTCTCTCTCTGGGAAGCGCTTTGATGACGTAGCAATGAGAAGGCATGTGTGATCCTTTTACTGGAGAGCAAATAACCAGAAATCCTAAAGCCTAAAATAATTCTCAGTAAAAAGTGAGCCATCATACCTCCCATACATAGCAGAAAGAGCCAAGGAAGGACCTTGGCACTTAGGTGCAAGACATATGGAATACTGGAGAGGGTCAGTGTCTTCCCTTGGTACCTTGGATAATGGAACTGATGATAACAGTCCACAAGTCAGGTGTGGTAGTATACATACCCCTATGATTCCAGTACTTTGGAGAGGGATCCTGAGTTCAAAGTACAATGATGTACTCACAATCCTGAGTCCAAAGTACAATAATGTGCTCACGTGCAGCATCACTTCAACTCTTAAAGGGGTTATCTTCCTTGAGGACCGGAGTAAGCTGTGTTTTCGGGACTATCCCACAGAGCACTCCACTTCTTCTCACCTTACCAGACATTCAGAACAGAAACCCAGGAGACTGGTTGAGGGTTCAGGCTAAAAGCAGAAAGGAAAAGTGGGAGGTGAGGGTTTAGGGTCCTCCAGTACCAACATTTTTCAGGAGAAGCGTGGACCAAAAGAGCAGAAGTGTCCTAGGTGGGGACGTGATCATTCTGTCCCTCAAAGGCTGCTAAGCTCTGTAAAATCAGGTCACAACTAAAATCCAATCCCAGGGGAAGCTGTACACAGCTGAAGAAAAGAATCCTGGGCTAAGACTGTAGGGAACATCTCTGGGTGCGCTGGGCCTTTCTCTACCTTGCAGACCCAATGAAAGGGGTGTGTTGTGAAACACTATGCAAAATAACAGCTGCAGCAGCTCTCTGGGTTCAGGACAGCACGGAAGGCAAGGAAAGGAATGGCGGCATTTCTCTTCTGGGAGCGATCTAGACGCAGCCTGTGTCCTCGAGATGAGTAACTGATTTGAAAATGAAAATGGACACTTGCTCGATGCTTATTATTAGGACCATCTTAAACGCTCGCTGTTTAAGGTCCATTGGACCTCATGAAATTGATGGTATTTGGCTGACTCTGACCTGAAAAAGATGGCAATTTCATGAGGTTCAACCTGACAGATATCAGACATTGTACCAAAAAGTTATTAGATATTCGGCACGTCTGCTGTCCGAAGCACCCAGCTGGGGACACAGCTCAGGGAGTAATGAACAAGCATGAGGACTTGAGTGCAGATCCCAGAACCCCAGTGAAAGCTGCCAATGGCCATGTCTGTGAATTTTCCTGGGGAGACAAGGATGGATGCCTACTCACCCCGGACAAGGAACCAGCAACTGACAAAAATGATGCTTCTACTCAAGTCCAACTTGGAGAACCCATGAGTTTTTCTGGGTTTGTGCACAGGAGTGTGGGCACCTCAAAGACAGCTGCCTCAGCGAAAACCCCAGTGAACCCTGGGTAAAGGCTCACAAAGGCCGACTGCCTGGGACTAGGCGAGACTTACATGCTGTTCCATAGGTGGAGAGCTCTCGGCAGCTCCTAGGTGAGAGAGTCTCCTCACCCCAGCCATCCTCTTTACTGTTCCTGTAACCTGGAGGAGGGGTCTGCACATCTTCTAAGTTTGGGGGGTGGAGTTTAAAACTAATTAGGTTTGTCTGTTTGCTGAGACTCAGGAGCTCCCCTCCCACTCCAGAGGGGAACCAATCCTTTCATTCTGAGGAAAAGGCTGCACAGCACCATGCCAGAACCCCAGTGCTGGGGAAAGAGGCGGGAGACCTCCTGAGAATTGCTAGCCAGGAAAAGACACCATCAAGCTCCATGGTCTGTGAAAACTTTGTCTCGAGGGGACCAGGCAGAATGCCAGAGGAAGACATCAGACATTCTCCTCTGACCTCTGTACACATGCACATGAGTGCATGGACCTACACACACACACACACACACACAGACCAAATCAATCAAACAAACAAATAAAAATAATGCCCTTAATCACTATGCCCCATTTTACAGAAGAGGAGAGAGACTAAGGCCAGTACATTAACTTATTCACTCAGTGTCATAAAGGTTGTCAACTGTCTGTCTGACAAACTCAAGATCTAAGAAAAACTCAGAATCCAGGATCCAGTCTTTTAACTCCTGGGCTCTGGCTGTGCAGAGTGAGGTCCAAACCCAACATTAGCGGCATCTCCTGAGAGGGTCTGCAGTACAAAGTCTGGGGTAGGGGATGGAACTCAGTAGACAGGCACAGCCTTCGTACGTGCAGTTCCCTGGGTTCTGTCTCCAGCACAAAAAAAGTAGCAGAGCCTCACGAGCCCTTGTACTCAGTAGCACTACTTTAAATACACAAAGGGTAGGTGTCGAGTGGGATATTAGTATTCAGTTTATTTAAGAGAAACAACTCCTGTCACATACTTCAACACAGACAGAACTTGGAGCCACTGCACAGAGTGAAATCGGCCTCTTAGAAATAAATGACCTGACTCCACTCATATCAGGCACGTGGGGGCCACAAATTCACAGAGTTGAGTGGAGTGCACTAGGCAGACAAAGGCGGAAGGAGGGTAAGTTTAAAGCCAGTGTGGAATACATAATGAGACCCTGCCTCAAAAGCATAGACAGTGGGCTATAGCTCAGGGGTAGAGCATTGGCTAGTGTGCATGGGCTTTGGCTTAGAAGTGGCACTAACTGAAAGCTTAAAACTTTCCTACTACATATTCATGCATATATCACCACAGTGAGAACAATAACTTCATAAGAGGGCAGTCTTAGGTCACACCGAGACTTGCTGTGTTAGACCTAAGGCGACCCTCAGGTATCCTTCGCCCACTAGAATTTGAGGCGCACCATCTCTAGAATATCCTGCTTCCCACAGGAAGGAGGCATTATGGGAACAGCTGCATAGACACAAAGGCATGAGAAACCCTAGGACCAGCCCTGAGCAGAGTTCAGCCTTCCAGGATTCTGTCTGTTCAGCCTGGTGTGTCCTATCCAGCATTGGGAAGGTGGTCTTGACTAAGGGGGTCTCAGCATGTGGGGTGATCTTTAAGACTTCGGAGAACCCTCTCCACATCACGTTTAGCTTGGATGTTTGTGGCCCTTTGGCTGCCAGGGAGAGTGCCACGATGCCTCCGATCTGCCCCGCTCAGGATGAGATCATCTCCTTGACACACAGGGCAGGTGTGAGAGCAGGCACCCGGCTGCTTGGGCAAAAGGCATTGAGCAGCTGCTTCTTTGAGGGAACTAATGGCACTCGAGGGGAAGCCTGGTGAGGGATGCCAAGTACTTGTGTGCTTGCGGAGCTGATGCAGCCTGGACCAAATTGGACAGCAATGTACAAATGTCCGTCATTTTTCAGCTGTTCAGTTTTGTGCCTCTGTCTTGCATTTGAGAAGGATTAAATTGTGTCTATCCCCCAGAAGGCCCCTCAGTCTATAAAGGCTTAAGGAACACAGGGCTTTGTGGAGCTGGGCATTCTGAAAGAACGCTTGTCTGGATTCCCTGGAAACTCAGTGCGCAAACCCCCACCTCACTTGCAGCTTCTCTGGCCAAGTCCTTCAGGTCTACATCCTTGGAGCCGCTGCATAGCTCTGCACAGAAGGATTGCCATTTTTTTTAAAATGGGCAAAAAATACAGTCTGTTCTACTCTCTCATGGTTGAATTTTTCTCCTTTAGCAGAGTCCCTACTGTTTCTCTGGCTGCAGTAACCTAATCCCATTCATTGAGGATGAACATGGGCAATTGTGGGAGAACCAAGAACTCTCAGGGTCATCCCTTGGCCCTGTTCTGTGGCATCACATTGTGGGGAGGTTGGTGGTGACGTGGGTGAAGTAGGAATGGACTCCCCTGAGGTTCACCCGTGCACATATATTAACGGGTTTGGAGGCAAGGCTTTGGGGACGAGAGGGGCTAGATGAGGTCAGAAGAGTAGAAGTCCCTACAAAAATATAATTTTAAAAGTGACTCTACAAAACCTTGTCAGCCTTATGATGAATGGCCATCCCTAGACTAGGATGCATTAGGGGTAGATGCCGTGTTCCCAAACTTCCCAGCCTCCAGAACAATAGGTTAAATAAACCTCTGCTGATCATGAGCTGCCCAGGGTGTGGTATTTGATGATAGCAACAGAAAGCAGAGGAAGGCCCAAGAGGCCTCTCTGGTCTCTGGTACCTGCTAAGAAGTACCTTGAGTTACCTGTTCTTGTCTTTAATCACTTCATTTACTCCTCAGTGAAGTTGCAGGGACTTCTCAATGCTTTCCTGTCTCCAGGTTCTGAGAGCAAAGGTTCAAAGGAAGGAGGGTGAAAACATGTGGCCTTGAAAGGACTAAAACTTCGAAGTCATGATCTGCCCTGCTGTCGGAGATCACCAGAGTCATGATGCTTCACTTCTCTGCTGCTGAGGGCACCATAACTGAGGTTTGGGCCTTCACCAGAACCCCATTTCCTATCTGGTTGCAGGAAACCCAACTGCTCAGATTCACAGCACAGCAACAAAGCCTGATAGCCAGCAGATACAGTTTTAAGAAGAACGTGTGGGCGAGCTGGAGAGACAGCTTGGTGATGAAGGACAGTTGGCTGCTCTTGCAGAGGCCCCAAGTTCAATTCTGAGCATCCATGTATGGTATCTCACTGCCACCTGTAACTCCAGGGACTCTGGTGCCCTCTTCTTGCCTTCTTAGACACCTATACTTATGTACACACACACAAACACACACACATTTTAAATTAAAATATGTTTCAAAAATAGAACATACAGGACGAGGGCCACAGTTGACTCTGTCATTGGGAAAGCTGGTCTACCACAAGTATAGTTTAAAAAGAGCTGCTGGGGAGAGGACAGGGAACAGGACAGGAGCCTACACAGACGGCCTCTGAAAGACCCTACTAATTGAGGTGGACTCATAGCCAAACTTTGGACAGAGTGCATGGAATTTTATGAAAGAAGCGGGGGATAGAAAGACCTGGATGGAACAGGAGCTCCAAAAGGAGAGCAATAGACACTGCAGACACTGATACCCCAACCAAGGACCATGCATGGAGAGGACCTAAAACCCCTGCTCAGATGTAACCCATAGACTCAATGTCCAAGTGGGTTCCTTAGTAAGGGGAGCGGGGGCTGTCTCTGGCATAAACTGAGTGGCAGACTCTCTGATCACCTCCCCTGGGGGGTACAGCTGTGCCAGGCCACAGAGGAAGACAAAGCAGCCAGCCCTGACTAGACCTGATAGGCTAGGGTCAGATAAAAGGGGAAGAGGACCTCCCATATCAGTGAACTAGGGGAGGGGCATAGGAGAAGAAGAGGGAGGGAGACAGGCAGGGAGGGAGGGATTGGGAGGAGATGAGGAAGAGGGCCACAGCAGGGACACAGAGTGAATAAATTTTAATAAATAATTAATTTTAAAAAATTAAAGAGCTGCTGGACCAACCACCTTTTGGTTGGCTATAAGGCCCACTTTATGAGATGGGACCCATAACATGATGGTGATAATGAGGTCAAGAACTGGAAGGTCATAGGTCATAGGGGGAAACCTACAACTATTCTTCTGCTAAATGAATATGGGAATAAAATGACTCTTAATGCCATTTGCTACACCCATAGAGCAGTGCATTGCTCAATCCTTATCTGAGAAGCGTATTGCAGTAGATGGTAATTAACACGGAGACGCACAACCGAACAATATGTAAAGTGAAAGGCCTTGGAGCACTCAGCCCTAAATGGAATGTCTTTATCTTACCCCTCCCTCAAACCTCGGGGAATCTAAGCAGAAGAGGAGGAAGAAATATTGTAAAAGCCAGAGGTGTTGAATAGCTCTAAGGAAACAGTGCTTTGCAGACATAACAGGATTGATGCATGTATGAACTCAGAAACCGTGGCAGCAGGCACAAGACCTGCACAAGTTCAAGCCAGACAAAATTCCAGCACAGAGATAGCAAAGTGGACACAAAATCCCACCCTTAACCAAGAAGCTATTTGCAACTGACAACGTCTAGGAAAGGAAAAATCCACTTTCCCCAATGGAGTGATGCTGGTATATCAGCCACACTCGAGGGAAGCCCCCATGCTCAGGAGTAGCTCGCCAACACAAAATGAACTCCATGGTTCCTATGTGCTTTGTAGATCTCGTTTTTAAAAAATCTTCCTTATTTGGGGTGCTTAGGCCTCTACCTCTCTTCCACCAACCCCCCAACCTTAAATAGAAGAGAGAAGAGGTTAGCGGGGAGAGGGGGCCCAGACCCCTTTACTTCTTCCAGATATTCAGGATCAAGGAGTTCTTTTAAGGTTCTATACCAATCTCCATCATCCACAAACGCAGCTAGCAGGCTCCTCCACATTGCTGAGCATCAAAGCATTTCTCTCTGTCTGCTCCAAACCTCCACACCATCTCTGGTCTCTGGTCTCTCCAAACTGCTACATGCCAAATGCCAACATGGAATGCCACACCACACCTTCTCTTTCCCGGCTCTCATATTTCTACTCTCAGAGTCCTAGACCATGCCCCACATGGATGGCCGTTACCAGCTGACAAAAGCCATCCTCCACATCAAACAATTAACAGGTGTGAACAACTCTAGCCCAACTGAAATTCCACTCTTGGGATTAAAACAAAAGCATATTTACATAACATACAAAGAAACCAAAACTTCCATTACAGTGCTTCTTTGTTTAGTTGGTTTGGTTTGGTTTGGTTTGGTTTGGTTTGGTTTGGT
>CM053758.1:19092987-19118629 GCA_028658305.1 Pachyuromys duprasi
AAAAAAAACCTTTCCTCCCCCAAGCAGTTTTCTCACAGCAATAGAAACCAAACTAAGATAATGAGGTTCAAAGTCCAAGGTGATGTGTATATCTATTGCTGTTGAGCAAAGTAGGGGTGTCAACCAGCCAAATGACCTCCAGATTCTCACTCTTCCAAGATTCTAGAATCATGTCCTCTATCTGACCATTTCCAATGGTCTCTCCAGCATTTTCCACTAGGCAGGGAGAACCACCACCTTTAAGCAGATTCTCTCAATTGCTAGGAAATGTGAAAGCTGGCAATCAGCTTGACACAGGCAAGGGGACACACAAAGGAAAACAAATTTACATACCAATCTATCACACATGTACACAGCAACACATTATTCTGCCAACTAACCTATTCTGCTTAAACTGTGTCCTTGACTCTCCTGTCTGCTGTGAGAGAGCAGAGGGTGGATACTAAATCTCACAACACACTCTCATTCAGGTCAGTGTCTGCCCCTTGTAAGTGGCCTTTGGATATTTCTAAAATCAAGAAATTGTCTCCTGCAGAAGGCCTGATGGTGAAGTCCTGAGCTTGTTCTCAGTGCTTATTAGCCCCGCAGCACCCAAAATTCCTGCTCATTTTAACAGTTCTACAGTGGTGGTTTGTAGTGGGAGTTTGGGTTTCCTTAAAAACTCAGTTATGTTATCTAAATGTGTTTTTGTTTTAATCCCAGGTGTGGGATATAGGGCTGATTCAGATTGTCCCCAGCAGCAGACTACTTGCTTCATGCAGCTTGGAGACAGGTGAAGTCTTTGCCAGCTGCAGTTAGTTTAATTCTGAGGACTCTGAAGAGGGAATAAATGCCAGAGCCCAGAGAGAGAAAGAGGAGTCCGAGAAAGAAGAAAGAGGCCCTGTCCCCTATTGCTCCTGGTTGCTGTTGTTGCAGTTTGATGAAAAGTTGGAGACATCCTAAAACAAACATTGGACTTGCCCCCAAGGAATCCAAAGGCCCTAACCAGTAGAAAGTAGGCAAAGAGAATTACACCCCTTCTCCCCATTAACTTTCTTTCTCCTACTCGATGTTGGGGGGGGGATAAAGGGTGGAGAGGGAAAGAAGAAGTATAAGAACCTAATAAAATGGAGTAAAACATGTGTGCTACAATAGTTAGCAATTCTAAGTGCCAGTCAGCAATTCTACAGTGGTGATTAGCAATCCCGAGTTGCCATCAAATGAAAAAATGACAGTCTCTGAAGATGCCCAGTACCAATAAGATGCATGCATGTATAACCAGGGAGGACGAGAGGTTGAATCAACAAGGTGAGAGAAAGATCTAGAGGTACAGCTTCTGAATGTGACTCTAGGCACTTTTGAAGACCTCAGGGGTTAACTACGTGGGTCTCTGTGTCATTGGTAAGTAGTAGTTCAAATCAAAAGCATTTCCTTCATTTTAATAGAGGTAGATCCACACACACTACTCTGCCACTTGGCAAATGTCCTTGTGACCATTTAGGGTATTCGTTTGAAGGAAATGTATCAGCTTTCTGCTTTTATAAGAAAGTGCTTAAGCTTATCAAGTTATATAGAAGAAAAGTTTAGCTTGGCTCATGGTTTCAGAGGCTTCAGTTCATGGTTAGTTGGCTCCATTGCTTATGAACCTATGGTAAGCCAGAACCTCACAGTGGAAGTATGCTGCAGAGGAAGCTCTTAGTTGAGTGGGAGAGGAGAGAGGAGAGATAGATGAGTGAGTGAGTGATAGGTAGATACATATATACATTCATACATAGATGATAATTAGACAAACAGACAGACAGATGATAGATAGACTCTCTTCTTCATCAGCATACTCTCAGTGAACAAACACTGTCTTCCTAGGTCCCCCTTCTTAAAGGTCCCACCTCCCCCAATAGCTCCAAGATGAGAGCTAAGACTGTCACTCATGGGTCATTTGGGGAGATGTTTCAGATTGGACCCGATAGCAGGATAAACCAAAAAAAAGGGGGGGGGGAATATTTGCCTGAAGGAAAAGGATTTGGAAAGTGAATCTGAAAGGACTGGATCTTGGTGTCTGTATGTAGCAGGTGTGCTGATGACATGCTGAGTTGGCCCAAACTAAGACAATGACAGAAAGAAATGCTAAGTGTCCCCTGAAGAGGAAAGGGCATAGCAAGAAAGACAATCTCACTCTGGGCAGCTTCCAGGAGGTACTGTGGGTCTCCTACAGCCTGCAGACTGTGCTGAGTTCTTTAAGAAGCCAACGGGAGGACAGGCTAGGTGGTCCTGACACCTTCTCCATCATATCGCCACTGAAATGGTGCACCTGCCTGTCTCACCAAAAGGCTCAAGCCAGGCACAGTGAAACCAGCCTTGGGGATCATACCTCATTGGTGTGCCATGACTGGGTTTTTTTTTCAGTATTTTCATTATATTTTAAGAGTTTTATACAATGTGCTTTGGTCGTATTAATGCGCGCCAACTCTTCCCAGATCCACCCTCAGCTTTCTACCCATCCAATTTTGATTTTTTTTCTATTTTTTTTAACTCATTGAGTTCAGTGTGTTCCCAACAACTACTCTTGGAAATAAGACCTGCCCTAGAGTGTGGTCAGTCTACCAGAGGGTACATCATTAAGTGAAACTGACTTTCCTTCCCCAAGCAGCAATCAGGTTTGAAAACTCCTCAGCTAGTGGTAGGACTTTGCACCCACCTCCTCCTGTCCCTCCAGGCTGGGATTTTGTCTGGTTTGAGCTTGGACTGTTTTTGTGCATGGTGTTATAACCACTGTGAGTTCATATGTCCAACTGTCCTGTTGTGTCTAGAAAACAGTTTTTTAAGTCATCCACCACCTCTGACTCTTGCAATCTTCCTTTCCACTTCTCCTCAGAGACCCATGAGTCTTGGGGGAAGGAGTGATGTACATGCCCCATTCAGGACTGAGCAATCCATGGCAGAACACTGTAGAGCACCAGCTCCCGCCAGCTCTAAGCTTATTCCTTTGCTGGTGATACCCTGTCCACTTTTCCCCTGTTGACTCAAGTTCAGGTGTAGCTCTCAGGCTCCTAAGAGATCTGCCTTCTCTATCACTTCTTATTGCTTTTTACTTTCTGTTACCTTCCTATTGCCGTAACAAAACACAGTAAGGCAACTTAGGAAAGAAAACATTTAATTGGGCGTATGGTTTCAGAGGGTTAGAGTCCGTGATGACAGAGCAAAAGTGTGACAACGGGAACAGCTGAGAGCTCACGTCTTGATCCACAAGGAGGAAGCAGAGAGAGCACACTGGACATGGTGCAAGTCTTCTGAACCTCAAAGCCCACTCCCTGTGACACACCTTCTTCAACAAAGCCACACCTCCTAGTTCTTCCCAAACGGTTTCACCAACTGGGAATCAAGTTTTCAACCCTCTGAGCATATAGAGGTCATTCTTATTCAAACCTCCACACCAGCAGTAGGATTGCTGCCAGGAGTCTGCTCTACATGGTTCAGTTCGCTGTCATTTCTTGCTTGGGCTATTACAGTAGCCTCCTAATCCATCTGTCCCCGCTGCTCCCTTCCTTCTTCCAAATAATAGGCAGTGATCTGTTAAAAAATGTTAGATGCTTTAAAAGCTCAACGGCTTTCTTCAGCAAACAGAATAAAAATGGAACATTCTTGTCACTGCCCACAGTCGCCCACAAGACCTGGCCTGACAACACACTTCTACCTACGTTGGCTTCGTTTTTTTAATACAGGGTCTCTCACTGAACTTAGAACTCTCTGATTAGGCTAAGCCAGAGGGCCAGCAGGTCCCAGGTATCCTCCTGGCTCCAACTCCACAGTGCTGTCATTACAGACACACACTGTCACACATGGCTTTTTCACATTGGTTCTAGGGATCAAAATCAGGTCCTTATACTTAAGGGGCAAGTGCTTCACCAGCTAAGCCATTGACCGAGCCCTCCACCATTTGTCTGTCTTTCTGATCTTTGGTAATTTCTAGCTAATACCTATCGCATGGATTTTCCTCTGATCCTCCTTCTGTTAAGGAGGATCCTCCCCAGATTCATACATATGCGACTTCTCCTTCATCCTGACCCAAATACCATCTGACTGTCTTGTCTGTAAGCCACTCCATTAGTCAATTCCTGACCCATTATCCTACTTCATTGTCTTTATAATACTTACCAGTATCTGAAAACATCTCCTTTATTCATTTACTTCTGTGGCTCTTATCTCCAAGACTATAAATTCCAAAAAGGCAGAGACCTTGTCTGTCTTGTTTAATGCAATGCATCTAGCCCCTGGAGCACATTCAGACATTTAAAAAAAATTATTTTCTCACTCTTTCGTGGAAACTGAAGGGTCAAGGTACAAGATGATTTAGGAACCTAGAATAACGGAAAGCCAAAGCATCAAAATCACCCTGAGTTCAACTAGCATTTCTTAGGTGAGTACTGGATAGCAGGAACCTCAGAAAGCATAGTGCACCAATGGGCTTTCCCAGACTCCTACCAGAGAACATTTGGTCCAGTAAGTCTTCCATGGCTCTGCCAACCAATATTATCTGTATTACTTGGTACTGTGGTGAGAATTTTTGGTTTCTTTGAAAATACAGAAGCGTTATGGGACTGTGTCTTTGTTTAAATCCCAGGTGTGGAATATGTGGTTATATCAGACTGTCCACAGCAGCTGACTACGATTTGCCTCATTCTTGGGCATGGCTTTGCCAACTGCAGAGAGTTTCTGCAAGTATTTGACATTTGGAATTCTGGGGGCTCTTGAGAGGGTACATAAATGCAAGAGCCCTGAGAGGGGCTGCAGCCACTGCTGCTCCTGCTGTTGTTGTTGCTATTGGTTATATCAGTTGCACTTTGTTTCGGTTTGTCAAATGGTCATGTGCAATGAGATGCAAAGAAATTGGCTATCCTGTAGGTGAAGATCAACACTGCCCGGGGGAACTCGATGCCCCTAATCAGCAGGAAGCTGTCCAACAATAAAGATGTCCTCTTTCCCCTCTATCCTTCTTTCTCTTCTACCTAGTGCTGGGAGGCTGGAAGGGTGGAATAAGGATGGAGAAAGGTGGTAGATAAAAGAACCCAATACGTATCCAAAAAGTTCAGCTATGTATTACCCTGCCCTGAGAACCCCAGCTGACATGATGGAAGATACTGAGACCTTGGGAAGGTGGCCACTTCTCAAGGACCATAAAACCACTTGAAGCCACTGAATTCTGTGGCCATTTCTAGGCCTGCACCATCATCCTCAGCTTTCATCAGTGGCCAGAGTGTATCACCTCTAACTCCTCTGGGTAGGTCCATCACATTGATGTGTGCCCAGACTTTCAGGGTCCCTTGGTAAGAAAGAATGGAAAGCAAGTTTTAGTGGGAGAACAAGAGGCAGCAGTAGATAAAGAAGATGAAATTGGGGCTGAGGGTGTGGATAAATTAATGGACTTCTTGCCCAGCATGCCTGAATCCCTAGGTTTGAAACCAAGCATTACATAGAATTCCGCTTGTTGATACATGCCTGTAATCTCAACAGTTGTGAGGTCAAGTCAGGAATATCAAGAATTCAGGTACTTTTTAGCTACATAACATGTTTGAGGCCTTCCTGGGTACTCAAGAGAGAGAAAGAGAGCATCACAGAAAGTGATGGGTGTCACATATGTTAGCCACCAAACTCTGCTGTGCTTTAAGAAAGGTCCATGAGCTCATTCTGCCAAGCCCTATTTTTGTTCCCTCTAGACACAGATTCCATCCCTAGGGAGGGGTCTACAGCAGAGGGTCACAAAAGAAAGGGAGGGGTCTACAGCAGAGGGTCACAAAAGAAAGGGAGGGGTCTACAGCAGAGGGTCACAAAAGAAAAGAAAGATGGGGACAGAGAAGGGGAAGTAACAAAAGAGACCCTTGCAACAGAGACCCAGAAAACACATTGCCGCCCTTTGATGGATGGATGGCCTCTACTGAGAAGGTTCACAGCGGCAGTGAACGCCGAATGCTCTCTGCCCAGACCCCCTGATCCACGGGAGAAGTGAACACCCACTGCTCTCTGCATAGCCCCTTCTCTCCTTTCAGAACAGCAGCCTCACCTGTGCAGAAACTGCTCCTAAAATCTGTTCCTTTTGTGAGAACCTAAGGCCGTGGTCTCCAAACTCTCTAACTGCACGCTCCATTTATAAAAAAAAAAAAAAAAAAGTTCCTGACGATTCCCCTCAGTGCTTACCTGCAGGCAGACATAAATTGTACGCATGTTCTGATGTGCGGGTGTATGGCATGCTTATAAAGCATTCACAGGAGAACATTTTAAGGCTGAAATGAAAAAAAAAAGTTAAATTTTTATTTCCATACTCCAAAGGATGCTTCTACTTAGAAGTCCACTTCCCTAAACAATGAAGATTTTTATAAAGAACATGTGAATATAAACATTTTTATAAACTAATACTCATTAAAAGGTGTCATAATTACGTAACCCCCCCCCAATAAGCAACCCACACAAAATAATGCCTTCTTAAAAATGCCTCATAAGCTACTTGGCCAACAAGAATTTGGAAGGAGGTATGTATGTGCACATGTTCCTTGTGTGTGTGGTGCACATGCCCCCATGTGTGTGCAGGAGCGTATTTGGAGGCCAAAGGTCAATGTCAGATATTTTCTATCGTTTTTCACCTTATTTGTTTGTGATAGGGCTTTTGCTAGAGCTGGAGCTCACCAATTTGGAGATAGCAGCCAGTCAGCAGGCTCTGGAGATCCTCCTGTCCCCATCTCTCTAGTGTGAGGATTACAGGCATTCACCATGAAGCCCGGATTTTTCTGGGTTCTGGGGATCCAAACTCGGGTCCTCAGACTGGCATATCAAGCACTTTACTGAACGAACCTGTCTTAGTCACTGTTCTATAGCTGTGAAGAGAAACCGTGTACATGGCAACTCTTATTTAAAAAAAAAAAAAAACAGCATTTAATTGGGACCTGGCTTGCAGGTTCAGAGGATTCGTCCATTATCATCGCGGCAGGGAGCGTGGCAGCCTGCAGGCAGGTGCTGGAGAAGGAGCTGAGGACTACATCCTGACTCAAAGGCAGCAGGCAGAGTCGGGTACAAACCTGAGCCAGGTGTGAAATCTCCAAGGCCACCTCCAGTGACACACCTCCTCCAAGAAGGCCACACCCACTCCAACAAAGCCACACCTCCTAATCCTTCTCAAACAGTGCCACTCCCTGGTGACTAAGCCTTCAAATATACGGGCCTATGGGGCCATTCTCATTCAAACTACCACAGAGCCCCTTCATGTCCTGTTAAATTTCCAACACTTAACCAGCTGAGGCTTTCCATGCTGATACTTGATGGTCAACTTGACTACATTTAAAACCACATATGAGAAACTTCCGGGTATGTTCATGAAGGTGTTTAGAGATTATTAACTGAGGGAGGGCCATCTACCCTGAATGTGTGCTGGACTATTCTGTGGACTGAGAGCTAAGACAAAATAAAAATGGAAAAGGAGAGAGTGAGCACTTCCTCTGCTTCCTGTCAAAGGTCATGTCAAGAACCTCCTCTTTCAAATGTCTCTGCCACCATGATGTTCTACACAAACATGTGGGGTCACGAGACCATTGCTGAACCCTCTGAAACAGTCAAAATGCTGCCTTCCTCTCTCGGGTTGTTTCTGCAGGTATTTTGTCAGAGAGATGGAAAAACTAGCTAATACTGGTCCTTAAATGGTGTCCTAAACCATGTCATCCACAATGCTGGGGAGCACACCGAAAACACATCTCAGGTAAAGGAGGCAAAACACTCTCACAATAAAATAAAACAAATCTTAAAAAACAAAGCAAAACAAAACAATGTGTTCTATAAATAAAGAGATAATAGATACTTCAGACTTTGAAGGTCATGAGATCTCCATTGTGACTGTTCAAACATGACTGGCTGTATCTACAGCCATGGACAGTATGTAAGTATAGGAACATGACTGTGTGTCAACAAAACTAACAAATACAAGTGGTGGCCTTGATTTGGCCAGGGAAAAGGGTTATTGATTGCAGATTCCTGTACCAGAGCATTTAAAGGGAAGAGGCTGTGTACGCCCTGCCCCTGCCTCCAATCACAGAAGGTACCACTTCTTTGACCTATGTTTTCCAAGATCCTGGATCAGTTAGCACCTGACTTTGGTTGACAAGACACTGCAAAATAGGAAGAAGCCAATCCAGGACATCACCCCAGATGTGTGAGCTTTTCCAGCAAACGTTCTGAGGCCCCAGCCCCCACCAGATAAGCCTCTCATGAGCTCACAAGCCCTGGGATCTGGCAAACCATCTCTCTCTCTCCTCCCAGCTCAGCCTAGAAGCAGCCCTCTAAGTTAGCCAGATTCACAGTTTCCCAGCTTAGTTTCCCCAGACCTCCCATTTCATGTGACCAATCTCTGTGTATCTAAAGGCCCTTGATCTCAAAAGCTTGAAGACATTTTGTTGTTGTTTTATTTCCCCTCCTTTGGCCCCTGGCTAACGTAGAAAGCAATGATTGTGCTTTTGCTCTCTGAAAGCAAACAGTGCTGGAAAACATTTCTGGCTGGGCCTGAGCAGGTTTTAAAGATGATAGCTTTTCCTGACTGTATTGGAAGAAATAATGAGATTAGCAGAAAAAGCACTTTGCTTTGAGAGTGAACCTTTCAGCAATACTCAGCCTGAGCTGATGGATGGTATGTGCATGGATGCCATGTGCCTGGGGATGGTGTGTGCATGGAAAGTAGCTGGTGTGTGTGTGGAAGGGAGTAGTGTGTGCAGGGAAGTAGATGAGTTTGCACAAATGCCATGTGTTTAGAAAGCAGATGGTGAAGCTAGGCGGTTGGTGGCACATGCCTTTAATCCCAGCACTGGGGAGGCAGAGAAAGGCAGATCTCTGTGAGTCCAAGGCCAGCCTGTCCTACAGAGTGAGTTCCAAGACAGCCAGGGATACACAGAGAATCTCTCAAAAGAAAGAAGGAAAGAAAGAAAGGAAGGAAGAAAGAAAGAGAGAAAGAAAGAAAGAAAGAAAGAAAGAAAGAAAGAAAGAAAGAAAGAAAGAAAGAAAGAAAGAAAGAAAGGAAGGAAGGAAGGAAGGAAAGAAGGATGGAAGGAAGGAAAGAAAGAAAGCAGTGATGTGTGCATGGAAAGTGGATGGTATGTGATGACATGTGCATAGATGGTGCAGATGGTGTGTGAACTGATGGTATGGACACGGATGGTGTGTTCCTGGAAATCGTATGGTGTGTGCTTGGAAAGCAGACGGTGTGTGCATGGAATGTAGATAGAGTACCCTCGGATGGTCATGCACAGACAAAAGATAGTGTGTGCCCGGAGAGCAGATGAGTGCGCATGAATGATGCGCACATAGATAAAAGATGTAGTGTGCATGGATGGTAGATGGCAAATGCATGGGAAGTAAATGGTGTGTTCATGGAAGAGTGAATGGAATGGGCATGGAAAGATGAAATGCACGTAAAAGGTAGATGGCACATACGTGAAAGTAGAAGGTGCGTGCACGGAAGGTAGATGGTTTGCACATCAAAGGCAGATGGATCCTGGATGGAAATCACTGGTATGCACATGGAAAGCAGACTGAGTGTGTGGAATTCAGATGGCATATTCGCAAAAAGCAGGTTCGGTAGATGGTGGAAACGCAAGCAGAAAAGGCGGTGTGTGAATGGATTGTGTGTGCGTGTGGAGCAGGTGTTTGTGTGCATGGATGTAGCGTCTGTTTTTTTGTGTGTTCATGGAAAACAGATGGCAGTTGTGTGGAAAGCAGATGGAGTAAACACAGATGGTATGTGAATAGAAAAAAGGCGGTGCATCTATGTACCTAGAAAGTCTATGGTGTGTTCGTGGAAAATATATGGTCCTCGAATTAAAGCTGGATGGCATGTGCATAAAAAGAAGACTGTATGCATGGAAGCAAATGGTGTGTGCATAGAGGCAGAGGGTGTGTGCACAGAAGCAGATCACATGTGCATAGAGGCAGACAGTGTGTTTATGAAGGCATGTGGTGCATTCATGGAAACAGATGATGTGTGCCCAGAAGCAGATGGCCTTGTGAATCAAACTCGAACGGGGTATGTATAGAAAGCAGATGATGTGTGCATGGAATGCAGGTGATGTGTTAATGGAAAGCAGCTCTCCATGTCGGCTGCCATGGGAGGAAAAGAAGGTGGAGCTAGGGGTGCAGAAGGAGAGGGTGGCAAGGGCATGCTTCCAAGGTTACTGTGCGGATACACACCACAACCGAATTCTGTACAATGCCAACCGTAAGTATGATAAAGCTGAGTGTCACACAGCAACACTAACAAGCTAGTAATAAATATACAGAACTCTAAGTGCTTTGATATTTTCCAAACTTGCTTATCAGATCTGCTGATCCCCGGGACATGTGCCAGCTTTTTTGACCCTGAGAAGCTGCATTTTAATGAACAGCCAAGTGATCTCAGACAAGGTGGAGACAAACAGTCATCACATCATCTCTCACAGAGTAACTGTGAAGTAGATATTCTTGTGTTCATATTGTACGTGGAAAAAAACCAAAGCACAGAGAAGCCGAGGTGCTTCGGTGCACCACACAGCTGGGAATTAACAATGTTTGCCTCAAATTCGAGCCTGTTCGGCTCCAAATCCCAGAAGGTGCACCCCAGTTTAGAGCCACCAACAATGAGCCATACTTCCTCCAGGTGTCTTTATCCACTCAATAATCCATGAGATTAAGAACTGCTCTGAGAATAGCTAGGATTAAGATGAGGATTTGAATCCAGCTCTACCCACCTCTTGCCCTTGCTCTCTCCCAGTCTCCTCAATCCTTGCTTCTCTGATGTTTGTGCCGCTTGACTGAACTTTCACATCAGTCTCCGACGCTCACTGTAATAGTGGTTAGAAGGGCTTTCGAGAGCTCCTCTCTCTGTGTGGAGAACAGAGAATACTGCCCAGGTGTGGAAGGCAAAGCAGAGACAATGTGTCCAATTCAAATTCTACCCATAACATAGATGACCAACTTGGATCTTCACAGGGCCATCAAGGAGATGTTAGAAGGAGTCTGTCTTAGTTATAACTAGTTGGGATCCTGTAAAAAGGCATAGTGTTTAAACAGCAAACATTGGCTTCTTGGGGTTCTCGAGGCTAGAAATGGAAGATTAGGGTAACAGCAGCCAACATGGAAGGATTCTGGTGAATGCCCTTGTAGTTTAAATGTGTCCCTTATAAGCTCATGGAGGTGAGGGCTAGTGAGTTGGCTCAGTGGCTAAATCACTTGCCGTATTCAAGAGGAGCAGAATTTGAATCCCTAACACCTACAAAAAGCCCAGGTGGGTGTGGTGACCTGCCTATAATCCCAGCACATGAGAGAGGCTGGGGTAAGGGATCCCTGGGACATGCTAGCACTAGGTAAGCCAAGTTGGTAAACTCTAGCTTCACCAGGAGTCCTGGCCTCCATAAATGAAGAAGAGTAGCTGAGGAAGACCTGACGTCAACTTTGTCCCACCAGCACACATGTGCACATGCACTTGCATACAGGTGCCCACTTTGCAGGCAAACCCAAAGACATGTATACTTTGTATAGCACCTTTTCTGAATTGAAACATCCCAATCTGAAGGGAATCACTAAGACTCAAGAAGTAAACGATTCAAAAGGCTCAGGAGGTCTCTGAAACCAGATTTACAAGGACTTTTTCCTTCCCAGGAGTTATATAAGAAGTAAGGACAGCTAAGGAGATTTTGCAACATGTGGTGCTTCCTACAAGTCATTCAGAGAGCCCTAGGGTTCCAGATCTCATCAGCTGTGACCCATGCAGGGGCAACCTTTCAGTGATGCAGCTGCTCTGGGGTCATATGCTCCTGTAAGTAACATCAATAAACTTACTAAGCTGATCTTTGATGGTATTATTACTTTAATCTGTCACTGGTTCTCTTATCTGATGTGAGTAGTCATGTTTTCATGTCTCCCCAGAAATAGTATTAAGGAACAATAACAACAAACACAGAGAGAGAGAGAAAATCATGAGTGGGAAGCCTAAGCTCCAAACTTGAATGTTAACCATATTTGAATGGGGTCTTTGGGACACAGGTTTAGATAGACCATACGTGGTCAGACGCCATGATGTCACTGGCAGCTTTATGAGGACATAAAGAGATACCCAAACTGATAAATTTTCCCTGTCTAACTCATCATGTTCTGATGCAACAGGGATGCCTTCCTGGGCACTGACTGTATTAGCAGCTTCCAGAACTATAAGCAAGATGCCTATTCTTTATAAGTAAATCTATCCTGAGTATTCCACTACAGCAACAAGAGCAGACCTACAGACCTCTTCCTTGCCTACTTGTCTGCATCTTACTGCATCGTTTCATAGCTAGGAAGCAGAGAAAACGATAAGCCTTTTCTTATAAGGACACTAATTCTGCTCATAAGGGCCTCAGCCTTATGACACCAAAGCCCCACCTTCTAATGCCATCACATTATGGTTGAGACATCAACATCTGAGCTTAAGGAGACACTGGTTCTCATTTCACAGAAGGGACAATAAGAGGGTGTGTACCCTGAGCTGGGGTACACACCCAATTCAGCTGGTTTCCAGGCTCACCTTTAAGCTTATCTATGACAGCACTGACAGAGATTTTACCAAAGGGAGACTCAACCCCAAATGTGGATGGCGCCATCCCATGGCCTGGAGGCCTGGAGAAAGGGAAGTGAACACCAGCATTCATCTCTCTGCTTCTTGACTGTGGGCACAATGCGACTGTCTACTTCATGCTCCTGCTGCCATAGCTACAGTCACTCTCACCACCATGTCTACCCCTCCAAGACACACCACACACAAAAAGCAAGAAGTAGCGTAAAGCTTCAAAATCTCCCTCCAACCAGATCCATTGGTCCTACACAAAATGAGACCCCAGAAACTGTTTTTCTATTCACTAGAAGCTGGTGGCCAACCAAACATGGAGTCTTCTGAGGACTTGGGGCTGAAGCAGAGAGTTTCTCAAGCAAGGTTAAGTGGAATGGACCCACTGGACTTTGAGCACTAAGGCAATGGGCGACCTTAATGAATTTGAATCTCACACCCGGGAGAGGATTGCTTTCCTCATCTGTTGCCATGTCACATATCAGCACAAAACTTCACTGCTTAAAGCATCCCATACTCCTTATCTTGTAATTCTGTGACTCAAGAAATCTGCCCAGGATGTGTCTGGCTTCTTTGCTTAAGAATGTTACAGGGCACAATTAAGGTGGCACGTGAAGTCGGAGTCCTGTCTGAAGGCTTCACTACAGAATGATATGCTTCCAACATCACATGGTTGTTGGTGGGATTCAGTTCCTGAAGGGATGCTGGGCTTAGCTTTGGTTCCCACCTGGATGTTGGTCAAGGGTTTCTCTCAATGGCCTATCATACGGATATTCCCATGTGGTTCATTGCTTCCTCAAAGCACGCCATCTGAGAAGGCAATAGAAGAGGGAAGTCACAATCTAACACCAGAGTGGCATCCTATCCATATGGTCAGATTCTGTTGGCTATAAGCAAGGTAGGTACTCAACAGGAAGGGACTTCAAAGGTATCAAGAGTTGGAGACCACAGGGAGGCTGACACTGTGAGCATGACAATAAGCAAGACAAATAAGTAAAGTACATTGTACATTAGAAATAGCAAACACGGGGAGAAATACAGAAGGGATGGTGTCTTGATTCTTTTCTTGTTGCTATGATAAAAAAAAAACACTCAGGAAAAAAAAAGCCACTTAAGTGGGAATGTGTTTACTTGGCTCACGGTTCTGTGTTGCTGTCCATCACTGTAGAACAATCAAGGCAGCAGGGACCTGAAGCTGCCAGTCACCACTTCCACAGTCAAGAACAGAGGACAGTGAGTTAAAGCATTCTGTGTGTCAGGGCTCGGTTCCCTCTCTTTCGTCCATGAAATGGTGTTGCCATACCCAGGGTGGGTCTTCCCACCTCAGTCAGTCAAGAAAATCCCTCCCAGGCATCCCCACAGGCCGACCTGTGCTAGACAAGTTCTCATTGAGACTTCCTTTCCAGGTGAATCTAGATTAGGTCAAGTTGACAATTAAAACTAGCATTCACGGATAAAGAAGCTGGAGGTGTAATTTATTTCTAACAGGTCTGGGGAATAGAGGTTAGGGCTCTGTGTGTGCCAGGCAAGTCTCTACCACTGAGCTAGTCCTTGGCATAGAACAGTGGTTAGTGAAGTAAAAATGTAGCATGTTGGCACATCTTTCTCCAGGGTCTAGCTGGGTACATGAATGGAACTAGAAAAGATCATACTGAGTGAGGTGACCCAGACCCAGAAAGATGCATGTTCTCTCTCATCTAAGGTTCTTAGCTCCAAATCTTCAAATATGAATATATAACCTGGAATAACTGCAGAAACCAGGAAAGTCAAAAGAAAGGGAGTCAGGGAACAACGGAGAGCGGAACAGAGGTTTACAGGTGATCTAAAAGGGAAAACGGGAAGAATGCCATTAGGATGGAGAGGGGAAGAAATGCACGAGGGTGAAGGAGGAGAAAAATGACAGTAAGGATGTCTGAGAAAGTTATAAGGAATCATACTATCAACTGTCTACCTAAAAATGCCTATAATACATATAAATACATAGTGTATAAATACATGTTGTATAAATACATAGATATATAGTTTAAATGAAATATTCCTGTCTGGGGTAACAGACTATCTAACAAAACCACACCAGGCATAAGAAACCCTCTTTTGAGTTGTTAGGGTTGTCCAAAAGACTCCCAAAACAGTATAGGCTATGGCTATTGCCCCTGATTGCTGAACACCAAGCACTTCAGACACCATGCCCAGAGAACCTGAGCAGGATCTGACTTGAAAACTTCCTCCCTGAGGACTAGTTTTCATGGTGCCAGCAGGTGCCATGAAAGCTTCCAAATGAGAAAAGCAACCAACACTCTTATTCAGCTATGATACCTATGAACCACAACCATGATGATCTACATCATACAATAACCCCTAAGTGTGCAATAATTGCACACACATCTTGGTTATAACCAGCAGCTCTCTAATTGGATTTAAAGTTCACCTTAAAAGAAAAAAAGTATGCTTAGAACTTGAAATCTAGCCACTTGCTAAGGGCTAGTGATGTCATTGACCTTGGAAGAGAACCTACAACCACCACATCACCATGACAGCATTGATCCCTAACTACGTTCTAAACATTTATCTTCACACCAACAGATAAGTGTTCTCTTCACCCCTCATTAAGGAAACTTCTCTTTGCAGCAGACAGAAACCATGTCCCAGTGGAGACAATAAAACACAACTACTGCACCTAAGGCTTAGGGATCATTAAGAGGGGGCAGAAGGATGGTAACAGAAGAACAGGAAGTTTACTGTGAGATTGTATATCCTAGAAAGGCCATAACATACATACATACATATATATGTATATATATATATATATATATATATATATATATATATGAAGTCTTAACAACATGGCCACCTAAATATGATCTGAACAAGCATTCCATTAGACACGCTAAAGTGGAAAGGGGAAAACCCAGTAGACCTCAGCCTTACACAAAGAACTCCAGGCAACCAAGGAACGCTGAGAGTGGGCGAAATAGTCTTCCCCAGGGAAGAGCACACCAACTGATTATCCAATACCAAATTGTCGGGAATGAGCTTGGCTGATAAGAGAAGACAGAGCCTGCAAAACCGGGCACACACACACACACACACACCAGATGACTCCACGCGCATTGTGGCTGAATGAGAAAGAGGCAGTAGGAGACCAGACCTTGCAAGCTTCATGCCTCAAGGACTCCACCTTTACCTCAGGTGAGACGGAAGTGAGAGAGCAGAGATAAGTCCCCAGCGAAGGGGAAGCCCTGCAGTTTCCTGCTCCATCCCACCTCTTCTCTTGCCAAAAAGGACAAGGAAGGCTGGGCCAGAGGACCAGCTGGGACTGGGCAGAAGGAATGTGTACAGGATGTCATGCTTCCAGAGGTTGCCTGGGTTGCCTTGGCAACAGGGGCTTCCAAAAACCTCCCCAGAGACTGCCCAGGCAGCAGTGGGCCTGGCTCATTTCTTGTAACCCAGCAGCATGTGGACATAAAAAAAATCAATTTATCAGCACAAATGGTCCTTCGGCCTCCTGTTCTCCTCTGCTTGGAGCTGTATGCAGTGAGGCGCTCAGCAGATCCCGGGGGGAGGGTGTACATGTGTGTTACCCTTGGTGGGAATGAGTCTCTTGTGGGGGGAGACTGTGTAGTCTGACCCACACTTCATAGAGGAAAAAAAACTAAAGTCACATGGTGACTTTTTGAGGTCCAGGTCCCCCACTACCTTTTCTAGCTGTGTGAGATCAGTCAAACCACTCTGAGCTTTCTGTTTGGGGATCATTGGTCAGAGAACTAAGCAAGACAATGTATGTCTTTTGTTCAAGACCTCCTCCCATATGGAAACAAGCTTTCTACACACCTACATCTTGGCTTCTTGGCTTTGCTTCTACCTGAATCACCTCCCTCACCTCCTTCAACTGATTTCCCCAAGTCTGCTTCTCTCCTAGTTCCCATTTTTAAAACACAACACAGAAAGTGTGCAAATAACTGATATAACATAGGAAGGGGGCTCAGCCCACCCTAAAACAGTAAGGCACACTGTCCCCTGGGACTTAAACCTACACATATTTCTATATACTCCCCTCTATTGGCTCTTGAGCCCTCAAGTCCCACTGCAGTCTCCAAACCAGCTCTTTGTGAAGATTGGCAGTGAGCTAGAGGTTGCTGAGTGCTACAAGCACTTTGCAAGCTGTGTTCTGGGTAGCCTTGCCAGGGAAGAGTGAACCCTTGAAATCTGCCAGGGGCTGAACCTGCCACCTCACTGCATCCCCTACCCAAAACTAGAAGACACTGATAGCTAATCTCTTCTGTGTGTTCCTATATCCAGGCACTACAGTAGGAAGCAAAGCAAGGAGAAGAACTGAAGCCTGGATGGAGCTGAGGAGTTGGGACAAGAGTGGACAAGAGGACCTGAGGTTGAATCCTTAGCATCAACATAAAAAGCCAGCTAAGGCTGCGTGCATCTTTAATTCCAGCATTGGCAGAAAGAGAGATGGAGACCCTAGGAGCTCATCAGCCAGGCAAAACAATGGGTTCAGTGAGAGACGCTGTCTTAATAGAAAAGATAGAGCAATAAAAGAAGACATCTGACATTGCTCTGGCACCAACACACAAGCATACTCACCCACAAGCTCACATAGGCCCCACAACATCACATATATACACAACACACAACAACAAAAAAAGGAAGGAAGAGAGAAAGGGAAGAAGGGAAGGAGGGAAGGAGGGAGGGAGGGAAGATGGAAAGAGGGAGGAAAGGAGAGAGGGAGGCAGAGAGAGGGAGGGAGAGAGGGAAGAAGGGAAGGAGGGAAAGTCTTGTAGGTTGATTGTGAGGACAGGGTATTTCCATCCATAAATACATGACAGAGAAACACAGTGGTTCGTACCAATAATCCCAGCACTCAGGATGATGTCACAAGAGGATTTCTGTAGGTTTGAGGTCACAGGTATATAGTTGCACAGTGAGGTTGTAGAGTGAGTTTCAGGCCAGCATAGGGTACAGAGTAAAAGCCTGCCTCAAAAGAAAAAATTAGATGAAAAGCTTTTGACAAAGATAAGCAAGTGCTTAGCAGAATTGCAGGATGGTCCCTCCAATCAAGGACTTTGAGAAGTCCCGTCACTCCAGATTCCAGGAGTCCACAGCATAAAGATCTTCGGTGCCACACACTCCTCAAAAATCCAAGGGCAACAACAAATACAAAACATGCATCTTCCTAGACAGAAACCTGCAGCTGCAAAGACCGAATATGTAGAAACACTCAGAGAAGGAAAATGAGGCAGGTGAAGAGTGCCACCTACCCAGTCTACATCTGTCCCTTAACTTGGGAGCCTTCTACTTGCAGAGATAAAGAGACAAAAATGTGGATCTGGAGAAATGACTCAGCAAAGCATGAGGACCTAAGTTCAAATCCCCAGCACCCACAGCCTCTTCTGCTCCAGAACAGTGGCAACCAAAACTCAACCCCAGAGCAGACATTGCAGATGGGATCTGGGGTCAAGAGAAGGGTAACCTGGGAGTAGGGAATATTGAAGAGTGGGCATAGACCATTTGTCATGCCAGACCCTGTGCTAAGCATCTTGAAGTCTGGGCCTTACCTGTTATCTGAAACATTCACCCTGCCTCCTGGTGTTACACAATAGCCAACAAAATAAAAGATAAAGGATCTTGGGTGGCTTCCCAGAACCACTCTTACCAATCTTGTCTCTACAGTCCAGAGTCAGGGCAATAGCTTCAACAAAGTGGAGCTTTAGAAGGGTAAGAAAAACAAAGCCACATGAAGGATCCCATGGCCAAGTGTGTTGTTTTCATTCTTTCTCTTGAAAGTCATGAGGCAAACAGACCCATGTTGCTACTGATTCTTTTGGCTTTTAAGGGCTGGGTTGGTAGTGTGTACTACCAGTACAGGAGACTGTTGCTGATTATTGATATTTATTATTGATTTAGTTAAACAGAGGTTATTCCTAAACCAGCTGTATACCCAAATCACCACACAGAGACTAGGATGTATTTAATTAACCTAGAGCACAATGCTGGGCAATAGTTACCCCATCCTAAACCTCAAAGCCTGCATAGCTTCCTCCCATTCAGATTCCCTACATTACACTTGCTTTTTAGTCATGTCTTAGGTCTGCTTCATCTCTCCTGGTGTTTCCAGGTCCTCTCCTCCCCCATCTCTCTCCTCTCCGACCCCTCCTCCCACTTGCTTCCTCTCCAGACCAGGATGTCCCACCCTATTCTCTCCATTGCTCAGCATTGGTTGGTTGTTTTATTGACAATACAGAGAGCAAATGGTAATATATTTACACTAACTTGAGACAGGTGCTGCTTAGAATAAGCATCATAATGCAATGTCGGGATTGAAACCAGATAGTGGGGAAGAGAAATCAGCATGTGAATGAACAAAGGTAAATTGTATACATTCCACAAGAACATTATACCAACAAGAGACAGAGGCAGGCAGATCTCTGTGAACTCAAGGCCAGTCTGGGCTACATGGAAACCTTGTTGCAAAAAGAAAACAAAAACAAAACAACCAATGAGGTAGCCAAGGCATTGGAGTCCTGACCATGAGAGCTATCTCATTCCATGGCCCAAGAGGCTCCCTAAATATATATGAAGAAACTGAGGCAGGAGGGAGTCAAGTAACTTGTCCAAAGTAAGTTAACCATATTTGAAACCCGTTTCCCTCTGCCCTTCCCACAGCAGAGGGAATTTTAAACTCAGCAAATCATTCACAAAGAATCCCTTCCTAAGGACAGGGTAATGGTACATAAAGGTCATTTGGAACCACCTGAACTCTTCCTGCTCATGCCTTCCTTTGGTGCTCAGGCTCACGTGAC
The DNA here is from genome assembly GCA_028658305.1 of Pachyuromys duprasi. Classification (NCBI taxonomy): domain Eukaryota; kingdom Metazoa; phylum Chordata; class Mammalia; order Rodentia; family Muridae; genus Pachyuromys; species Pachyuromys duprasi. The sequence goes on from CM053758.1 coordinate 19,112,377, forward strand.
TTTTCCTGATGCCGCATATCCGGTCCAGATGGCACCATCACCTCCTGGTGTGCTCACAGTTGGTCAGACCCTTGTGGGTGAGCCTTGCCTGGTGTCATGGCTCTCTCTCTGCAGCCTCTCTTCCGGGGTTAGGGAGAGTGGAACCCAAAACTCCAATCCTGACTCCACCTCCACCACATCGTGCCCCTTCAAAACTGCTCAGCTCAACCCCCACTTCTCAGGAGGGTGAAACTTAACTCACGTTACATCCCAAAGCTGGGCTGGAGATATGGTTTCTCCGGTTTCTCCGGGAGGGTGCTTGCCTAGAATGCACAAAGCCAGCAGTGAGCCCCTGGCAATGAATAAATTAGGCTTCATGGCACATACTTATAATCAGGCATTCAAGAGGTGGAGCCAGAAAGATCAAAAGTTCATGGCTATCCTTGGCAATATAGCAGAGGCCAGACTAGGATACTTGTGATCCTGTTGGGGAAAAAAGAAAAAAAAATCCAAGGTGAAGTTGGCCTTTCACTCACGTCTCAGGACACACACCAGAACCTGAATAAACTGGAGCCCCAGATGTGAGTCAGATGTAGCACCTGCCCCTGACCTCCCAGGAACCTCATCTCTCTGTAGAGATGAGCTTGGGAGAGCTCCTAACACAGTTTCAAAATAAATGAATTCATGCCATTGGCACAATGCCCAGCACACAGTAGGCTTCAGTAAGCTGAAGGGACTAGTGTGTGTCCTCAAAGGAACATCTTCTCCCAACTGCGCTTTCCCAAAGCACCCCCAAAGAGCCAGATGTGCATGGGCAGTTGAGCGGAGGTTGTGCCTGAGGGATCTGCAAATCCCTTCACCACTGCAGAAAGAGCCTGGCCAGGTCCAAATGTGGCAAAACACCCACACACATGACCTATGGTTTGGCCCTGGTCATTAAGACTTTAACTGACCTTTCTCAGGCAACCTCAGCTCTTCACGTGAAGTAACACTTTTAGTTCCAAAACAACCCTGCGGTGTATGGGATCTCCGCCTCATTGTCAAGCTTCTCTACGTGGTTCCTGTCATACACCCTTTCCACACCACTAGGTTGAACAAGGACCTAATAAGACACAGTGAAGTCTGAGGCCAACTGAAAAGATGAAAACTCAATATTAAGAAAAGAAAAAAAAGTCATAGAGGGCTCCAAGTTCACCTTGCCAGCTCTCTTGCCAGCCTATAGTAAAGTGAGGCAGGTTCTGAGTTTTGCTGTAATTTCCTCTTTCAGTTTCTTTTTCCAGCACCAAACCCCAAAACTGCTCTTCAAAGAACTGTGAGACAATTAGCTGGCTGCGTTTGCTTTGCTGTGGGGTGGGATGGATTGCAATTGCCAGGTTCTTGCTCTGATTCCCACTAAGCCGAGTAAGTTTGACGTGGTTCCTCGGAGCTGTGTAGATAGTCTGAGTTAACCAAACAGCATTAAAGGGCCTGCTGGCTCTGACCTCTAGTTACCAGCATGTGTCAGGTAGCACTCTGTATTCCACAGAAAATGAGCAAACTGAATCCTCCCTGCAGCCCTAGAAGGTGAAGAAATACTGTTGTTACCTTCCTTGTCTTACAGATGGGGAAACTAAGGGATAGAATCCCAATGCTCTGTATCACCTCGACTGAATCTGATGGCAGATGCTGTCCACGGTCTGTAGTGTCAGGTACCCCAACCACCCCCCACCTCCAAAGACCCCTAGAGAAAGGTGCCGAAGCCTGCCCTCTCCTCCCTCCCACCCTCGGCCAACTTCTTCCAGGATCCAGCTGCCTCCAAAGACCCTGTGGGTCCCTGGACAGCGCCAGTGGCATCGAGTCCTCTCTGAAAGCTAATTCAGACATTTGTTCTGAGTTTCTATCGGGGGGCTGTCGTCTCTCGGATTTCAAAGAAGATGAATGCATGGGTTAAATCGGATTAAAAAATTTAATTGAATAAGACCGAACCAGACAGCTTGATGGAAGACTTTGATCCGATAAAGGGAGAGGAGAGATGTGTGCTCCAAGGGCCGGGGTGTGATGAGGAGCTGTCTGGACCTTGTCTAGCCTCTTCTCATCCGCAGGAAAACCAGTTACGCCAATTACGGCTGAGATGGCCCTGGGGCAGTGTGGGGAAGACAGCTTGGAAGCATCTTCCAAATCACTGTGTCTCAAAGAGGCTGACAGCCTGCCCAGCTCTCTGTCCATCCCAGTTATTACCACCAACCGGCCATCCCTGAAACTTGGGGGTCCAGTTTCAGACCTCATGAGACCTCCTGCATATTAACATAACAGGAGCTCTGCCAAAGAGAGACGCCTCACAAGCATGAGGTCCTGAGACTGATCCCCCAAAAGGTCCTTATTGTTTAAAGCCAGGAGTGATGGTGTGCCCCTGGAACCCCATGATGGAGAGGTAGAGACAGTCAAGTCCCTGGGGCTTTCAGGCCAGCCACGTTAGTTGGCCCAGGCTGATGAAAACCCTGTCCTCTGGACTTGCACATGAATGGCTGAGAACGCACAGATCCCAAAGGCAGATTTGTTAGCACACGCTGAGTTCCTCTCTAATTAGGTGAGCCCTCCTGTTAAAATCCATATTTACAGTTTCTCTTTTAACAGTGTCGCTCAACATGAGGCCCACAGATTAGCAGCGTGGACACCCACTGGAGAGTTCATCAGAAATGCTGCCATGGGGGGGGGGGTCCCACCCAGCTGTTTCAGATGAGAATTTGCATCTAAACAGTCAGGTGGGTGGAAGCTGGATTTCGTGCAGGGGTCTTAGCCCTTTCTGTACATCACAATCACCTGAAACACCCATTAACAGCCGGGGCTCAGCCTGCCTGCCAGCTCTTTTTGGGGGACCTCTGGGGTGGGGACTCAAGTGGAGGCATTATTACTAGGAAGGGTTTGACGCTTCTGTTGGCGGTGGGAAGTGGTTACAGCAGACCCATAACTGGCCAAGGTGTGACTACTGAGTGCTCAGCCCTGAAAGGGGTCCCTGGCTCATCCCCTCCAGTACTTAGGGAACATCACAGAAAAGGAAGCAGAAAAGTTGGAAGAGCTGGAAGACACGGAGAAGCAGTGTGAAACGCTGTCTCTGGACAGGGCACAGCCATGGCAATCATGAGCCCACCCAGACATTTAAAGAGGAGGGAGACCAGCTGAGAGGAAGAAGGCGACACCAGGAATGAGAGGAAGGGTGATTGAGTGCATACACGGATGGGTTTGTCAAGGTTTTGTTGTTGGGTTTGTTTGTTTGTTTGTTTTAGGGGAAAAGTATAGACATTGTTAAAGTTTCCAGCTGGAACTTCCATTGGGAAGTTATGACTAAAAACCAACAGAACTCAAGTTACAGTCTTTGGTGCACTGATGTCTACATGGTGAAGGTGGTCAGAGCTGAGATGCTGCTCTTCGGCCATTGGACCCTCTTAACTCATGTCACTTGGGCCAGTGCGGCTTGCAATGGCCCTGACATCTTGACAACACTTGACATTCCTGCAACCCTTCTCCTTCCTGAACTCTCCCCCAGACTGTCTCCATTTCCCCTCTCCAAGTAGAGTCACCACCAAGAGGGGACCAAGAGGATTCTGACCAACACATGGTCCAGAAATTCCATTCCCCTACTCACCTCCAACAGAACTGAACACCTGTCATGAAAGGACTTGAACACGGTTCACAGTGATGTTGTCTGCAACAGCCAACATGGGAGACAACCAACGATCATCAGCAGAAAAGAATCAAACAGGCTGTGGTGTATCATTCACTGGAATACACCTCAATAAAAAGAAACAAACTAAGGAATGCTGCAGAAGATATGGATGAATCTCAAAACCCTAATACTGAAGGGAAATAGCCAAACGCAGAAGCATAAGTGATACATGATTTCATCTACACGAAATTCTTTTAAAATGTAAAGCAAGGTACAGGGATAGAAATCAGTGTTTATCTCGGAGGTTGGCAACAGGGAGGGACTGAGTAGAAAACTCCACAGGAAAGTTTTCTGGATTGATGAAAATGTATGTTTTAATCTAGGCGATAGGTAGATGTTATCTACTTTTGTCAAATTACCTCAGTGGGGTGAGTCTTTTAGAGAAGCGTATGCCTGTGTTCCCCGGTATCTCCTGCCTCTTCCTAAATACCTCCCTCCTTCTCCTAATGCTCATGCTTAAATTTTATATTTAAAAAGTCTTTTAATAAACCCAATTCTGACTCATTAAAAAATAATCTAACTTGAGGGTATTGGAGGGATGGCTCAGCGGTTAGGAGCTTTCTGCTCTCACAGAGGACCTGGGTTTGGTTCCCATTACCCACATCAGGTGACTCAGAACCACCTGTAACTCTAGTTCCAAAAAACCAAGTGACCTGTTCTGGCCTCCATGGCACTATTCACACATGCGCAAATCCACATGCATGCACACACACACAAACACACATACATACACATTAAAAGCAAAAAGAAAATCTTTTTTTAAACATCTAACTTGATCTTCAAGAATCTGTGCATTTTACTCTATGAAAATTATAGTTAATAAACAAAATCATTACCACTGGGTAGAGGTCAGGGGAGCAATATATGACAGCAGAATGCATATAAGCTCAGAACCTGTTTCTACTTTCAGTCTGTGAGACCAGGCTTAAGGGAGGTGACTAAGAAATAAATAAGAACAATATCATCATGATAATTACAATTGCATAGCAGCCCAGTTCTGTTCCCACTCCACCGTCTCACTCACTGCCTCGGTCCAAAAGGAATAAAAACCAAGATTCACTTCTCCCTTGCAGCTATGCTGTCCATGGGACCAGATACCATAATAGGTAAGTAAATTTCTCCTGGGAGAGGTAATTCTGAAAGAGGCTTTACATTTCTGATGATAGAGAAAACAAACGAATAAATAAGTGGAATAGATATCACTGCTGCCATTCTTCCCAACCTCCTTCATGCATTTGAAAACAGGCAAGATACCTGGAACAAAGGCAGTCATCTCTCGACCATGAGGCAACACATGATCAGAAAAAGTAAAGGGAAACAAGCTAAGATGAAGAGCCACCTGCCTCCAGAATTATGTACATGAATTCTTTAGTTTGTTGAAGCTGCTGTGATTCAGAACTTTCCAATAACCAAAAGCATCCCTAACTGCCCACCACCAAGGACTTCCAGACACAATATGAGATCAGTGTTGTGAAATGACAGCGCTGTCTGTCAGGCTTAGATGGGGTCCACACATTTAGATTCCCCCCTCCAATGCATCAACCCACCTCTGCAGGAATCTTGACCACTCAGCAGTGAAAGCAGTGAGTGAAGGCAGGTTTCCGCTTTAACTAGGGTACAGGTAATACAGCTGACACCCTAGGAGGAACAGTCCACTAATGGTGTGAAATCATACCCACACAGCCATTGTGTTTCAGCACAGAGTACAGGAAGTTCCACAAGACAGTCCTGCTGTTTACATTAGAGGACATTGCTCCACTGTAGGCTAATGTTTTGGATCAGATTTAAGGTAAGCTAGTATGAGCTATGATATTCAGTAGCTCGGATATATTAAGACACATCAGTAACTCACTATATTTTCAATTCACTATGGGTTGGATTATCAGAATGCTATTCTTTCATAAATTAAGAAGCACATGTCCAGGCCTTGCTAATGTAGTTAGTTATCCTGGGTCACCTGTGCGCCACTCACAACAGTCCAGGCATGTGAACAATGAAAGTATGAAAGTGAGTGCAGGCTGATGCAAAGTCAGAAAAAGATACCACTGGCTATAACAGAGAGGGGACCACAAGCCAAGGAATCCACAGTCCCCAGAGACTAAAAAAGGCAAGAACACGGATTCTGTCTTGGACCTCGCCCAAGGGAATGCTGGCTTACAATGCCTTCATTTTAGCTCAAAGAAAATGGCCGTGGCGCTCTGAGCCCTAGAATTGTCAGGAAGGTTTTTTTATGCCGTTACATTTGTAGTCAGCCAAGGGACATGGCTTCAGATGAAGGTGGAATAGCATGCATCAAGTTCTTTTCTCAGCAGACAAAAAGAAGATAAAACATCCTGGCCAGAAAAAAAATCCAAATCTTGATCTAGCTGCTGTCACAAGGATGTGTGCTGTGACAATGAGGCTCTTGCCACCATGATAAATACCTAGAAAATCAAGTAAAAGGAGGAAGGCTTTATCTTACCTTCTGGTTTCAGAGCTCTCCATCCATCATCAGTCGGCTGCATCACTGTGGGCCTGTGATGAGGAAGAGCATCATGGCAGCAAGGCCATAGTAGAGCAGAGATGCTCTCC
>CM053758.1:19119129-19149028 GCA_028658305.1 Pachyuromys duprasi
TGTTTCCCTGAGGTTGAATCCAAAGGGGCCTTTAGCCTCAGCCCCACTGTGTCAGATGACCCCTCCTGTAAAGAAAACCTCAACCTGACCCAAAACCCCAGACCCAAAGCCCGACTCTGGTTTTACTAAAGTTCACTCTTGGATGAATTCTAGTCTCTTTGTCTTGTCCCTTTCACGTTGCTATAACAAAAAGCCTTAGGTGGGGAAATTATGAGCAGGAATTTACTGCCTCAGGCTAAGGCAAATTCTGTGTCTAGTTAGGGGCCACCTGTGCTATGTCCTCATTTTGTGAAAGAAGGCCAGCGTTCCCTGGGGCCTCCTCTAGAAGGGCACTAACCTTGCTCAGGAGGCCTCAGTCCTCATGACCTATCACCCACTATGATGGCTGATCTTCGCTGTCAACATGGCTGCATCTGGAATCAACTAAAACTCAAGCTGACGTGCATGCCCATGAGGGATGTTCTTGATCAGACTGTCTGGAGCAGGAAGACCCAGCCTAAATGTGAGCAGCACCCTCTAGGAGCAGCAGAGAAAAAAGGACAAGGGAGAAGGAAACTCTGCTTTTTGCCTGCTTGCCTTCACTCTGCAGGCAAGTCCATCTACGCTGTTGCTGCTGCATTCCTCCGCAGATGGCAAGAACCACTTCTGGGGCCTTCCAACAAAGACTGGGGGCCAGGAACTCTCCAGAATCCTCCAGCCCTTCCATGCCAGACTGAGACTGCTGAGACACCAACTCCGTAGATGGAGCAAAGCATGGGGCTGGCAAGTATAGAAATGTCATAACGAGCTCCATCCTTCTGTGTAATGAATGTGCACTTGTAGTTATAGCAACAACCACAATAGTAAGAGGGAGAGAAATGAATAAGAGAAAGATGGCATCCCCAAACAGGGTGGTGTCGTTTTGCTTTATGCTGTGAGGTAACTCCCAAGCTAAGGACCAAAAGACAGACCTGGACTTTCAGGGTCCAGAGATGCTTCTTCTGTTCCACATCAGCAAGAACTGCACTCACTGAAGGTTCAGCTGCCTGGGTGTCCAGGGGCTCATACATACTGGCTGATGTCACAGGCTCAGTGGGGCTGTTGACCATAACTCTTCAGTGCTCCCCTCTGTGACCTCTGCACGTGACACTGGTTTGTGTTGTTTTTTTTTTTTTAACACCACATCTGGGTTCCAAGAGCTAGTGTTCTGAACTTGCTGATGCGGAAGATGCAGGAAGGCCTAAGTTCCAGCCATGGAAGTTACACAGAATTCCAGTGACCACAGGGAATCACAGATGAGACCCCATGCCCACAGGTGCGGTCAAGGAATCTTGACAAGAGGGATGGCCTGGCCTTCCCAAAGTCTAAGCCATGTGTAGAAGTTTGGAGCACTAGCCAGGCATGGAGGCACACACCTATAATCTTAGCACTTTAGAGGCTAGGCACATAGAACATGAATTCAAGGACAGCCAGGGCTACATAGCAATACCCTGTCTCAAAAGGAAAAAAAAATTTAAACTGTGTGGGGTCTGTGTAAGAAAATATGGGGGACAGGTAGAGCTCACCTGGGGTTCCATTTTCAGGACCACATAAAGCGTCTATGGCAGAACCCTCTGTAACCCCGTGCTCAGAAGGCACATGTAAGGGAGTCAAAAGTCCAAGGACACCCTCAGCTACCGAGTGAATGTGAGGCCAGCTACGGGAGACCCTTGAGCGTGCTGGAGGGGGTCTGGAATAGGAGAGTCCACATTAGCTCTGGCTAGCATCAGTAAATGAAGAGTAGAGTGGGAAAAGGTAGGAGAGAATGGAGGACAGGAGACACCACGCACGTGTGCACACCCACCCACCTCCAAAGATGGCCGGTGCCCTCAGTCAGGAGAAGCCTGGCTTTACCATGGAAGCAAACCACCGCAGTGCTCACCGGCTTCAGCGAGGCCCCTGCTCCTCACGGCCTCTGCTGCTTGTCACAGTCATGGCCACAGGGGCACCCAGACTGTGTTTCCTTGTTTCCTGGCAAGCAAACACTAGAGACTCCCCACAACTTTGAAATCGTTTCTGTGGAAGCGACACCAATACTGTTGCTGCAGCCCGCCAGTGGCCACACACTCACCCTCTGATCAGTATCAGAGCCCAGTGGGACACTCCCCACACCCACCCCATGTGGGAAGCTGTAGGAAGTACTAGGTGAGCAACACAAATGTGTTGTTTTTAGCGGCGTCCCTGGAACCTAGCGCGATGCCTTGGCGGTGTTTGTTGGCTGACTCCCAGAACATAATTTTTCTGCTGGCAGCACAGACAGAGGTAAGGGTAGCCTACCAGGATGCTTGCCTTCCAGGTAATCTTTGGGTAGGGAAAAAAAAAAAAAAGTGACAGTAAGAGCTATGACAAGAAACTGCCATGTTTCTTGTCCCATTCACTCAACACACATGCCTACCATAAGCACCTACCATGTGCCGGAGGGTTTTTGCATATCTGTCCATTCTGGTATTAGGCAGAAAAGAGTCCTGTAATATCCAAGGGTCTCGTCTGCCAGCAACAGAGAGCAGTTCATTCAACTATCAAGGAGTTCAGGGAAAACATACGGTAGCTTCCCGGCACCATGTGCCAGGGGGCCCAGAAGAGAAAAATGTGAAATCAAGGTGGGGGGGGGTGATGGGCAGAGGAAGAGAATCTTGTCTTACAAGACAGCTGCCTGGTCAGTGATGGGTATGTCCTTTGCTCTGTCCCCCTTTCAACCCGACACTCCTTCCCTTGCCCTGACTCACTGCACCCTGCTTGCCCTCCTGTCCCTGTTACATAACTGTCCCGTGTCCCTGGGGGCCCTTATGTAATTGAGTCACCTCAGGCTCCCAGCCCCACCTCAAAGCTCCCACCTCGGCTACGCCTGTCTCTTACAATCTTTCACAGTTGGCTGGGCCAAGCCTTCAGCGAGAAACATGGTAGAAGAGAAACGAGGTTGGCAGGGGGGTTGGGGTGTGGAGAAGAGAGGAGAAGGAAGGAGAGAGAAACACAGGAGGAGGGAGAGGAAAGGAAGGAAAAGGGAAGAAGGAAGAGAAAAGAGGGAGAAGAAGCAGCAAGGGAGGAGGGGGAGGGGGAGGAGGAATAAGATGGGAAAGGCAGGCCAGTCTCCCAGCAGTGAGGCTACTGAGGGGCAAGGCTCTAGGGGCTCCGGAACCTTGTTGGCACACAGGGTCCTGGCCCGTGACTCTCCTCAGAGGCTTTCTGATGATTCTCTAGCTCTCCAACTCAGCAGCGCTGGAAAATGGCAGCGTCCTGATCCTCAGGGTAGAGGCCTCAGTGGCTGAGAACAGCCCTTGGAGACCCAAGACTGCCAGACCTGCCCTTCTTTCCGGTAGGAGTATCAAAACTTTTATGCTTTAAACAGAGATCAGAATGGAGGTACACACCTGTAAGCCCAGCCCTCAGGAGCCTGAAGCAGCAGGATGGTGAGTTCGAGGCTAGCCTGGGCTACTTAGCAAGAGCCTGTCCTAAAGGAGCCCAAGCCTGGGACAGTGGTTTTCTAGAGGAAGAGAGAGAAGGTGGGAGAGAAAGAGGAAGAGGGAACAGAGAGAAGGGAAGAGGGTTGGGAGAGAGGAAAGAGGGAGGGTGGAAAAGTGAGGGGGAAGGAAAGGAGAAGCTACTGTTTGAATTTAAAAGAACTCAGAGGAGGTAATAGTAGTAGGTAACCAATATTTATCCTACTTTAAATTAAAGCCAAGAGATTTTCAAAATTTGCTCACTTGAAAATAGTAAGCTAAGTACACATGTTAACACAAGCCTTTCTATGAAAAAAATAACTGAATGCCCCAAAACAAAAAGCCCTGACTGAGAAGCATAGCTGTCTGCCCTACCAGAAGACAGCTGGGTCCTGGTGTCCTGAGTAACTAGACATGCACTGCCACAGAGAAGGTGCTAGTAAGGAAATGGTGGCCTTGGTGCTGTAAGGGAGACAGCCCCCATCCTGGGGAACTCCTCAAGGTCTCCAGGCCACAGTGTGAAAACTATTTGGTGCCACAAAAAAAGGGAGAGTAGGAGCAAACCCGGGAGGTTTTACCACCGTTCCATGCGATGATTGCCATTCCTGGGCACTGGAAGACTGGAAGGAAAGCCTGTGGCCTCAGCCCTGCTGCCCTGACTCATGTCTCCCATGGCTCCCCTGCTGGGCTTGGACCTAAGGGTGTTCACAGCTCTAGATGTCTATTCTCCCCCTAATCCTGAGGTTCTCACACAGGGAACCCTTAAGATCAACCCGCTATACAGACTCAGAAACTGAGACACAGAGAAACAAAATCCCTACTGTAAGTCTTCTCAGCCAGAAGTGTGAGTCCTCAGATTCCCGGATGGTCCTCTCATCCAGCTGAGCAATAATCTCAGCTGATTCCATCTTGACATTGACCTGGGGGTGGAGGGTAGCCCCAGCGACTCAAATGGGTCCAAAAAGAACCAGAAATCCTTGCTTTTATTTGTTTGTTTATATTTTTTTTAATCTTTGTGTGTGTGTGTGTGTATGGTGTGTTTGTGCACGCGCATGTGCATGTGCACCCACACATATGCCTCCATCATGGAGTACTTGTAAAAGCCAGAGGACAACCTTGTGCAGCCATTCTAGCCTTCTGCCTTGTTTGAAATAGGGTCTCTGGTTTGCTGCTGCAGACGCTCACCGGCCCAGAGTTTCCAGGGACCCTCTTGTCTCCACCTCCCTCCCCCGCACGTGCCCCCCACATCTAGCTTTACGTGTTTATCTGGACTCAGGTCCTCATGCTTTCACAGAGAGAACTTCATGCACTGTGACTTCTCCCCAGTCCTGTAAGCCAGGAGAGATCTATTGAGCCTCTAGGGTTGAAAACAAACGGTCTCTAGCCTTGCTGCTCTGTGGTCAGGGTACCAGCAGACACATAAGGGCTCCAATTCAAAGCTCACTACATCCCACTCAACCAGTGTGTGTTCAGCCAAGACCCCCAGGTGATCTGAATGCACCTCACAAAAAGAGCTCCAGCAAAGCTGAAGAGATGCTGCCCAGGTGAAAGGTGACAGGATGGAGCCCTGGACCGGCCAGCTGTCCTGTACCCCTTGGCTTCTCCTGACCTTGAAGCCAACACCGCCATGAACTTGATAACTGAATGAGGAGACAGTCCAGAGGCTTCTGAAATCCCCACTGAGGTCTACAAATAACCAACCTACGTTGGGGTGATGCATCCTCAGAGTCCCAGATCTAGAGAGCTAGAGGCAGAAAGACCAAGAATTGAAGGTCATCCTCAACCACATAAAAAATTCAAGGCCAGCCTGGGATACATAGAGTCCTGACTCTAAATAAAGACATAGACAAATTAAGGCCGAACCGCCACAGTCCCAGCAGCTCTTCGTCTTATACACTGTTTGTCCCTGAAGGGAATGCAAGGTTTTATCTGCAAGTGAAAGGGTAAAAGTTGAAACCTACTGGGACAGAGGCTGCAACATAGAGTCCTTCCACAGAGGGTGAAGGAGGGGCCCACACATGTGCTGTCCAGGCCTGGGGGGCAAGGAGATGGTTCACTCTCTCTGAGCTGCAGGGAGGGGCCTGTGCGTGTGCTGCCCACGCTGGTTTTGTTTGCTCTCTTGAGTTGCAGTGATACTCAAGCTGATAAGCACTTCCCCGGATAGTGGAGTGTGAGCCTAGGGATGGAAGCTGGAGAATCAGGAGTTCAAAGCCAGCCTTGCTACAAGAAACCCTGCTCCAGAAAGACAAAAGATAGAGTCGTTTGTGTCAGGTGCCCTCTTCCAGCTGCCTTTGGTTGCCTAGGAGGTTAGGATACTCCCATATGATCAAGGAAATATAAAAGGAATCCTACACCTTGTGTGGAAGTGGTGGGGACAGGTCTGGGAATTTTAGCTTAAAGAGGAGGCTTCTAATGAAAGCTTTCTGCCATGACCCACCATTCTCAAGTATGGAAATTGTCATGTAAAACACTGGTGCTATGGCAGCCATTTTATGACCATGAGGATGGCAAACCAGGAGCTTGGAAAGGATCCTATTTATTATTATAAAGCAATAAAACAATTCTTAGATCACCAACAATTCCTTGTATGTGTGCTAAAATCCCAATTGTTTGGGCCAAAGGAATTTTCGTGTCATTTAGGTGTTTCTTGACAGCTAGGGGATGTTGGGTAAAAAGTCCCTATGGTTGCCTCACAGAGGACCACAAAGCTGTGGTCAGTCTACCCCACACCATTTGGTGGACATATGAGAATTGATACAGAAAAGGCAAATTGGGTTGCTGCCACATCGTGACTAGGGGCAGGACACTGATTTGTGGATATCTCTGGGACCATCTTACTAGAGTATCTAAATAGTCTAATGTATAATGGGTAACAAAGTCATAGAGCAAAAGGCAAAAGAACCCATGAAAAACTACATCAACTGGTCATGTCTGCTGTGGGCATAGAAGAGTGGAACAGTAACACCGGCATATCTCAAGTTTGCTTGGTCAGTGCACCTGGCTGTTCACCCCAAAGCTGAATCTGGAGATAAGCATTGCAGGAAGTGCCCATTTCTACTCCAGGGCCCAGACCAAGTGTTGAAGTCCTTGGGTGAGCCTGGGCTTCTTTTAACCCAGCCAAGGTTCCCTTCAGGCCTGCAAGAGAGACAAGTTAGCCTCCTTCAAAGACATAGTGGCCTAGAGCCAGATCTCATGTCCAGCAGTGGCTGGTACAGACTCCAGCACCCAGCAGACATTGGAGTCCTGTGTCCGGAACAATTGGGGGAGAACCTAAGTAGTTACTTTTCTGATGCTCTGGTAAAATACCATGACTGAGGAACAGAAAGAAAAGGAGTTTGTTGGGCTTGTGGTTCCAGAGGACTAGGTGGAGGGAAACGCATGGCCATGGGAGCAGGAAGCTGAGAGGTCACATCTCAGCTGTACACAGGAGGCAGAGGGAACAAGCTGGAAATGGGGAGAGGCTATAAACCCTCCGATCTGGCCCTGGTGATATCTTCCTCCATCAGGGATGCACCCTCTAAGGCTCCGTAACCTCTTCCTGTGAGCATGACCAGGGAAATGTGCACAGGACCCTACAGAGGATGCTTGCTTCTCATCCAAACACAACAGACAGTGAAAACATCTCCCAGGCAGCTGGTCCCACCCCCACCTTCATGACACTTCTCCTTGGAGGGTCCCCATGTTTCCAGAAATACCGCCTGCGAGGGAGTGAAGCGGAGCTCACCAGCTTTGAGTCCTGCCTCTATCCCAACCACCCCCTGACACGGCTAGGAAGCAAGCCCCCAGCTTTCCCAGCCTCTGCTTGTCACACTCAAGATACAGACGACTCTAGAAATCCCAAGGCTAAAAGCACACATCCCAGGGAATAGATGGCAACTCTGCAGCAACAAATTCATCTGGGGGGGGGGGTGTATTTGATCTACTTGCTGGCAGAGTAAAGAACATGCTCAGAGGCTGGCACAAGATAGACATGCCTTATATGGGAAGGCAAGGCTGGAATTTAATTGTTCTTTTGCTCAACAAATACTTGGCAAGACACACCCCTCCTGGTGGGGAGAGACAGGGATGAACATGACACACAGATCTCCCACACCCCACATCCCACACCCTGAGACAGAGTCTAACTGGCCCCTGTGTAACTGGGGATGACTTTGAATTTCAGCCCCTCCTGCCTCTGTATCCTGCTGGGATTACAGCTGTCCACCCCCACACCCGGTTTCTGTCGTGCTGTGAACCAACCAGGGACTTCCTGTATGCTAGACAGGGACTCTACCACTAAGATACAGCTCCCACCCCCCAGGAATGTTTTCTGAGCATAAAAGGCATTGTGAATTTGTAGCCACTAGCCACACGCTGCTTGTATTAAGTAAAAATAAAACTGTGCTCAATCTCGCAGGGGCAGTAGTCCACGGGAAAGTGCTCAAGGGCTGGACAGGGCAGCTTGGATGGTGCCAAGGTCGGGTCTTGTGGGAGATAGCAACAGACAAGGCTTCACAAACTGAGTGTCACTGGGAAGCCCCGAGCCCAGTTGTTCGTTTGATTAGCCTGAAGTGGGCTGCACATAAAAGAGCCTGAATCACTAGACAGGTGTCACCTTTGGGAGGTCCCGGTGCCCCCCAGAGCTGAAGACCCAGCAGTCTCTCTAGGGCTCCTCTGGGGTGCTGTCTGACGCTGTAAATGACATTAGTTGGACCATTGGCACGTGGAGCCAGATGTTCCTCGCCCAACACTTAACTGCGCTTTCCACGGCCAGGCACCTTTGCAATGAACTTTTCAATGTGCTCCAGGTACACACCACTGGGCAGTATTAGAACAGTATGGGTTATGCAGATGAAGCGTTGCAGGAAGGTGAACCCATCTTTAGAAGCTGTCGGCGCCAGTTCCACAAAGTACCATCAGGGGGCAGTGCCCGTCCACGTTCCAGTTCCCCAGTCTGACCAGAACAGACTTGGGAAGACCTTGCTCTGAAAAAGATTTGATGAGCGCCAACTGTCTCCCGTTCCCGGCGAAGGGACACCTCCGCAAACTTGGGATAAGGGCTCTGCACTCGGAATACGTCTCTTTATACGTGACCTTAAAAAGAAAAGATATTCGCAGAGACACACTGCTAAACTGTACGTGGCCTGACCCGACTTGAAGAGAGAGATAGGACTTTCAGAGACCGGTAAAGAGATACGGGTATCCTAAAAGTTCCTGAACCCCCAAATTCAGAGGCTGCAGCTACCCCTAAAAGGAGCGTTTCTCCTGCAGCCGTATTCTTGTTCTCATTCCGGAGGGAGAGGGTTCGTGTCTTTGCGTCTACAGGACTGGACTTTGGAGGGGTGGTCTCACCTAGAGAAAGCAGAGGTGGAAGAAAAAGTGAGGGACGGCCTAACCGCTCCTGCGTGTGGGTCCGATGCCCGCCCTGTGGGCACCGGCGGTATCCGTGCCCCGAGCGTCAGAGCCAAGAGTCTGGGCTCTCCGGGTAGGTGTGCCCACGAGGGTGGAGGATGTGTGCCAATGTGAATGATGTGTGAGATCGTGCACCCGGACCCACGTGAGGGGATCACCGTGGTGACGTTCACGTTTAGGGTGGCCAAGAATAGCCGTGCTGGCTTCAGTGTGTGAAAAGAGAAAATGGGGGGGGGGTTGCTGGAGCGGGATGAGAGAGGGCGGGGGACGAGCTTGGCAGGGCCCTGCCTAAGTGCATCTCACCGAGGCGTTGGCGACTGTGAGACCTCCTTCTCAGCGTCCTGGACTCCCCGCAGGAGTGTGCGGACAGTGCCCTGCTAAGCCCGCCGTGGGAATATTGCGTCGTACGTGGCTGGGGATGTTTCTGAAAACAGCTCAATCTAGTCCTGTGCTTCCTAGTAGGAAGGAGATGTCCTCGAATTTGGGGCACCGGAGGTTTGGAGGGGGAAGGAAGGCATCTTAATGCTCAGAACAAGCCAGGCGCCTGGGGTTGCGGACTGGCTGCGGCTCGGGTCTCGGGCTGAGTCGAGCCGCAGACCCGGCCGGGGGAGGGGCTTGCGGGGGCGGAGCCTTCGGGAGGGGCGGGGCCTCGGCTGCTGCAGCGCGGGCCGGGCCAGGGGGCGCCTCGCGCGGTCGCAGCTCGGAAGAGCGATGCAGTGAGGCGGGCTCGGCTGGCGGACGTGCACGGAGCGGGGGCCGCGGGCGCGCTGCAGAGATGTGACTTGGGCCCAGAGCCAGCAGGAGCGTCGGCGCTGCGGGGCCGCGAGGGTCGGTGAGTGCCAGCCAGCGCCGGCACGGGGAGGGCGCCGCGGGGACCCCAGAAACTTTTCCCGCCGTGGGCTTGGGAAGATCCGGAGGGGAACCGGGCTCGTGCTTTTTCTGTTTCTCCCTCCTCGGGGTGCATTTGCAGGGAGGCTGTGGGTTTTCGACTGAAGGGGTGCCACAGTGCGGCGGGAGAGGGGCTGACCGAGGGCAGGGGTTTGGGGACCTTTATCTGGGGCGGGATCCGCAAACCAGGTAGAAGCCAAGGCTCTGGTTAGGGTCCGGGGTGACGACGGGCGACAGGCAGCTGGGACTAGATGGGAGTCCAGCCCTGAGCTAGTGACCCCTGTGAGGGGTGTCACGGGCAGGTCCCGGGGGCCCCCGCTGACGGGGGGTGCGGGAGAAGCGGGGGTTGCTGGTGGTGACCTACGCAGACCTGGCCTGGGGCAAAGGCCGGCCTTTGGAGACGCGAAACCTCACCTGCCGCAGGGGCTGGGGGCACCCAGCTTGCTTCCCGCAGTGGCCGGGCCGCAGTCCTGGAAAAAGGCGCGAGAGGGTGGGCACCCCAGGGAGGAAATCTGAAGCTGTGGGGTGGGGGGAATAGTGGGCTGGAAGTCCAGGGGCGGCTGCGTACGATGAAGGGGAAGGATTTCTTTCTCAGGCGAAGGCTCTGGGGCCTCTGAGGAAGGCAGCCTGCTAGGGGACTGGGGCTCGAAGCCCCGCAAGAACCCCACACGTTTTTGGGGGACCGGGTGGGAGGGGCGAGCACCGACGAGGAGTCCGCAACCCCTCCTTGGCCGGCGGTAGCCGGTTACATAGCTCTGAGTCCGCTCACCGACCTTGCCCCAGAGGACGCCCCAAAACGGAGGGCCTGCCCCCTGTTCTTTGCTCCGTCAGACCCAGGCCTAGCCGGTTCCCCCCCTTCTTCTTCTGTTCGCCAAGGGGCGGCTCTTTGGAACCGGGACAAAGGCCCCGGGAGTGTGGCGGGCACCACCGTCCCCGCCTGGGGCCCCAGCACACGCGCCGCATCGGCCGCCGGACTGCGCCGGGGTGGGGGCCCCTGAGCAGCGTCCAGAAGGCTCCGGGGCTCCTCCACAAAGACAAGAGAAAGCAGGAGAGGCCGGCACACCCCCCACCCACCCACCCCCCACTACACACACACACAGCACTTCGGAATGTTATTTCCTAAGTTTCTTTCGTGGGCAGCCAGGCTTTGGGAATAACCACACTTGGAGTTAAACTGCATGCAAATAGCATGTAAATAGAATGCAAATTGGCATCTGTTGGTTGGAAACCCTCCTCTGGGCTCTAACTCCACTGTGATCCCGTCGCTTCTAAGCCTGAAAAGGGTCAGTTGAGTTGGAAGAGGGGAAGATGGAGTGTTGGGGGGGGGGGGTGAGGAGGAGGCTGTAGTTTGGGACCCAGGCAGCAAGAAGAGGGAGGGCTTTATTTAAAAAAAAAAAAACAAAAACTAAATCTTTACTGCTTTTTGTTTGTTTGTTTTTCAACACATGTGGTGGACACAGAACCGAGTGGTGAGGAAATCGATACCTTGTATAAAATGAATAGGGCCCAGAGTTAGGGGGGGGAGCGGGGAGGGGGGGAACTGCAGAGACGTGGTTGAAGAAACTCTGATGGACCAAATAAATACCACCTCGTACAACACCTGCCCGGGACAGGGCTGCCTGGAGAATAAAGTGGTCAGGACTTCTGGTGCACGAGATGACAAAGCGAATGGAATTTTTAAGCGAACCCCAGCAAGAAGGGGTCCTTCCCTGAGAGGGAGATTGGGGTGAGGACATCCAGGCTGCAGGAGGTTGGAGGTGGGAATACGCTTGGAGGAAGAGACACAAAGACCATTGTAGCCAGAGTGAGTGGGCGGATTTGGGGGTGGGGGGAGGATAGGCGAGAGGGGACAGAAGACGCTGGACAGATCCTGGTCTTTGGAGCCGGAGCCACGGAAAGGTATTTCGAATTTATTCCGAACCCTTGGAGAGTTCCCAGCAGGAGGCCCCAGGGTGTGATGTTTTAAGAGCCCCGGTGACCTCCACAAGGAGACAGACAGCAGGCAGCTCCTTTCCTTTGCTCGCAGGCACGCTGTGCTGTGGATCCAGTCTCGGGCCCTGCTCTGAGCCCCGGAGGGCCGAGTTACCTAATTGAAGGAGTGGCTTGGGTTTTTAAAGACCCACCTCCTACTTCTAGACAGTCTTACCTACCATAGGGAACCCCAACCCAGGGTCCAAACCCTCTGTAGCATTTCAGCTGGAGCTTGCTGGGGATTCCCCGTTAGTCACGCTCTCGCCTCAGAACTGCACCCAGAGAAGAATCCTACCACTGAGGTTCGGGCATCCTAGGCTGCAATTTGCATTTAAATGATTGCTTTTATTTACAGGCCCCGCAGCTGCTTTGCATATTCATGGCTCATAGAGCTGATGTTCTTGCTGTACTAAGTTACTAACCTCAGAGGGCCTGTAAAGTTGAGATCCGCGAAGAGGCTAGTGTCTAGTCAGCACAGAGTAAAGAAGATGATGACACTCTGTAACTTGGAAAAGATACCAGAGGGAGGCACAGACATTTTGGGTCTGGGAAAGAGTTTAATGTCAGGAAACCTTGTAACGGTTTAAACTAGCCAAGCAGGAAACACACCGGGCTCCAGGGGAGTGGGCCAGGACAGAGTGTAATGCTGGGACTCAAGAGAGCCTGGCTCCCAGCCCCAACCTGGACTTCCGCCAGACACGGGGCAGGGACTGGGGTGCTGTGGAAAGGCCCTGGGGTCAGGAGCTGAGAGAAATGGATTCCTGGTTTGGCTTGTAGATTCCATGAAGCCTCTGGCCAAGGCGGCTTGACTTCATTGCCTTCCCTGTCCCAACAAGACAATGGGACCCTTGGGTGTCTTCTTAGCGAGCTAGCACCCCCTGCTTCCTCTGCACCAAGGGCTGTTCACACGCACCCGGTGCTGGCAGCACACAGCCACCTCCACCTTACAGAGGAAGGGCCGAGGTTCCCAGAGCTTAAGCAACACCAACGTCACACAGTTCCATTGGACCGCCCTCCTGTCGAAATCTTGACCTGTGAAGACAATGTAAACTGTGGCCGGTGTTCAGCTGGGTACTGAGCTATGAAGCTTGCTGGGGCTGGGAAAACTTGCTCCTCCCCTCCCTCCCAACACACCTGCTCATTTTGTCCCCTCTCCCCCCTCCCCCATACTGTGGTTCAGCTTCTGCTCTCTTGCCCTCCTGGCAAAGCAGGAAGAACATTCTCTTTGGAACCCTGCTGGTAGTCCCAGGGCTGAGGCTGGTCAGAAGGGTTGCAGGGCAGTTTGGGACATTTCGTTTTCTCCATCCCTATGGGAGGAGCAGAGGAAGGAGATCCTACCTCCCAGGAGAAGGCCCGTGTGTGGTCTCCAGCAGCTTTGGCTCTGACTGCTTCCCAGCCACGGCTGGTTTCAGGGTCACTGGCCGGGGTTCAGCCTTGACAGTGAGGCTCACACTCAGAGCTCCTGTTCCCATCTGAAGGCTGGTCTCCTTCCCTACACCTCAAGGACCTGTCTGTTGGCTGTGGCAGATGATGGGAGAGGCTGGAAAGCGATGGGAGATAAACAGATGGGAGAGCCCCCTCCCGATTCCACCTCCATGGCAACAGCCCCTCCTAGGAAATCTACAGCAGAAGTCACCACTGCAGACAGTAGAACTTTTTACCAATCTTTTAAATTTTTCTACATTAACTAGTGTTCTATACCTTACAGTTATCTCAGTGTGTGTGTGTCTCTCTCTGTGTGTGTGTGTGTGTGTGTGTGTGTTTGCTTGGGCTCTATGTGCATATGAAGAAAAGAGGTTGACGGTGCGTGTTTTAGATTCTTTGTCATTTTATTGACTGAGGCAGGGTCAAACTTGCCAATTTGGCTAGTCTAGCTAGCCGGCTTGCTCCAGGTAACCCATCTCCACCTCCTGGCACTGGGATTACAGGCTGGCCAATCCTGGAGTCCAACTTTTAGGTGAGTTCTGGGGATCCGCCCTTGCTTCACAAACACTTGATCCACTTGGCCACTCCACGGCCCCCACCTCCTGTTTGGGACTGCGCTTAAACGTGAGATCCTCCTGCCTCGGCTTCTCAAATGTTAGGATTACAGGTGGATGCCATCGTGCCCACACCTGGTTATCTCAGTCCTCGGTGATTCAGGAGCTGTTACTACCCTCACTTTACAAATGAGGAAACTGAGGCAAGAAAGGTTAACTCAGCAGCTCGGAGTCATAGTGTGCTGGCAAGTGCTCTGTGCTGGGGTTTGGTCCAGAGGCGTGTCCGTGCTGGACCACTCACCATCCCCAGGATAGGACTTAAAACTTGGGGGGGGGGTCTGACTCTGAAGCCCTTGGGGAGACTCGGGCTGAAGCAGTTTTGCTCTCCAGTTCACACAGTGCCCTACAGTGTCCTCACCAGTTTCTGTGGAGCCGGCACTCAGGACAGTGGAGGAGACTGGGGGCTGCTGGGTACTCCTGGCTCCCCTGTAGACAGTGTATGTGTGTGTGTGTGTGTGTGGTTTTTAAATATGTGAGGTGTGGTGTGTGTACGGTGCGGTGTATTATGGCGTTATGATATGGTGTATGCGTGTATGGTGTGGGGGGTGATGTGGGCGGGTGTGTTTCACAGTGTATTTAGGAACATCCGAGTGAGTCACACTTCTGAGCGCAGGGGCTGGCAGCAGAGGAAATTAGTATGTGAGCCGAGGCTTGTGCATTCATTCCCATCTATTCTTTACTCCCTTTGAGGAGCCGCAGCCCTCACCCCCATGGGTTTGTTGCCATGTATTCATCCATCCCAGGCAGCTCAGCCCGGAGGCTGCCTCAGAACCTCTAATCTGGTATTGTTCCACACAGGGCCCTTGGAGGTGGGAGGCAGCAGGTGGTTGATTGAAAGGATGGGGCATACCTGACAGCGGGAATTTGAGGTGGAAGGGGTAACGCCTGCCTGAAACTCCTGCTCTCCGTGTCCTCGTTCATCCTGACATCTGTGTGTGAGTGGGGCCTGCAGGTCTGGGGCAGCCTAAGAGTCAAAATCTCAAGTTAAGCCCCTCAGTTTCCTCCTTGTTAGAAGGAAATGATAGCACAGTAGCGTGCACCTTTTAAGTTTCATTCACTTAGCAACTGAAGGCCACAACAAAACAGATGAGGGCCTGGCCTGGTGGTGGGTGGAGAGGAACAGACCAAAAGACAAATAGAATAAATGGGAAACTGGGCTAGAGGGCAAAGTGCAAGCAGGAGGGCTGGAGTTCGGATCCCGTGGCCATGAACATCCCTAAGCCCCAGCACTGCGCTTAGAGACTGGCAGAGGCCGGGCAGACAATGGGATGGACTCAGTGAGATCCAGGTTCAGTAAGGGACCCTGTCTCAAACAATGTGGCCAGTAGTAGAGGAAGACATCCAAAGTCGGCCTCTGGCCGGGCGTGTGTGAGGGTACACACACACACATACACACAGAGTCAGGGATCAAAAAGTACTGGCGAAGTGTGCAGTGGGGGCAGGGAGGTCCTCTTGCAGATAAATCATCCGGCAAAAGACACCAGTGACTCTTCTACAAGTTCTGGTCAACAGAAAGCCCAGAAACAATAAGATGCTTGTTTGCCTCAGGCTCCGCTCTTCTGGTGCCACGTGACTTTGGCCAAGCAGCAGCTCTCCCCGGACTGCACAGCATGATCTCCTGTGAAAAGGAGACAGCCTTTGCACTTGCCTCTGGGATTGTTCTGTAGCTCGTGTATTTGGTTTTGGGGTTAAGGCTTCTCAGCGGTAGCTCAGGCTGGACTAGAAGTTACTATGTAGCCCTGGCTTGCTATGGTCCTCTAGCCCAACCTCCCAAACACAGGGATTACAGGCCTGTACCACCATATCTTGCTCCCTTGGGCAGATTCTTAGACGTTACTATATGTGTCAGGGAACCTGGGAAGCAGTTACAGTAAGTCGTCGATGTGACAGAAATAGGACCCCCCAGAAACCCTAAATGAGCCAGTGGCCTTGGCCTCAGCATAACCCTGTACATGGTTCTGTGGAGCTGGGAGGTTGCACCCCATAGTCATCCTTAGAGACAGCAGTGACCAGCTTGCGACAACTGGGCTCTCCCCTGTGGTGTCTGGCCTTGCTTGGGTTCATCTATATGCCTACTAGGGGGCAGGAGGGAGCCCTTACACCTAGGTATTTGAGAACTTGTTGGCAAGTGACAGAGACCTAAATCAAACTGGTGTCATTCAGAGGATGTAGTTTATTGGTTGCTGGTTCCAGGCATCAGTGAATCTAGCTGCCTTTCAGTAGATTAGCACTCAAACCCTTCCCCTAGATGTTGCCGCTGGGTCAGCCTTACTCTCTAACAGGTTCTCTCCCTGGGAGGGAGGCTGTCCTCTCCCCTGGCAAGACTCTAACCTTGGAACTTACCAGTTTCATCAAAAAGAGAAGACATCCTGGTGCTGCCTTAGCTACAATTTTAGTTACTTTTCCCGTTTCTGTTCCCAACAAGAACTTCTGAGGATAAAGGGTTTATTCATCTCAGTTCACAGTTGGAGGGTATAATCAATTAGGACAGAAATCAAGGCTGTGGGACCTTGAGGCGGCTGGTGTTGAATCCGCAGTCAGAAAGCAGGAGAGGGACACTGTGCTGAGGTCACTTTCCCCGTGTGCAGTCTGGGAGCTCGGCCCAGTGAACAGTGTGGCCTGCTTTTAGTGTGGGTCCACCCAGCTCAGTCAGTCCCCTACAGTCATGTCCAGAGGTTTGCCTCCTGGGTGAGTCTACAGTCTATCAAGTTCTTATTACCCATCACGGCTACATTTTCTTGGGGGGTTTTGTTTGTTTGTTTGGGGTTTGGTTTGGTTTTTCAAGACAGGGTTTCTCTGTGTAGTCCTGGCTGTCCTGGACTCACTTTGTAGACCAGGCTGGCCTGGAACTCACAGAGATCCACCTGCCTCTGCCTCTTGAGTGCTGGGATTAAAGATGTTCGCCACTGCACCCAGCTCACAGCTACATTTCTTGACACACAAAATAGCTGAGCAAAACAAGGGATGACAGGAGCATTTTGGTTCATGGTTTTTGAGACTTCATCATGACAGGGATGTCATGGCGGTGGCAGTAGACGGCATCAGCTCTTCACATGGCCATAGACCAGGTCTCGGCTGTGGGGTCTAAAAGCCAGGCCATTAACTGTCAAAGGTGACGAAGTCAATCCACCAAGTCCCACCTCCTAAAGGTCCATTGGTCTTTAAACTAGCTCCACCAGCTGGGGACATTTCACTGAACTCATACCAGATCCCCAGCTGGGAGCTAGGGCTTACTCTCCAAAAGGAAACTGGGAGTTCTTCCCAGAAACCAGAGGAGCAGATGCTGCAACAAAACCCATAGCTGCCCTGGAAGGAGAAAAGTACTTTACCTGTGTCCGTGAAAACAGAGAGCATGACAGGGTCCATTTCCTGAGTCAGAAAGGAAATGGAAACTAGAGTCCTGGACATGTGCTTCAAGAACACTGAACAGTTTCTGAAGTGTGGGTGCCATCTTGGTGTTACTCATTACAGAGGTACAGGCCCGACCAGGACCTGGTGGGTTTCCTGGTTTCGCTTACCGGTTCTGACTGTGATGTCGAAAACCAGCCTTCCTCAGCCCTCGTCCCATAGACTTACTGGGCTGCATCATTCTGTTGGGCAAGACTGCTGTTCACGTTGTAGACCTGGTCTTTACTCAACAAATGCCCCTTGTTCCCTCTCCAGTTCTGCCATCTAAAATTGCCCCTGGTTGAGAACTACTGGTCAAAGGGTACATAGGTGCATAGATCCATATTCCAGAAGCTCCTCCCAAACATCATCTCCTGACCCCCAGGGGAAGACCGAATTGGGTAAAACTAGAGAGATTGCCCTGGGGTGTGTTGCAGAGAACTCTCTCAACGGAGTGTGCCACTGATGACTCTTAAAGGGGAAACTCAGGCCGGAGCCCCTCCACCTTGTTGTGGACCAATGGCAGCTTGTTCTGTCCCATCCAGCTCTTAAACTTTTGCTCATAGTTTGTTTTCCAGCCGTGATAAGTGGTTCTGTTCAGAATGGTGTCTCTCCAAAGGGCACCGTGTGGCCATGTTCTTTGGGTGTGGGCAAGTTTGTGTACACACAAAACCTGCAGGCATTGGTTCTTTCTTTCTGTCTTTTGGGTCCCAGGAATCTAACTTAGGTTGTCGGGCTTGCCAGCAAGGATTTTCACCCACTAAGTCAGCTGGCCAGCCTCCAACACAGTTTAGAAACATCAAGAGGGATGAACTTTAATGTGTTGGGGGTAGTGGTCAGCGTACAGAACACAGTGAGTTAGTTAAATAAGTATCCCTCATGGAGCCTCCATGGCACTATTACGATTAGATTACAAGCAGATGGTCAATATCTAGGGTGCATTCCCACCCCTATCTTTGCCTGAGTGGGGATTCTTGTTTCTTCCCAAGTATCTTCTGTTTGTAGCACGCTTTTCCCTTTGTAAGCGTAGCAGACCACCCCATACCACCAGCCACCTTCTGTTGCATCAATAATTTATGCAGCCGATGGCAGAGAGGTCAAGGCAGGATCTGAGATGCACAAGGGATCTCATGTAAAGGAGAGGAAGAGAAGGAGGTGGTCGATACTGCATTTACTTAACGGAAGCCCCAGGGACGCCTGGCGCTGTGCTATGGGGAGGGTGGATGGTTACGGACCTACGCATAGATGAAGTTAAACTGGCTTAATATGACGAGTAATGAGCATGGGCCACAGCTGTGCAAGCAAAGTCCCACCCTTTTCAAAACCAAGGAGCTGATGTCCATGGGATAAAGGGTGGTTTGGATGCCCTTGGAGTCCTTGTTGCATAGGGATTTCCTACGTGCCTGCCTTGTGCCAGTTACTGTGCATTAATAGTGGTGTCTTTGCCACTAATCCTTTGTGTGCAGGGGTGGGGGATGGGGGGGGATTTTGTGCCCCTCACCCAGGAGATAGTTGGCCGTGTAAAGAAGCAAGGTTGAAGAAACCCATCCCACAATGCATAGGATAGGCCCAAAGACAAATGTAAAAATAAATAATCAAAAGACCTGTCCCAGATACCAGATGGAGTAAAAGAAACTGTCTCTGCCCTGAGGTAGCACACAAAGACAAGAAGGGAGGGCAGGAGAAGAGGAAGGACTAAAGAAACAAAGTAGACAAAAATGGCAGGCTTGATTAGAGCTTGGCTCACAAGACCCTGCCTGTGGGAGCCGCACTGACCTTGGCAGAATCTGAGCTGATGGTGCTGGATCGAGCTGGGGGAGGAAGCACCAGTGTAGAGCCTGGTGACACTGGCCTGCATGCCCTGCTGCTCGAGAGACTGTGGCAGGAAGGCCGGGCTGGGCTATGGTGAGTTCAAAGGCAGCTGGAGTTAGGTAGTATAACTCCATCTCAAAATGAAAATTAAAAATAATGTAAATGGGTCAGGGATGTAGCATGCATGAGATCCTAGATTCAACTATAAAAGTAGAAAAAAAACAAAAGAATCGGAGAGTGTCCTAGCAGGGGAAGAGAAGACTGGTTCAGGGCTGTCACGGGCTGTCAAGAGCACACGTGTGAGAAAGTGTGGCAACTTAAACTCTCAGCAGACCCCGGTAGGGACAACAGGTGAGTCTGGAGTGAATGGAACCTCAAGAGATCTTTGGAGGAGGAAGGTGGGGTGTGCGGGGGAGACAGAGGTCAGAAATGCTCCTGGGTGTACAGGCTCATCCACAGGAAATGCTCCGGGATTTCCTTGGACACCAACAGCCTTGGTGCCAGCCTTCAGCTGATGCTCCAGGCCCTTCCAAGAAAGGCACAGTATTCACACATAGCCTAAACCCATACCCCGTGGACTTGGATCACTTAAAATACCTAATTGTCATCCCTTACTGTGCAATGTTTCGGTGACAACAAAAGTGTCTGCCCGTGTTCAGAACAGACAGAATCATTTTCTCCGAGATTCTTCATCTAAGCTTGGTTGAATCCACGGGAGCTGCAGACTTAGCTGGGACCACTAAATGTACCGTGTGTGTAATGCTGGGAGGTTTCTCCCTCTGCTGAGAGGAGGGGTGGCTTCCTAGAGTGTGGTTGTGTGACCTGGGGCGAGTGTCACACCCTGAGGACCCTGTTTTGTCACCTGAAAATGGAGGTCACAATAGGACCTGCTGCCTCACAGGGCATTATGAGGACTGGCTGGGTCCAGTTTTGGGCCTAGAGCAAGTGGGTCAGTAAATATTCCACATTATCCTTTAAAGGTTGGAGGAGAAGAACCGTGGTATTGCCCCAGCTGAGTGCCTGGCTGGTGGCTGTCCCTTTAAAACTTTTCTCATTCCCTTACTGTTGGAAGAGGCCAGACTACACAGGGGTAGAGGGAGAAGGTGAGTCTCCCTCCCATAAGTCATCTAGCTACTGCTAGTGCTGGTTCATAGGCCAGGGTTCAAGTGGGTGACTGAGTGCCTGCTCGAGGGAGCATGATGCCTGGAGAAAGTCAATGCTGTTATCTCAAGTGCCTGAAGGAGCCATGGCGGCTGGCAGGTTTGAAGAGAGCTAAGTCCTCAGGAAATCAGCAGAGTGGGGCATCACAATGGATTGATCACTCTCCCTAACTGTTCCCATTTTCCAGACCGTTCCTGGTGTCAGAGAGAAAGATGAGAACCCATCAGGTGTTCCCCTTGCCCCTGCTCCTGGTGATTGCGTCTGTGGCTTCAGAGAACGCTAGCACGTCCCGGGGCTGTGGGCTGGACCTTCTTCCTCAGTACGTATCCCTGTGCGACCTGGACGCCATCTGGGGCATCGTGGTGGAGGCAGTGGCCGGGGCGGGAGCCCTGATCACACTGCTCCTGATGCTTATCCTCCTGGTGAGACTGCCCTTCATCAAGGACAAGGAGAAGAGGAGGCCTGTGTGCCTCCACTTCCTCTTCCTGCTCGGGACCCTGGGCCTCTTTGGGCTGACGTTCGCCTTCATCATCCGGATGGATGAGACCATCTGCTCCATCCGGCGCTTCCTCTGGGGTGTCCTCTTCGCGCTCTGCTTTTCCTGTCTGCTGAGCCAGGCGTGGCGGGTACGGAGGCTGGTGCGCCAGGGTACAAGCCCGGCTGGCTGGCAGCTGGTGAGCCTGGCGCTGTGCCTGATGATGGTGCAGGTCATCATTGCCACCGAGTGGCTGGTGTTGACTGTGCTGCGTGACACGAAGCCAGCCTGCGCCTATGAGCCCATGGACTTTGTGATGGCGCTCATCTACGACATGGTACTGCTCGCCATCACCCTGGCGCAGTCCCTCTTCACGCTCTGTGGCAAGTTCAGGCGGTGGAAGGCAAACGGAGCCTTCATCCTCATCACTACCTTCCTCTCTGTGCTCATCTGGGTGGTCTGGATGACTATGTACCTCTTCGGCAACACCATCATTAAGAAGGGAGATTCCTGGAACGACCCCACCTTGGCCATTACACTGGTGGCCAGCGGCTGGGTCTTCGTCATCTTCCATGCCATCCCGGAGATCCACTACACCCTTCTCCCACCCCTGCAGGAGAACCCACCCAATTACTTTGACACTTCACAGCCCAGGATGCGGGAGACGGCATTTGAGGAGGACATGGCCCTGCCGAGGGCCTACATGGAGAACAAGGCCTTCTCGATGGATGAACATAATGCAGGTAAAGCAACCACCGCCTGACCTGGGGCAACAGACTCCACAATCATGAATGGCTCCCGTGCTAACTGGTCAGAGATATTCTTATGTATCCTTTTCCTCATGCAGATTGCCAACTAATTTGTTATAAAAAAAAAATCCACCAGTGGGGAGATGGCTGAGTTGGTAAATGCTGTCAGGGGAAGTAAGATGACTGAGTTCGTTCTCCAGAACCAAAAGAAAAGCCAGGGGTGGTAACACATGCTTATCATCCCAGTGTTGAGGAGGCAGAGACAGGCAGATCCAGGGGCTAGCTGGCCAGCCAGCCTAATCTCTGAGCCTTTCTGTCTGAAAACATAAGGGGTGGTTTCTAAGAACAATATCTGAAGTTGACTTCTTGCCTAAACGCACACACAAAGAGACACACACACATTTATCACCATAACAACAATCATCCAGGTTGCTGGCTTTTAAACGCTGTGGGAAGCTCCCTAGTAGAGTATTTTCCCAGCATGCATATGGTCTTGGGTCTATCTCCAGCAATGCACACACCAAAACAAACAAACAAACTTGTGTCTATTGGATCTAACAGTGCTGAGCCAGCCTTCCTCTATGGCTGCAGTCTTCTGAACCTCACTGGAGTCAGTAGGCGCTCATGGCTAGGAATACACTTCCTGCTCACCACACTCTCTACCACCTCCTGCTGGTGCCCCAACATTAGTTCTCTAGCTCCCTGCAGGCATTTGAGTGTGTAGCCTACCCTATGTGCAAGATGGGTGCAGGCCACCGTGACAGATGCTCCTGCCCTCCACCTCAGTCGTCAGCAGTGTTCGAAGTAGGTCCCAAAGTCCAGCATCCAGGTTCAAACCCTGACTCTCCCACCTCCACACCTGCTGTGTGGTTTTGGGAAGATTATGTGACCTCCCTGGACCTCATTTTTTTCTCATTTGTGAAAATAATAATAGGAGAGCATACTGTGGAAAGACGAGCTACAGAAAGTGACACAATGAGAATCAGACCCTCGTGGCACTGAGCATGGAGCTTGTGGGTCTTGGCTGGGGTCTCCTGAAAGTGCAGTGTGAGACACTCAGGGACAAGGGTTTACTTGAATGGTGGTCCCTGCAAGGAGAGCACAGATGCAGGTTGCCAACACAGCTGCATCTATAAGCTCGCTTCTGCTATGACCAGGCTCAGCCCTGCAGAGACCATCTGAAAATGTATGTAGAGTTGACCCCCAAACTGGCTCACCAGGACAGAAGGCTTGCCACCCAGCCACTCTAACTTCCCTCTGCCATCATCAACATCCCTACGGTTCTTCTGGGGTCAGAGGAAGAGAGCCAACTTGCTAGCAGTTGGGGTGACATCGGGTCACTGCTGCTTTCTGCTCAGGGGCGAGGTCAGATAGGATGGAGGAGAATGTGGTCACCAGTGCCCCTGAGGTCCTACTCTTGCTGCTGCACAGGTGCCCCTTAGGGCATTGCTTAAAGGAAGCTGGCTGGGTCCCACACCTGAGCTTAAAGAAATGTCCTTTCTCAATATCCCCGAGACACCTCAGATCAGCCCATCAGTAATGGCTGAATCCCAGCCCTAGAGGGGCACCGGTCATCTGCCATGTGCTGTGCACTAGCTCTCTGCGCCCGCACTATTTGCCTTCAGCCTGCCCACTTTATCAGTCCCCGGCATCACCCTGTAAAGTTGGCTGTCTATATCCCTTCTTGATGATGAATGGATGCAGAGGTTCAAAAGAACGGGTTTTCCTGAGGACAAACAGCTGGAATGTGGCCCACAGCAGACTAAAATTTAGCAACATTGCTCTTTAGCAACATCCACCCAGGTGCCAGGTACAGGTGTGAGCTGTGGGGGCTGAGTATGGAAGCCCAGGATCTTCACTTCCTATAGAGCCACCCATATCCCTTTCACACCTAGATGTAGTCAGCGTCTTCAGCACCCTGGCCACGAAGGGGGCCAGCAGCAGCCCCCTCTGGACAAGGGAAAGTCCCAGCGTGGCTGTAATCCAAGTTGCTCTCTTCTTCAGAAAGTTCCAGGCCAGACGGCTGTGTCTGCCAAGATGTTGGTAAGGACTCAGTGTCAGCCCAGCTGGGAATAGGAGAAAGTATAGTCAAGCTGGAGGTCACCTTTGGAAGCCCAGTGACCTTCCAGGAGCTGTGGTGACAAAGGAGGGGCCTGGCTAGTCCTAGAGTCCTTGCTGAGCCACCTCTCCTTGCCAGGGCCTCCTGGGGTGGGGGTGGGGAGCCTCTCTGAATTCCTGGACTCCTCGTATGTAACCTTGGAAATTGAGAAAAGGGAAGCTGTTGCATACGGGTTACGGGTGTCTCCTGGGGAGCTGGCTCATCACTCTGTCTGATATTAAAAGTACCTGTGACTGCAATCCTTCTCCAGAGAGTTAAGAACCAGTGGTTGAAGGAAATGATTGGATTTCCTTGCGGTAAAACTGGACGGTCAGAAGCACGCAAGCAGTCATGTTTTAAAAGTAATGACAGGCGTGACAGAACACGCCTGTAATTCCAGCACTCACTGAGAGTGGAAGCAGGAGGAACGTGAGTTCAAATCCAGCCTGGGACATACAGCAAGACACACAACTCTCAACAGAAACCACAGATAGTAACAACAGCAGCAAAAACCTATGTCAAGTGCCATTCTGAGCATTTTATTGGCTGCTCTCAATTAGTTCATACACTAGCCCATGAGGTCCGTTTGGAAACTAAGGTGTGAAGGGGCGAAGTGCGACCCTGTCTCCAGAACAAAAATAAAACAGCGCAGTACTAGAGCAGAGTCATCCTCCTTCACCCGTCTCCCTATTAGACTCACCTGGACTACTGCTTAAGAAAAACACCAATATCTGCCCTTAGCCCCACCAACTAGGGCCCCTGATTACGTCTGAGTCTGGGGTCTGTATAATTTTTAAGCTCTCCAAATGATCCTAAGGTACCATTGGGTGGAGACCTTAGGTCCAGTTGCTGATCTGCTATATGCTTAAGTCAGTGTGATAGAGGCCTCCCCAGGGTCAGCAGATGAAGAGCTCTAGTACCCTGGGAATGCTGTGGAATTTTCCATCAGGCACCAGCACTTATTTTCCTGATCTTCCGTTGCCTGCCTCGGGCTTCCCATAATAAACAGCACCGCAGTGAGCACTCTTATCCATCCATCTTTCTGCTCTTTGGTCCACTAGCTCCCTTGCAAAAGATGTCCTAGATAGGAGTTAAATAATCTGCCCTTTAAATCTTGACACGTCATGCCAGATGGCGGCACCCCAGAAAGGTAGTCTGAGTGCCCATTCTGTGGCTACACCGCAAGTCCCTCCCTAAGTCTTTAGCAGCCTTGTGTGTTGTCAGACTTTTGTTTGTTTGTTTTTTAAGACAAGATGTTCTTGTTTGCTTGCTTGTAGTGCTGAGGATGGAACCTGGAGCCTAGTGCATTCTGGGCCTCTGAGCTACATCCCTTTAGAATCTCAGTGGTGTCCCTGACACTTCACGATTGGCATCCACTATCATGCAGCAATAGGGACCACTGCAGGCAAAGGAGCTGCTCAGGAACGCTTTGGAAATGGTTTGAGTAGGAACAAAATGTTCTGGCACCTGCCACACCCTGCAGCCATCTTCAGATTAGAGATCGACTTACTCAAGCTCCCACAATGACCAAAGATGAACTTAGGGGTCTGCTCTGAGGAAAGTGGTTTCTTTTGTGTGTGGGGGGGGGTGCAGTGAGCTTTATTGATGGTATTCAAGAGAATAGGGCTCCCTGGGCCCTCCCACTGTTCTGGGGGTCTGAGATGGAAACTGAGGTAGATGCTCAGTGTCAGGGCCTGAGTTGGGGCAGGGACTCCTCAGCAGCCGAGGGCCTCTCTCTTGCTCTCGTGTCCTAGCTGGGGTGGGTGGTGCAGGGCTTCTTACTCCTTGGAGGCCACGTAGGCCATGAGGTCCACCACCCTGTTGCTATAGCAGTACCAGGAAATGAGCTTTACAAACTTGTCATTGAGGGCAATGACAGCCCCAGCACCAAAGGTAGAAGAGTGGGAGTCACTGTTGAAGTCACAGGAGACAACCTGGTCCTCAGTGTAGCCCAGGATACCCCTTAGTGGGCATCCTGGCCCCTTAGTGGATGCCTGCTTTACCACATTCTTGATGTCATCATACTTGGCAGCTTTCTCCAGGCTGCATGTCAGATCCACGATGGACATATTGGGGTAGGAACATGGAAGGCCATGCCAGTGAGCTTCCCGTTCAGCTCTTGGATAACCTTGCCCACAGCCTTGGCAGCTCACCCTTACCACCACCCTCCTCTTCCTCCTTTTTTTTTGGGGGGGGGGGGAGCGCTTCTTTTAGTCTATATATAAAAAAAATGTCCACCGAAATCACTTGAGACCAGGCAGAGCAGGCCTCAAAGCGCACATAGAGAGAACATTCTGCCTGGGCCGACCCTTATTCTAGAAACCCTTACTTCACTGGCCAAGGACCATCTTGGCATGCTCCTTTGCCATAGCAGGAGCAGCTGTTGACACCTTTCATGCTGCTTCAGGCAGTTTGTGTTTTAGGAAACCGGCCTCATCAGGGGGCTTATCCTTAGAGTAACTAATGCCGGTGAGCTCCAATGATCGTGTCTTCCTGCACCAGGATCTTCTGGCCAGCTTCTTGGGTTCTCTTCCCTTGACTTAGGTCCCCTGAGGTGTCATGAGATGGAAGGCATGTTCTCCATGTCTTGCAGTTCTATGAAGCTTCAGTGGCCTCATTCCCAGTATTTCCTTCCATCAGTGAGACCCCCACATACATACACTTAACCAGTGTGCTCATTAGTACCAATAAGGCATGAGGTAAGTGCTAAGGAATTCAAATACACCCAGAGATGTCACACCTCCGATCACATCTTAGAAAGTGCTAACAAGGCAGAGGAAACATTCACCTTTCAAAGGAACGTGGCTCCCTCTTTTGTTAGGGACCCTGGGTTCTCAGGTCTTCTTTTTACTGCTGGAGACCCTGAGTGAGGCCTCGGGGAAGGTATGGCTCACTTGGCCTCACTTGCAGGGCCTATACCATAAAAAGTCGGCATTTGACCAAGGAGTTTATGCCTGCGGGTACCCACTTAGGAATAACACGGCCTGTCGTCCATCTCTGCTGTGGGTTGGATAGGGTCAGCTCTGATAATTAGTCAAAAGCCTCTGGAAGTAGTTACTAGCAATTTTAAAAAAAAATAGAATTTGAATGCTACCTATTCGAACAAATAAATGAAAATTCCAATGCCCTGGGTAGCAGGCTTCGGGAAGAGCTAGATTCTGGAGACTCAAATGATGCCTAGACTAGACTCCTCTTCATCTCTTGGTGGAGGCATTATTATCCCCAGTAGCTCTGGTCTTGCATAGAATTCCAGGATGGAGAACTATTTCCAGAAGTCTTGAGAAAACCCCCAGGGTCAGTTCGATTGGCTCTGAATGTCATCCCTGAACCAGTGTGCTCTCAAAGATGGAATGCTCTGATTGGTCAGGCCTGTCACAAGCTGGACCCTGGGCCTGTGCTGAGGAACTTAGAATGCCAAGGGTATGCTCAGAAAACCACCAGTAGCCTGCACAGAGAGGGACCTGGGTACCATGGGTGGCAAGAGAACTGAGCTTCGGTTTCTGTGAAGAGGGAGTGTTTGGAAGCAGAGTCCCCACCCCTGGGACTGCGCTCTGCATTCAAGAGAAGCTGACGACACTAGCAAAACTCCACCTTTAACTTCCCGTGCTGCCCTCACTCAGCATACGCAGCTGTCCAAGCTTTGGCCATGCCAAAGCAAGAAAGCCTTCCTGAGTCTGTCCTGCAGTTTCTTTGGTCCAGTCTAGGGTGAACTATCTGTAATGACAGTTAACACATCTTGCTTCGACTTACCCAACAGTAATAGTTAACGGCAGAGCGTCTGGAACTGGTATGGGGATTAGAAGCTGCTTGTCTCTGCCTGGCTTCCAGCGAGGGCGCTCAGCCCGCTGTGTGACCTTGGCCATGGTACTTAACCTTTATCTGTTGTTTTAAAAAAAAAAACCATCCACTATGCTACGAAAACTATCCCTCTATATGGCGCTTCTCACAGTACCTGGCTCTAAGGTGCTTCTTGCCTGCAAGTAGGTTGCACAGCTCCCGAGCTGTCTTGCTGTGTTCTCTCTCACGGGAGACTTTTAAGTAGAGCCTTTCTTTGGCCAACATTAGTACTTTCAGTGAAACTAGGGATGTCATCTTCCGGGTAAGATCTCCCTCCACTTGTGCAGAGGCTGAGGATGGGGCCTCAGGCCCTGGATGCAAGGCAGGTGCTCTGCCACTGAGCCAAAGACCGTATTTTAATTAGAATGCATCATTCGGTGAGTTTTGACAAAAGCAGTGTGACCTGTGTCCACCTTGTAGTATCACACAGAATGGTTTCACTATCCTGAAATGCCCCTCCTCCCCCTGACCACCACTAATAGCCTTGATTTCCAGATTCTATCACTGGCGTGATGTGAGAACCCCTCACAGGCTGGCTCCAGTTACTCACAAACACATACTTGAGTCTCTCCATGCCTTTTCAGGGTGGTTTTCCTTTATTCAAAACTAAACTTAATTTCTTAGAAGTACAGCCACCTGGGGCTGGACTCAGTTGATGAAGTGATTTCTATACAAGCTTGAAGATTTGAGTTTTATCCCCAGAACCATTGTGTGAGCTGGGAAGGTAGTGACAGGTGGATCCCTGGGACTCCCTGGCCAAAAAGCTCAAAAAGCAAAGTAGGAGCTGCAGAGTAGTTCAGAAAGCTGATATTCTTCCAGAAGATCAGCGTGCAGTTCCCCATATTCACATCGGGCAACTCAGCAGCTCATAACCTCCAACACCCTCTTTGGCCTCTGAGGGCACCTGTGCATGCATACCTGTGCATGTGTCTGCATGAGGATCGGGAGGTCAGAACCATCCTTGGCTACAGAATGAGTCTGAAGCCAGTCTGGGCTTAGACGCGGTCTCTGAAAAGGACAGCGCTAACTCCTTGCCATCATTGCTTCGGATCTTTTATCCCTCCGTGGGAATGACAAGAGGGTCATTTTCCAGGGATTACAATCACTGTCCTATGCATGTTTTCAGCAGTCCCCGGATCTGCAGCGTCCAGAAATGGGGACTGCTTTTGATTGATGTGCATACAGACCTGTACATATGTGTTGTTCTGTAGCGAGGTAAGGTGACAGTCCAGAAGTGGCTGTCACCCAGCCTGGCTGTAGCTGTTTGGGGAGAGCAGGACTTCATAAAAGTTCCCAACCCTCCTGAGGCTGGAGCAGCCTCCTAGGGAGCGGAGAACAAAGCCCCTTTGTGACTTTTGTTCTGAATCAGGCTTGTGACAAAGGGGGAGGAGCCACTCTGGTGGGTAGACAGAGTTACCCAGAGGAAGGGAACCACTGTGGTGGGTGAACAGAGGGGGGGGGGGGAGATGGTTGCTACTGAAAAACAAAATTCTCCCTATTTTTCTCCTTCTCCCTCCCTCCCCATTATCCCTGTCTCCCCCCTTTCTTCTCTCCCCACCTCTGGTGGTGTCATCCTGGGAACCCCTTTCTCAGCTCTTCGATCAGCAGTGGGGTTTTCCAATGGAAGCTTGGGGAAAAGATCCAGCGGCAGCCTGGGAAAGAAGCCCAGCAGCTTGGGAAGCCGACCCAGCGCACCATTCAGAAGCAATGTGTATCAGCCGACGGAGATGGCTGTCGTGCTCAACGGCGGGACTGTAAGTATCAGAAGATGACGTCTGGGCAGGAGGCCCAAGAGCGTCGTCCAACCTGGTGGGGCAGCTTCAGCTAGGTACACCTGGAGGCTGCTTCTCTGGGCTGCTCACTGCAGCTCCATGCATGCATACCTTCCATCTTCGGCCCCCTCTTCACATAAGGGAAAACCCACCGGTACTCACAGGGCCATCTGTAGATGTCTACCTGCTGCTTGGGGCTCTCTACCTAATGGATTTTCACCCTTGAGCACGGTGCCCCACCGCTCTCCCAGGGACGTGACTCTAAGGAAAAGCTTTCCGTGAGGTTGTTCGCAGCCTTGCTGGCATCCAGCCCCCTGGCCCCTACTCCATCCAGTACTTCCAGCTGACTCCAACTCCCTAAGAAATTGAAATCGTGCCCCTCAAACAGCAGAGCAGCTGTACTTATCTGTCGCCAAACAGACCCACAGCAGAAAGTCTTACCTTTTGCTTTTTGCCTCCGTTGGAATGACTTTGTTTCATTCCAGCAAAATTCAAGGAGGTGCTCATTCCTACATGTACTTTGCAGACATAGCTCTGTGCTTCTCAGAAACAATGCATGAGCCAGTTCACATGTGCACATTTGACTTCCATTCTTTGTTTTGTGCCTATTCCATACTCAACCTGAGCTTTTTTTTTTTTTTTTTTTTTTTTTTTGCCTTTTAATAGACCATCAGGGGATGGTCTTTGAACCCTGGAGAGAGAGAATTTTGGTTTTTCTGGCCTGAGAAGGCCCTGCTAGGCTCTGGTTCTCTTTGCTTTGAACAGGCTGTAAGACAAATAGAAATACAGATTTGTGTTCTTAAATCCCCCTACCATCTCCTGGGCTGTTTCTTTGTCCCGGGCCAAGAAAAGCCTGATTTTACT
>CM053758.1:19149528-19173363 GCA_028658305.1 Pachyuromys duprasi
AAATGGCTGTGCAGAAAGCAGCATTTCTGCACTATCAAACCAGAACCATTTTGAGCCACAGGAAACCTCAATTAGTGAGGCCTTTCAGTTTTGCTTTTTTTTTTTTTCTTTTCAATCCTGATAGGCTATTGCGCTTCTGGGCTTTGTTTTATCTTGGCTTTAAGATTCAGGGTGGGCTGAATGTTTTTAGGGGGGGGGGGAGGTAGGAGCAGAGGAAAAAGGGCAATGAGTCCAAGTTCACCTGAAGAGGACCACAAGGCAAACTCCACCCAAAGACTGGCAGCCAGCTTCCGACAGAGCAAAGCTGAAGTACCTGGCACCTGTTTTAAGAGATGATTGATGCAAGACTTGGTTGTGGAAAATGGTCTTAGAATGAATAATCCCAAGCTGCAAGCACAACTTAACATGCCCGGGTGGTAACACCATATTGGGACTACAATAGCCACTCTGTCCCCTCCTGAGTGAAGACTCCACAGTGTTCTGGAGTCCACTGCCAAGGTGGCAGGACAATGGCAGAGGGGAGAGGCTCTACTATGTCAGTTGTTTCCAAAGTTACATGATTGTTGTCCACCCCACCCCCACACAGATGAGGTCAAGGCCAGTGAACACGTGCAGACAGGGTGGGAAGGATTGGCTTTTGGGTTTGCCAAATCACAAAGTAGAAGAGGGCACTGGCAGTTACACATCCAAGGATGTAGCAACCATGTAAGATGATGAGAGCCCTTGGCAGGTGCTTTTTATTCATAAAGAGCTATGGCTCATTTTTGATAGATAATATATATTTATTAAATGTATTAATGTGTATTTTATAATGTACCCTCACTCTTACCCTCATCCTGGCTGACTTGCATACTTATAAACAAAAAAAATTGTTTGAGAAATTTCAAGACAATCAGTATGTACAGGGCTGTATATAAATATCACAGATTTAAAAGGTTGTTAAAGCATGGGCAGATAGGTTTTATTTTCGAAATGCTGTTCTTAACAAGAAAATAAAGGCTTTACTATTTACCGGTGTGCGGTAGCTTGTCAAACAGTTTGATACTACTGAGGAGGCTTTGAGCTGTGTCTGAGGCCTTTGGAATGGGAGAATCCTGGTGAGCTGCGGCCACAGAGAGGGTGAGGACCACTAAGTTAATAGAACGCCGCTGTAACATTTGAGCTGTGACAAATGGAAATCCTTTCCAATGATCGTCTCTTCCTGGGCTAGAAACACAGCTCAGTGTTAGAGCCTTGCCCCATTTTTTTTAACTCGACACCCTCAAAACCAAGACAAAAACTAACATGGAGATTTGTCAAATTGCTGACAGGGGGACGCCATCACTAGGTGTTTCTACGGCGATGGCTCAGAAGGGCACTGACCTAGATGAAAAAGTAGCATTTGGGTAAGGTAGAAAGCTTCAGTTTGTCTGCAACAAATCCTACCTTATGTGTAAAGGATTCTGTATCACCGTAATAAGGCTTGTTTTAAAAAAAAAAAAAATCTGTATAGGGAAAGTGTAGTGTGGATGTTATCCTTCCACATGGAGCGCCTGACGTCAGCTAAGGAGGTGGTACTGAGGCACCAAGCATTTCCTCGTCCTCCATTTTACATTTCACTGCAGAGAGAGATCAGAAAGAGTCGGGTCAGTTCATTGGGGGTTATGGTGCTGAAGGAAGTTTTACTAAAAACGCCAGATCCAACCCGATCCATTACCTGGCACCATTTCACTGAAGGGGAGTTAGCTGGACCCAGAGCATAGCACTCTGTGTTGGAGAAATTAATCCCAAGAGCTAAGGTGTCCCCAAATAAAGAGGGAAATCCAGCCCCTGGAGGGGGAAATCCTTTTAGAAAGAACTGTTTTTAATGTATTATTTCTTACAATCTTGAGGTGCTGGAAACGGACCTGGGGCTTGCTTCATTCATACTTAAGTCAGCACTCTAGCACTGAACCACACTCCCACTGCAAAGACCTTCAATTTTTGTGTGCCTAAGTGGCCACATGCCTGTGATCCCAGCACTTAGGAGGCAGAGACAGGCTGATCTCTGTGAGTTCAAGGCCAGCCTGATCTACAAAGTGAGTCCAGGACAGCCTAGGCTACCTGACTCAAGAAACAAACCAACACAAAAAAAGGTGCACCCACGTGAGTACACATGCTTTGGAGGCCAGAGAACAACTCCAGGTGCCATTCTCAGATGCCACCACCTTGCTTCTTGAGACAGGGTCTCTCTTTAGCCTGGAACTCACGAGAAAGGCAAAGCTGGCTGGCTGTGGAGCTCTGGGACTACAAGAACAATCCATCCCACTGTGCACTGCAGTTTATTACAGGGGATCAGATCCTGGTCCTTATGCCAGCACTGTGAGCACTTCACAACTGAGCCATCTCCCCCCAGGACCTTCAGTTGCTAAATGTGTCTTTGCCTCTAGTAACTTCCCTCCTTGGGTTAATGCCTCAAAGCTTATTTTCAAGGGTCCACACAACCTGGTTGTTTAGGAAGTGCATCATGGTTCTAACAGAAACTCAAGAGCATACACCCGCCAGCCATGAGCACCGGTGAGGACTACAGAGGTCACTGCAATGGGCTAGTTCTTGATGGCAGTGAATGCTTTCCTAGAGCCCAAAGCCATTCTGAGATCAGCCCAGCTCCTTAGCTCATGCGCTGGGCCTTGCTGGGACCAGGTTCCAGTAGGCCCTCCTCTTTCAGGCCCATCTTGGTTAAGAAGAAACCTCCCCAAGGTGCCAGACTCTGAGATAATCTGTAATCCCTTCCTTCTCTACTTCAGTTCCTGTGCTGATCTGGGTTTTTGAACCATTGTTAATAATTAGACAGGTGGGAATACCTAAATCTCAAAATCTGAAACCTAGAACGAGCCCAGATCAACACTCAGACCACTGGCCTAATGCTACAGATGGAAAATTCCTCACGTCTTAACTCTGTGGAGTGCAAAAATTCCATAAAGTGATGTTCATGCTATATGTATGTGTGAATATGAAACCTGAATGAACCTAGTCTTTGGACGTTAGTCCTAGCCCAAGAGTTCAAATGCAAACGTTATAACATCTGAACCTGGTGTCTCTGTCTCTGCCTCATCTATCTCTTTGAGACAGGATCTCACTATACAGCCCGGCTGGCCCAAAATATGCCACATAGTCCAAGTTGGCTTTCAACTGGGAGACCTGCCTGCCTCTGTCTCTCAGGTTCTGGGACTGAAAATGCGTGACACCACGAGGGTGTGTTGACCTGTCCTGACACGAGACAGAATATTTTAAGTACAAATGGGGCCAGTGAGATGACTTGGTAGGGAAAGACATTTTTCTCAAAGCCTGATGACATGAGTTCTGCTCCCAGGACCCACAGGATAGAAGGAGAGAACCAACGTTGTTTTCCAAACTTCACACACACCACAGACACAGCTAATTCAATAAATAATTTAAAATGTCACTACATGTTCAGACGTACCTCTTTGGTCAGCTGCACAGGAAGACACATGAAGATGCTACATGCATCTAGGACTCTTGAGCTATTAACAATGACATTGGTTCTCCAAAGCCAGGAAGATTCTGCATTTTCTCAGTGACCCCCTCTGGCCCGTGAAGACCTGGGCTGTACAGATGGTGACTGACAGGGTGCTGGGAAAGGTCATCCACAGCAGCTGCCCCATTTAGAGCCCATTTCAAACCACCAGCTTGAAGACAATACAAGTGGGAAGAGAAGCAATGAGCCCACACAGCAGGACTGTGCTGGATCGGGTAAATGTGCCCAACATCAACTGAAGTGGAACTTCAGTCAGACCCATGAGATGGTTCTCAGTAATGAGCAAGGGGATGTCCATTGGAGAAGGCTGTTAGAGTTACAAATTCAAGGCCTCTGATGGTTGGTTTTAATTGTCAATTTGATATAATCTACACACTGGGAAAGGAATTTCAGTGAGCGATTGTCTAGATCAGGTGGAACGTTGGTTATTCTTTTGAGAGTTAATTGGGTTAACTAAAGTGGGAAGATACACCCTGGATATGGACAGTGCCATTCTATGGCTGGGCCCTGAACTGAATGAAAAGGAGGAGCTGGCTCTGGCCTGTATTCCTGCATGCATCACTCTCTGCTGCTGAAATATGACTGATTCTTTCAGACTCCTGCTGCTACGGTTCTCCTGCAGCGATGGACTGTCCCCCTGAACTATGAGCTGGACTAAACCCTTCCTCCTTCCCTAACCTCCTTTTGGCAGGTATTTTATCACAGTAACAGGAAGCTCCACTAAGACAAGGCCCGATCCAGCCATGAAGAGAGGGGGTCTGCATTCTAATAAGCCCCCAAGTGTCTCTGATGGATGCCAGTTGTAGGTTTTAGACCCACAACAACAGGTTCTACACCCTGACTCCACGTAAGACCCATGTGGTCATTTTCCAAGTGTCTGGACCTCACCCCAGAAAGTGTGCTGTCATTGGCCTGGGACCTGTGTTCTGTCCCCTCTAACAAGCCCTGCCCATCCCCCTCCACCTCTTTAACCCTATGTTTTGGCCTTGCTTTAAAACAGGCCCTCGATTTGTTTTTCAAGGCATCACAGGGACACCTTGAGGCCTGAAGGGACAGGACTGAGCTAGGGATGTTTCTTCAAAACAGACAGCCAAGTGTCTAGGGCTGAGGGTCTAAAAGGCAGGTTATATGTGTGGCCTCACAGTGAAATCATCTGGGGAGCCTGGACCATCCCCATTCCTGACCCTGCCTACAGAGAGGTCAATCTCTTCTAGGTGGACAAGCATATTGGGGAGAAAAAAAAGTCTTAGCAAAGGAAATGGAGGCTCAGAACCACTAGATGAGAATTAAATTATTATGGTATGGGGCTGGAGGGATGATGACTCAGTGGTGAAGGCTCTTGTTCAACAAGTGTGATGACCCCTGCACCCACATGAAAGTCAGATGGGCCTGGAAGCAGAGATCACCAGTGCCAATTGACTAGGCTGGACCTCCAGGTTCAGTGAAAGACCCTGCCTCAATTAAGTCAGTGTGATCAGACCTCCAATGTGCATGTACACACACACACACACCCTTACACATATACAAATATACACAGTCATGTATACACACACATATACAAAGGCAAAAGTACCTAAGTAAATACCATCTAGGAGCATCAGAAGACAGGAACTGACCATCAGCCCACAGCAGAACAGACTTTGCACTCTCTAAGCAGTGAGTGATTCTACAGAGCAGTGAGCACGAATGGTCCATGGCTCGACACTCCAGCTCACACTTTTAGCCTACGATACTAAAAGGCAGCTGCATGGTAGGATCAGAACAATCCGGAACTACAGCAAACCCAGGTGTTGAGGGAAGCACACTCAAGTGAGGAACTCTGAGAAACACAGCAAGAGTACCACACGGCTTCTCTGCCCAAGGAAGAGACTCAAAGGTTGATGTATACCTATAATCCCACCACTCAGGAGGTGGAAGTCGAAAGATCACAAGTTCAAGGCTAGCCTGGGGTATATAGCAAAACCTTTGTGTCAAAGAAAAAGGAAGGAAAGAAGGAAGGAAGGAAAGAAGGAAGGAAGGAAAGAGTGTTAACAGTAACCCACTCTGGGTGGTGGTTCCCCGGATGTTCACCCTATAGGTCATGTGTTTTATTATGTGTCTTATCTCTAAAAGCAAAAAGGAGCAAAGACATCGCATACTCAAGATCACAAAGCCACAATAAAGTATTGAAAAAGCACAGTCTTGGTTGCTCAAGCTAGTTCTCACCTCTCATACGTCAGTGCAGAGACAATACTTAAAATCTTATCACTGCATAAGACTACTGGGGATGCCCAGTCTCCACCTGAGAGGCCCTGAGTGCTGCTGGGGTGCAGGGGTGTGGCTTGGACTGGGAATGTTCACTGAAGCCCATGTTTTACCTTAGGTATCTTTCAAGCATGAAAGCGCTATGCAAGGACTACTTTGCTAAAAATTATGATTCTTGGATGCGATGGCACACACCTACAGCCTCAGCTAATGGGAAAGGTGAGGTGGAGAGGATCGCTGAGGCCGGATGCAGTAAGACTCTGCCCCCACCAACTAGTCAATCAGTCAGTCAATCAATCTGTATTTGTATGGGTCTTAGTTCTTCAGGTCTTCAGAGAATATAGCCATGTAAGTAAAGGTGTGCTCTGTAAAAGGAGGTGTGCTCTGTGTGGAGAGGGGCAGGGGAATGGGAATCGGGAAGGAAAGAATCTAGCAGAGCTTCTGCAAGGAAGAAGCTTTCTACCTTGGAGATGTCAATAAACAGATGCCTAGGTGCCCCTGTGCTGTCCTTGTCCCCCTTGGCATGCTGGTTTTCAGCCA
Organism: Pachyuromys duprasi; assembly: GCA_028658305.1. Taxonomy (NCBI): domain Eukaryota; kingdom Metazoa; phylum Chordata; class Mammalia; order Rodentia; family Muridae; genus Pachyuromys; species Pachyuromys duprasi. Next base: position 19,155,830 of record CM053758.1, read on the forward strand.
ATTCCGGAAGGGCCAGGAGAAATGGAAAATCCCAAAGAGATGTGCCAGCCCTTCTTCAGCTCCTATTAGTGGCAATGTGACAAGAGGGCCTCGCATACCAATGAGGCTCCAGCCATTTCGAGAGCTTCCCCCATCCTGTCCTGTTCAGTTGCAGCTGAGAACCCAGGCCACAGCCCAGAGAAACCTCACCGCCAGAAGCATGGGATGGAGAGGGAAGAGGCCTCAGGCTCAAAGGAGGGAATGAGGGGACCACAGACAAAGCCCACGCACAGTGTTGACAAAGGATCACCTTTGGCAAAAATAGATCCCAGGGACCCACCACAGACTTTCAAATGGATCTCCAGGGGCTGAGCCTAGGAATCAGCTCTGCCCACTGAAGTCCTTTGCAGGGCCCTCTGTATCTGGCAATTTGGGAAAAGAACATTGTCATTCACAGACTACTGAGTCACCTATGGGGTCAGGTACGAAAACAGTGACATTCACAGTGAGTCTAATTGTGGTTAAACACTTGATGTTAGCTATTCATCCTTAAGACAAAGCCCCTCCCACAGAAACTTCTAATCTATTAGTGCGATGGAGAATACTCAGGCAACTTAAGTCCCCCGGGATCACACAGCAGGAAGAGGCTTATTCACAAGCAGCAATGGTGCCCAAGGGTGCTGGGGCCTGAGCTCACGGAAGAGACAGGGTCATTCGCTCCACTCAGCAATTTTTATCAGAAAGTTAACAATGTTTATTTAATATTTTTAAAGAATTGAAAACAAAACAAAGAACAAGATCTCCTATGGATGGCCTGGAATTTGGTAAGTAGTTGAGGATGGCCTTGAACTCCTGATCCTTCAGTCTCAACCTACTGAGTGCTGGGATTACAGGTGTGAGGCACCACATCCAGTCTGTTTGATGTTGAGGACTGAACATAGGGCTTTGTGCGGGCTGGGCAAGTTCTCTGCCAATGAAACCACTTCCCTAACCCCAATGGTTTGTTTTTGTTTTTTTTTTTAACTTAATCAAAGGTTGATTTCCAGGTAAATAATAAAAATAAACATTTCTATGGTTCTTATTGAGTTCCCGACATGTATTAAGTCAAAGCGTGTTAAGGGCTGTTTTCTCTGAATTTACAAACAGGAAAACTGAGGACACAGACAAATTAGGTAATTTGTATGACATCATACTATGAGTGGTCTGGCCTCAATAGTCGCATCCCTAACTCCAACAGCATCGAAGTTTCACACATTTCCCACTAGGGCAACAAAGATTCCTACAATGAAATGTCAGCTTCCATTTGGGGGCTGTGTCATAATCTCAGATGGCCCAAGAGCAGTCTGGGCACACAGCAACTGGGAAATGACTCCTGCAATGGTCAATCTCAGTTGTCAACTTGAAATCTAGAATCACCTGGGCCAGGAGCCCTCTGGGCGTCCTTGTGGGGGATTATCTTGATTCATGATCACTGAAGGGTGAAGACCTTCCCACTGTGGATTAACACCATTCCTGGACAGGGGAGAAAGGAGAAAGCAGTCTGCTTCCCAACTACGGGTGCAAAGCGACCTCTTCTTCAGGCTCCTGCCGCTTGCCTTCCCCGCCGTGGTGGGCTGAACGGGAGCCAGAATGAGCCCTTTCTCCCTTAAGGCACTTTGGCCAGGACATTTTATCACAGCGACAGAAAGGAAGACATTTGGGCATCTCGTCTTTGATAAATGTGGCAAAGCCATAAAAAAAAAAAATGTAATGATTTCACAAGATTTGAGAAACAAGGAGAGGTGTCAAAGAGGGACCAAGGTAGGCCCATTTCCTGTCTGCTTTAAAATTTGAAATTGCTAGATGTCAAGTTAACACCTCAGAGGGGATAAGGATGACACAAAGATGCCACCCTGTTAGTGTCAGAAGCCATCCATGCTCATCATGGTTTTTCCTCTAAAAGGAAAAGGGAAGGGAGGTAGAAACTAAATCCCACCCCTACACACACACATTTTCCTAAACAAAAAAAAAAACAAAAAAAAAACATGATCTCCTTTCAGAACAAGTGGCTCCTACCTCACATTCATTCCTGGTGAGTCTCTGTATTCTACCCCTTAAGTGGGCCTGCCGTGTACAAGATCAGTCATTACCCACAAATTGTAGCACGGCTTCTGCTCAGTCATCACTCAGTCTGTCGGCTAGGTTTTTAAAAAGAAAGAGAACTTAAAATAAGACGAAACGAAAGGAGGACAAGTAAGTTTTCCTTCTCCTTGATATTCTACAACACCCGGTGTGTGGGTTGCTATTCAGTTGGGTATTATTTTCCTTTTATCTCTTTTCTTCTGTGTTGCGTATGTACATGTACATGGGGACTCACGTATGTGGAAGCCAGGGGTCAATATTTGGTGTCTTCCCTGATGGCTCACTACCTCAGTTTTGAGACAGGATCTCTCCCTGGGATCCTCTTCTCTCTACCTCTCCCGTACTGGGTTTATAGGCATGCACTGCCCTGCCTGACATTCTGTGAGTGCCAGAGATCCGAACTTAGGGCCTCGTGTTTTTGCATCAAACACTTTCCTGACTGAGCCATCTCCCCAGTCCTGAGGGTGAGTTTTCTTTCTAAAGGAATCCTATGAAAATGTATCAGACACGCTGGTAAAAGTGCAGGCCTCTAACCACAGTACCTTAGAAGGCTGAGAAGGGTGGACCGTGAAAGGGAAGGGGGGAGGGGGAGGAGAATGACAAAAGGATTCCAGACAAAAGGATCCTCAGGAGGACCCACATAGCCACAGTAAAAGTAAGCTGGAGCAGCAGGCGTCTTTAGTCTCGCTCTTGGGAGCCAGAAGCAGGAATGTGCTCCCCAAACTCATGTTTTGTCATCAGTCGGTCTCTGGGACCCTTTCAGGCACAAGAGCTCATCTTATAAAGACTGTTCTGTCAAGATGACCTACCAGGTCCCCACAGCATAACTGAGTTCAGGAATGAGATGGGATTCCAGTGGTTGACAGACACATAAATAGGTAGGTGATACACAGTGAGATAGCCCAGTCTACCCCAGAATGTGTACAACCAACAAACCGGGTCACACTCAGTGTTGGAGGGGATACAGGGCATGTGGGAGGCTCACCCATCACAGATGGGGATGTTACATGGAGCACTCAAGATAACCTGGAAGCAAACACATGAACACGCCCTGCCTCAGCAACTCCATAGTTGCCAATGAAAATCTACAGCCAGCAGAAGACATTCAACACCGGGCAAAGGGCCAGCATTTCTCACAAGGACCACAGAGGACCACAACCCAGGTGCCCATCAATAAATCAATAGCAATACAAATTGTGAGACATTCAGAAGAACACGTCATGGCAATAGTCATCCAATGCTTCTGAATGGCAAAGCTGGACCTCCCAGACAGAAGGTCCAGCAGAAGACGCCGTGTACAAAAGGGTGTGTTGCTGTGTTTTCAAGTTACAGAAAATCCGAGGCTAAGCAAATTTTACTGTGGAGACAGAAGTCAGAAGGGAGGTTTGGTTAGGAGGAAGGGGAGGGGCCTGAGGGAGCCTGTTGGGGTGGGTAACATGTCCTCCATCTTAATCCAGGTGGTAGTTATGTGGTGTAGACGTGTGCAGGAGCTCAGTGCGTGGAATGTGTTGACTGGCACGCCCTGCTGTAACTTACCTCACCCACAAAACATAGAAGCTGTAGGTTTTTAAACCCCAACCCCAGTGCCAAGGGTTGGATACCTCCTTCCGAGCTGTTGGCCAGGGATCCCCCAGAAGCTCCCAAAACAACACAAGCTGTCGTCTTGATTGCCCACCAGAACTAAATGGTAAGACCCTATTGGTGAAGACGGCATACGCGTAGGCTATAGGACGCCATGCAGTCAAGCTGGGACTGAGCTGGCGGTGCTGTGCCTGTTGGCTATCATGCACAGTGCCATGGAAGTTGCTAGGGAGAAAAAGGTGTCAGTAATCTTACTCAGGCTGGGAACCCAAGTTCAATAATGCCATCCTGCCAGCCAAGATATCTCTGCAGGCTCAGTAGTGACATCACTGACCCAGGGCAACCAACCGCTTCCTGCTTGGAACTGAAGCCTGCTCCCCAGAGAAGAACACATGCAGGGTAGTATCAGTCTGGTCAAAAGCCTACGGGTACAGAGGGTACAGGCCGTATAGGAGAATCTACTATGATGTATATAGAGTTAAATGCATGTAGAGTTAAAGTGCCCCCTGCATATTTCTGTTTGTGCCCGGAGACTGCTGCCAATCAAAGTCAGAATAGCCTCTTTCCGCAGTGGGAGATGGTCAGAGCAAACACTAGTGGCTTGTCAGCTGCTGAGAATAAAGAAATGCAGAGTGCCCAGACCCAATGGGGGCATCCATATCAGCCAGCCACAGGCCAGGAAACTCGGAAAAGAGGGTGGAGAGACTTTGGGAGCTGAATAGAGGGGCCATTACAAAACGCTGTCTCCCGGGCACGGCAAGACTGCTGCCGACATGTCACTGCCCGCAGGAGGCTTCGCACAAACAAGTGAGGCATCTGCTGCCCAGTGTGGTGGCCCATGCTTTCAGTCCCAGCATGTGGAAGGCAGATAGGTAGATCTCTGTGAGGTCAAGGCCAGCCTGGCCTACAAAGCGAGTTCCAGGACAGCCAGGGCTACACAGAGAAACCCTGTCCTGAAAAGAAGAAGAAGAAGAAGAAGAAGAAGAAGAAGAAGAAGAAGAAGAAGAAGAAGAAGAAGAAGAAGAAGAAGAAGAAGAAGAAGAAGAAGAAGAAGAAGCAAAGTCAAAACAGGATCCGCTAGGATGGAGAAGTCGACGAGTATGGGAAAGGGAATGCAAGAAAGGAATAGGGTAGGGGAACAAAGTCCCTGCGTGTAAGAAATAATTGTCAAAAATCATTGTTAAAAAGAAAAGAATGGAAAGACTTATGCGAAAAGGCTGACATCTTTAAATAAATATGTATAATATAAAATAAAGCTGGGAAACTGAGGAACGGTGGGATACAACAATCTGAAGAGCTTGTAAGAGCCAAGGCCAAGAGTCACACATGGCTCGTGCTATAGTCTTAATTCTTGGGAGGCTGAGGCAGAAGGACCACTAGTTCCACTCGAAGCCGGAGCTACACATGACACCTTGTCTTTAAAAAAAAAAAAAAAGTGACAGGCCTCAGCAGGCCCCTAGGACCCTAGAAATGCCAGCAGTGACTCAGAGTTCATCAGGAAATGCACATCATGAGGTGCTGGACACCGCTCAGAGCTCCCTGCCTGTCTGTCCATTTGCACTGTCCTCACAAGCGCCCTGGGGGACAGTTGTGCTGACTGGGAAACGGAGGCAGAGGGAGGGCTGATGACTTGCAGGAGGTCACAGAACTACGAGAAAGAGACTGGCAAGATTCCCACCTGCCTCTGCCTGGCTGTAAGCAACCCCATGGGCCTCCTGGCGTGGTGGCGCGAAATTGTCAAAACAACACGGAGAAGGCAGAGGTCAAGGCGAGCTTAGGCCGTGTAATAAAACCCATGTAGTAAAAGAAGACAAGAAAAGTAAAAAGTACAGTCTAAGCCTTCATGGTCCTCAGAGTTGGAATCAGTGCCAGAGTAGGAAAGCAGGGAAGAGTCTAAAATTTATTTCCAATATTTAATTTTTCTGTTTTACTAGACTGATTTTTCTTCTCTCGTGAGCATGTGCTAACTGTACAATTAACAGGTTGACTTGGTGTTTTCTTGTTTGTATATGTTATGCTTGTATCACGTTCACGCTGTCTTCTCTCCTCTTCTCCTGACCCCTCGCCTCTTCCCAAATAGCCTATTTTCTAAGAGAAATTCTTTTCCATTATAAAAATAAATACACAGTTTTAGAAAACTTGAAGAACACAGGTTAAATTAGAAAGGAAGAAGAGAAGTCCCTGCTCACTTGCCTACACCTGAAGAGGAGCCAAGGAGCTGTCCTCTCTGCAGAGTAAGTGCTGGCTTTGGGCGTGAATGTCAGCGGGCCAGTAGATTTACCAGATGTTGGACTGTGTTATTTTTAGGGGAGTGGAGTCAACCTAGAAGCCACGGGGCAATGGGGGGGGAGGGGTGTGACATGCTCCAGGGCGGATTAATTACAGCTTTTTGCTGCTGACTTCTAAACAATGCCCCCGCAGCTGACGCGAAGCTCTGTCTCCTTGGAGGCAGCATTATACGTGGGCACATTTGATCTTGGGGTAGCAAGGCTGGTCACACTAAGACAGAATCAGGCAGTCACCATCTTGAACCTGGGTAGGATCTTGATTCCTGGAATTTGGGGCAGTGCAGGAATCAAACCCAGTACCTCTGCACACTAGGCAAGCTTTCTCCAACGGAGCTGCATTCTCGGCCCCAAAGGCTTGCTTTCATAGGGCAGGGAAAGCCACGTCCTTACAGGGAAAGAAACTACATCAAAGCTACCATGGAGTGCCCCGAATAGAGGAAGGGAGGTCTGGCTTGAAATCCCACCAGCTATCAACCAGGGAACCTGAACAAGTCTCTCAAGCCATGGAAGCCTGGGATTCCCTCATTCATAATGGGAAACTGCTACAGTTAGATAAGTATCACCCCAAATCCCTGGTGACAAGGACTTGGACCTAGCGCATGGCTCTATTGGGAGGTGTTACAACCTTCAGGAGGTGAGGTTCAATAAAAGGACGTTGGGTCACTGGGACATGTCCTTGAAGGGAATATTGGCACCTTGACCCCATCTCTTTGTTTCTATTTGACATCCAGCCAAGCTTGCTCCACCACACAAGTTCTCCACCATGATGCTCTGCCTCAGCACAGGCCCAAAGCAACAGAAACAACTGACCCTAGGTCAAAACCTCTGAAGTTATGAATCAGCATAAACCTTTTCTCTTTGTAAGTTGATTATCTCAGGTGTTTTGTTATAGTCACGGAATGATAAATCTACCTCATACAGGTTACTAAAAAAGCTTTCAGTAGAGTACAAGGATTGAAATATGATGGCACACACTACACAGCACGTGGTGAATATCCAATAGAACCATTTCTGGATTACATAAAGAAATCAATTGCCAGAAGAGCAATGAAAAATGTAGTACTTAAGACCGATATTTCAACACATTTTCTTTAGATTCTGAGGCAAGCTTTGGTTTATGTGTCATTCATGTGGATTTATGTCTCTACTGGTTAATACTTTCTTTCTATAGCTCAGTATACACAGGAAGTGTAATTAGTTAAATTACATGAGGACTGGAATTTCACTGCCTAACACATTGTCCTCTGAGAGTTGGTGTCTTCTAGAATTCAGCAAGTCATAAGCATGAACAAACACAGGCAAGCCCAGTCACCCACAGCCTAGGGCTTTTTATTTAGCCCTGAATTCCCAGCTGCCAGGGCCAAGACTGAGCCTTTAGAAACATCCTAGGCATCCCAAGAAAGTTTACAGTGTGGCAGCATGGCCAGACCCTGGCAGGGGCAAGGCATGCCTACTGCTGTAAGAGAAGTGGAAACAAATATTACTTACATTTAAATATCTCCACAGGTACAGCAAGGGAACAAACAATCATTTCCACCCTCACTCAGCGATTCTGGGGTAGTGTTTGCTCCTCTTTTTACTTTTGAGTCAGAGACTCATATATTCCAGACTCACTAAGTGGTTGAGGATGACCCTGAACTTCTGATCTTCCTGCCTCTAGCTCCCCTGTGCTTTGATCACAAGCTGGTGCCATCATGCCTGGTTTTGTGCAGCTCTGGGGATCGGCTCAAAGCAATCACTGTATCAATGGAGCGATACCCCAGCCTCCACTCACGTATCTTGATGGCTCATTCAGATCTCAGACAGGGCTCAGATCAAGAAACCCTGGAACTCAGAAACCAGACTCATCAGACAGCTGAGGGGGATAGGATTAACATTCCAAGGTGTCTAATACTGAGTTCCTTCTAAGGAAGCCCCACTACCCTCAAAGGAAAACATGATTGTCTTCACTCACTAAGGTGAGAAACCCATTTATCTCCGTAATATTCTCACATTCTTCCTTATCTTCTCTGTGTTTCCTCAATACTTCAGTCCAGTGAGCTGCTACCAAGTCGTCTGTATTAGTGCTCTTCCTGCTGGGTGACAAAACACCCAGACCAACGCGATTAAAGGAAGGATGGGTTGATTTAGCTCACAGAGGCAGGCTACTGTCCATCAGGGCAGGGAGGTCACGGAGGCAGGAGCTTGAGAAGGCAGCTGCTCACCCTGCACTCAAGTCAGGAAGTCGAGAGTGAGGAAAGCCGCTGTTTAGCTCGCTTCCTCCCTTGGATATACTCAAGCCTCGGGCCCAGTGCTGCCCTTGTTTTTATGATGAAATTTGAGGCAAGGAAAGCATAACTTGTTAACACTGAGTTTACAGTAGCTAGAGACAAGGGCCCCAGAAGATACAATTGGGACAAGTTTTGAGACAGACCGTCAAGTCAGGAGTGTGTCTCGACTCTCGGTGGTTTAGGATTCAGAGTCTGGAAAGTTCACTCATAAACAGACAGTGGAGGTGTCTAGGTGTCAGTCTCCTTGGACTCTAGGTCAAGAGCTGTTGCTGTTGTTTTGAAGTCCAGAGTTTTAGCATACATGCAGAAGGGTGGAATGGGCCTTTGTCTCTTGGCTTCAGCCAATGGACACTCACTGGCCACTTTCCTTTATTTCTTCCTGTCTCCATCCTTTGTATCTAAACTTAGGACACCTCAGAGTTCCCTTTTTATCAATGAAAATAACAGGAACCCTCGGCACTGCTAATTCCTGCCACGGTGCTGAGCCATTTAACTCTCCAAACTGCCCTATGTTAGTCTCACCATCTCTGTTTTCCAGATGACAATGCAGGCTCAGGAAGATGAGTGACTTCCCTTTTTAGTTAATTATTTTATTTATTTATTTATTTATTTATTTATTTATTTATTTATTTATTTATTTATTTTTGAGACAGGTTCTCTGCACATAGTCCTGGCTGTTCTGAAACTCACTCTGTAGACCAGGCTGGCCTTGAACTCAATGGAATTCTGCCTGCCCCTGCCTCTTAAAGGTGTGCACCATGTGACACACTGCATGCCTGAATGGAGGTCAGAGACAGCTTTCTAGAGTTGGTCCCTCCTTCTACGGAGTGGGTCCTGGGGACAGGACAGTGGTCATCAGGCTCACTGCCTTTACCTGCGGAACTATCTAGCAAAATCAGTGACTCCCCTCCCAGAGGATTTTTGTTCCTTTGTTTGTTTGTTTTACTATTTCAGTGATGTTAGGGATATTGTGTCAAAGTCTGGATTAGAAGGGTAACATTGTCAGCGTGAGAAAACGCCTTCAATAGTTTACAAAGGTCATTTTAGGGTATTTCCCAAGACACTGACCACTGGGAAATGAGGCAAGCATATGGCTAAAATGTAGAGATTCAGAAACATCCGGTAGGAAAGCAACCAGATCAGGGTAGCCAAGCCCATGTGAAAAAAGTTGGCCATGGGGGCAGTGTTTATAACACAGGTTTAGGGGAACAAAAACAAGACTAACCGAGAACATGTGAAAACAACTGCCCTGTAATACAGTCTCATGGCTATAAGAATCAGAGACATAGCCATATTGTCACAAAAACTGACAAGAGGCATGGCAGCTAGAAACCCATGGGACCCACAATAGCCAAAGCAGGGGAGGCAGAGCAGGACTGGGAACACTGCTCAGTAGTAGAATGTGCTTTTAGTGTGTGTGGGACCCTTGGTTCAGTTCCAAGTATCATGAATGAATAAATAAAAAAATAATAAATGAATGAATGAATGAAGCTGAACCTTTGCCTTACACAAACACAGAAAATAACTCAAAGCAGGTGGGACATGCCTGATCCCAACACTGAGGAGGCTAAGACAGCCTGGACCACATACACAGTAAACTCCAGGCCAGACTGGACTATGGACTAAAACTCTAACTCAGAAAAACAAAACAAAACAAAAACAATTAGGCTGGCATGGTGGTGCATATTTTTAACCTCTGCGTTAGAAGGAAGAAAGTGGAAGATCAGGAGGTCAAGGGCATCCGCAGCTACAAAGTGAATTTGGGATATCTGAGACCCTGTCTCAGAAACAAACAAAACAAATTAGTAGATCAATAAAAGGTAGGTAGGTAGATAGATAGATACATAGATAGATAGATAGATAGATAGATAGATAGATAGATAGATAGATAGATAGGAAGGATATAATAAAATAATTAACTCAAAATTAGGTAAAGTCTTAAATAAATGTGTTAAAACTTTAAACTCTTGGAGATTGAGGGGGATCAGGAAAGTTGAGTGAGCTTGGATCAGGCTGGTCTCCTGAATATAACGCTAAGGGTTCAGGCAACAAATAAAAAAGACTGTGGGTCAGAGGACTTCTGTGCCTCAAAGGTACCATCAAGAAAGAGACAAGAAGTTCCGTGTGCGATTCAGCACTGAGGAGGAGGAGGTGTGAAGACTGTTGCAAGTTCAAGGCCAGCGTGATGGACATGGAGAATCGTAATCTAGCTAGGGCCAATGATGAGACCCTGCCTCAAACAAACACACAAACAACAAATATAGAAAGCAAAGGGGCAAGTGAGGAAAGCTATCCCACCGAACTGAAACCATGTATTTGAAAAGGAACTTGAATGCAAAATACACACACATTAAAAAAAAAAAACGTTACTAATTAATACAATTTGTCCAATTTAAAGGGACAAAAGTTCTGTACTGGTATTTCGACAAAGAAGATACACTAATGGCCAGCAAGCTCAGAAAAGATCCTCAATAGCATGAGTCATCAAAAAATACAAATCAAGCCACAGTGAAATGCCATCTGACTACAGTGACTGTAATCTAACAGAGAATACTGAGTCATGTTCACATCTAAACACTCTCCCACATGGCTGGTGGGAATGTGACCTGTCTTCGCCACATTGGAGAGCACCCTGGGAGTTCTTCGGGTGGGGACACTAAAGTTAGCACACAGCCCAGAAATTCCATTCCTAAGTAAATACCCTAGAGCAGTGAAAATGCATGTCCACATGGAATCTTGCAAATGCTTACAGTAGCGCTATTCCTAATATTAAAAAATAAAAAATAAAAATCCTAACTGTTACATGCCATAATGGTTACCCTCTTTTGTCTACTTAATGAAGTCTAGATCACCTGGGATATGGCCCCCTGAGCATACACGTGTGGGATTGCCTCTATGAGGTTAACTGAAGTGAGAGGGCCTTCCCACTGTGGGTGGTACCATTGCGTGGGCCACGACCCTGGACTGCACAAAAGTTGAAAGTGAGCTGAGCCCAAGAAGCCACTGTTCTCTGCCTCCCATGTGGGTACACAACGAAACAGGGTTCTTGAAGCTCCTGCTGCCATGATTTCTCCTTCATGATAGGCTGTCCCCTGGAATTGTGAGCCAAAATAAACCCATTCTCCAGTAAGTTGCCTCGATCGGGGGTATTTCATCACAGCGATGGAAAAAGAAGCTTCACCGTGGGCATTGCTCTCATCTGAGTCTCTCTGAAATGGGGGTGAGGTTGGGGGTGGGGTTACAATGTTCAGAGAAGAAGGCCAAAGCTCAGAGAGACTGAGTTAGCTTATTTACAAGTCACACGGCCAGTAAGAATCTGTGGACGCATTAAATCAAGTTTCCTTTGTTTTATAGCCAGCATATCAGGACAGCTGAACAATCAGGCAAGTTCTGTGTATGGCTCAAGCAGACACAGCTACAGAGCTTCCAGAGCCGGTCTTGAGGCTCCTGTGTTTCTGCCATTATCAGCTGCTCTTCCTGACAAATCTCTGAATGTTGTGGAAGGGAATGAGGTAACAACAGAACAAATCATACGGCCCCTGAGTGTCAGTCAAGGCCTCCTGCTCAAATGACGACACACAAAGCCCTGGAAAGTTTCCCGGGACAGGTGTCAGGGGAGCACGGGGAGAACGGGGAGCTTCCGTATTTTCCTTTCTTCGCTTCTCATGAAGAGATGGTGCTGGTCTGGTGAGCGCACAGGCGTTCAAGTACAGCAAAAGGCACTGGTCTGTGCTTCGCAGCATCTAGCCTCCTCAGCTCCGTGCCTTTAAAGGCACCCAAGCTTGGACTAATGAGAGTCGGATCTAAAACCTGGCAGACACGTTAGCTGTTTGGATTCTAAATTTAGACTGTGAGGGTGAATACTGTGAGTCAACAGGCTCACAGAGGGGTGGGATGGCCATTTGGCAGGTGGCGTCCTTGTTCTCTAAAGCCACTAGGCATAAAGGATCATGTGCTTTGCGCCCTTGGCAATGAGACCAGAGGCTGGATCCTGACATGCTGTTGGAAACACCATCAGTTCTCCTAGGCACTGTACCTCCGTAGGTGACAGCCACAGACTGCAGCAATATGAGGGCAGAGGGAGGGCTCTGGGGCCACCGTTTTGAAGTGTGGCCTTGGATATACTGTCTAGCCTCTCTGTGAGTCAGTTTCCTTATCCATAGCATCTGGTCAGCTATGATTGCTGTAGAGGAGTGTGTGAAGACGAGGCAGCTGAACAGCTGCGAGCGACGCACTTGCTTCAGGACACACGCACAGTAAATGGGATCCTTGTCACCACTGTAGAATCTGAGGACTATCGAAAGGACAGATCAGTCCCTGGAATCACATTGTATAAAACGACCTTGCTGGGGGCCAAAGGGTCCAAAACACAGAGGGGAAGAAAGACCCTCAATATACACAGTAGGAAGAAAAAGAAATTTAAAAAGGAAAAGAAAAAGAAATAAAAGAGGAAAAAGGCAGGGCTGAGGATGCAGCATGATGATAGAGTGTTTCAATCTGCTATGGAAGAAAGGTGGGGGAGGGGAAGAGGGAGAAGGGGAGAAGTGGGGAGAGTGAGGAAGGAAAGAGCAGAAACCAGATCATCCTTGCTCTCAGAGACATTACCGTCTAGTGTGGCCCCATAACCAACAAATAAAACAAACAACTAAAATGGGTGATGAGTTGCATGGTGTGTGAATTCCATCTCAGTAAAACTGATGCAGTAAAGTAGAAATGACTAAATTAAAATATAAACAAAAAAAAAAAAAAAAAGAAATGACTGCAGGGACCCAACCGGTAAAAATTACCACACAGTGACACACAGTGAATGGGAGCTTATGAAAGAATGAGCACAGTTCTATCTAAGACCTAGCAGATGGTCCGCACAAAGCCCGGTGACGGGGGGCCTGGTCACCCAGGGTCAGCTTCCCACACCCTGCACTGTGGCCAAGGGCAAATGCAGCCACATGCTTCTCTTTCCAGGGCTGTGAAGAAGAGACAGCTCTAACTCCAAGAGACATGTCGTAAGACAAGATGTGGAGGCGGAGCACTGTTTTGAACCAACCCTGTAGAGCGAATGTTAAGGGAACATGCCAAGCACATGGACGAGTGAGCCGGGGAACCCAGGGACAGCTTTCTGAGTAGGGTCAGGAAACAGGACTGGCGGAGGTGAGGAAGCTGGCGCTTCACCGAGCAGGGCAGGATCCTGTCCCAAATCACCCCGCTTGCTGCTGAGCCCTTTGGCCTGGCCCTTGGTTTCTCTTTTGCTGCAGCAGTCTTACTGAGATGGAATCCACATGCCATACAACTCATTCACTTAAAGCAGCCAACTCAATGACTTGAGCAAATTCACAGAATTGTACAATCATGCACATTATTAATATTCCACCATTTCATTCCCCAGAGACAAGCCCTGGCCAAGCATGGTGATACATGCTTGCAATCCCTGAAATTGGGAGGCTGAAACAGGAGAAATGAGAGTTTAAGGCCAGTCTGGGCTACATATCAAACACTGTCAGAGGAAGGAAGGAAAAAAAAAAGGTGGGAGGGGGGAAGGAGGAAGAAAAAGAAAAGAACAAAATAAATGAAAACCCAGCCATGGTGCCCATAGCTTCAATACTCTTTTGGTGGGGATGGGAGGATCCTTAGCTACATGCTGAGTTCCAGGTCAGTCTGGGGCCTTGCCTAACAGCAGCAAGGAAAGGGAGGGACCCCTCCCCCAGTCCTACTGCCCCTTCTGGCCCTGTGCTTTCTGCCAGCTCTGGGCATTCCACAGCCACATCATGTGCAATGGGAGCCTCCTGTGTGCTGCTCTTCAGGTAGAATGTTCTCGTGGTTCATCTGTCTTTGGCGTCTTCTCAGGGTGCTGCTGTCACTTCTGCGCTGACTCCAGTGGCTGCCCTCTGAAAAGGCCTCAAGTCTATCCCTTCCCTCAAGTCCCCCTGTCCCTGGTCTGATGGAAAAGAAAGCTGTGAGTCTGGTAGAGAGACCTGCCTCTGTAGAAAGTCTCCATCTTCAGCTCAGGTACTTTCACTGCCGTGTTCCAAGTGATTTAACCTCCCACACACAGTTTCCTCCTGCGAGGATTGGAAACAATATGTGTAAAGTGCCTGGCACAGAGTAAGCACTTAAGAAACTCAAGCTTTTATGGGGACCAGGGACCTTTGAAGACCTCCAACACGGAGCAGCTAAGGGTCTAGGTATGCCATCCTGTGTGCTGGGCCAAGGCCTTCCATTAGCTCTAGCGTTTTCTGTCCCTTAGTTACCCTACTGTAGTCTCCCCAGTGTAACCAACTTTAGCATCTGGTGTTCTTCAACCCTGAGACTGAAGTCCCACACTCAACAGCAACACTTTGTAAGCTTTAGAGCTCTGGCCGTGCAACATATCTACTAGGGGGCCAGCACGTGGGCGATCCTTTATTTTGTTGGTACAAACATTTTCTGATCCATCCAAGGGTCCCCGCTAGCTGGTACACTGCAGAAGCGGACCTGGGTCTTGGATCTTGTACATTTTAAATCCAAATGAAATGGCATCAGTGAAAAAAAGCCTCACAAAGGAAGGTCTCCGATCCGCCGCTAGTACTGGGATTCCGTAGCTAATCCACAGTATTCAGGCTCTGCTGATGTGGCCACAACATATTCTCCACTGAGAATAAACCCACATCATCACATTCTCTGGCTGGTAGCCCGATGCGGCCTTACAAATCTTCCCCGGGAGTTCTCATTTGTAGCACTGCGAGCCACAGCTACAGGTAGGCTGCCTGGAATCAAAACTATATTTTGGGAAGGTGGAGGTAGAAGGCTCTGGAGTCCAACGTCATCCTCAGCTACATAGAGAATTTGAGGCCAGTCTGGGTTACATGAGATCTAGGCTTAAACACACACACACACAAACCCACAAAACACCAACAGTAAAAACACAGTGTTTTGCTGACTTTTAAAAAAAATCACTAAAATTATCTACCATCCTCTGCCGCAGCCATCTGTCTGACACCGTACATGCTATTGTACTCATCATCACAGGGGACTTCTGCAACCGGTCCTAACTGCCTCCATGTGACACAGGGGAAACTGAGCAACTCTTGTCTCTCGCTTGTTGTGTCTCCACTGGCAGTGAGAGGCAGAACTCTGGTTCTGGGAGAACCCAAAGCCAGTGTGTTTGATAACACACTTTCCCCAGATATTGGAATCTTGGTTTAACAATGGAACAGTCTCCTTTTATTGGCCACTAGATATAAGCTACATATCGTTCTGGATTAAGGACCATGCGCCCCCATCCCCACCCCTAGAGTGGGGGATGGGTATTAATACTACCATCGCCATTTCTGTGCTATACCGATGGAGTCACAGAGAGGTTAAGACAATTGCTCAAGGTCGCCAGCTGGAACATGGAGGACCTAGTCCATCTGGTTGTATCAGTTACTATTCCCGTTATTGTCACAAAGCACCTGACAAAAGCAACTTAAGGGAGAGTTCCTTTTGGCTCACAGCTACTGTGGGGACACACATCATAGTAGGGAAGTCAGCAGCAGCCTGAGACACGGGAGGAAGAGAGAGAATTAAGGTGATGCTCAGCTACTACTGTCCCTTTCACTCAGTCCAGGACCCCGCCCGTGCAATGGCATCACCCACAGTCAGGATGGAGCCCCCTCCAAAGCTCCCTCTCAGAAATGCCCAGTTTGCTTCCATGGTGATTCTAAAACCATCCCTAGACTATCATGAGCCTTCCCTGGCTTTGTAGATTTTACAAGAGGCTTCAGCATTCCTGAGTACAAAGAATGCTTAACAAGGCAGGTGGGTGGGTGAAACCTCAAATGAGATGAGAAGAGTTCATTTGCATTAACAAATTTAGGATACTAAACTTTAGGGCCAAACCATTAAAAAAGGAAATCATCCCTGACTGAATTTTGTTTCCGACAGAACAGGCCTGCAAGCATTTCAAGAGAAGGCATGTCCCAGCCAGGCAGATTTTTGCAAATTTTAAAGAAAAAGAATATATGTGTGAAAAGTGACGTCATCCTAACATTCCCCACACACTGGCAAGTCTTAAAAATAAAATCGATGGAAGGAAGACATGAAGTCATTAGATATCTCTTAATCAAATTCTTACTTCTTTTGTGGATTAAAGTGAAGAACGAATTAACTTTTGAGACGGTGAGAAGAAAAAATAAATAAGATTAAATTGAAATGATACCTTAGATTTAGACATATTTCTTAGTAAAGAGTCATAGCATTATCAAAACAATGACCTCATTTAGAATTATAGCTGAGACATGATCATTCTTATTTTACAAGTAGAAGAAATGAAGCGCAGAGATAACATCACCCAGCCAAAACCCCATAGCGAGTTGATGGCGCTGACGATAAATCCATGCAACACCCTGAATAATAATTCACATGGTGCTCTTAAGTGTGCAGATGTATGTGTACTCCTGTGTGTGTGTGTGCCTCTCTGTATTTGTTCACACTCTTGTATGTGTACATGCTGTGTCTCCTGTATGTATGTGCATATGTCTGTGTGTTGCTCCTGTGCATGGATGTGTGTGTATGTGCACATGTACATGCATGAGTCTGTTTGTGTCTATGTGTGTATCTGTGTGCACACACGCTTGTGCCTCTTGGTGGTACAGATTAGTCCTGGGCCTTTCATAAGCTATGCAAGTGCTTTACTACTGAGCCTTATCTCTAGTGCAAGAACATTCTTGCAACTCTAGGGAAATCGTACGTGCATGAAAATAAGTTTCCCTGGCTCCTATGCCTTGCCCCAGGCTGCTGCCCCTTCCCTCTAGGAGGAAGGGCTGCTCTAAGGGGTTAGCATTGTAATTTCTGAAAGGTCAGTGCTCACTGGGCACCACACAGTCCTTTTTCTCACCGAGATCAAATCTCAGCTTCAGAGAGGTGTGCTTCTAAGAAGTGTGTTTAATCGTGAGGACACAGTATCCCTGTTTCCTTTGCTGCTGTGGCTTCTGGGAAACTCAGAGCTGTATTCCCGTTTACTGTGGGAACATAAGCAGATCATTGTTGCCGCTGGGTGATGTATAATGGAAGGGCTTTGTTTTCTTTTGGACAGGAAAGTATGTAGCAGTTTGTACTTCTTCCTCTTGTCTCTAAGAAGAAGAGAGCACACACCGTCTTTTACACAGTGGCTGCCTTCTGGGACTCTGGAGTGGGCACTGCAGTCTACCACTGCTCACTGAAATTTGACAAGAAAGCAAATTTTAAGTGTCCTTACCACACACACTCAAATGACAGCTATGGATGACACTGATGTGTTGACTCAGTTATGGCAAGCATCACACAACATCTCTTTTTTTCT